>CAMTDV010000017.1:56635136-57011709 GCA_947069175.1 Scalesia atractyloides
CATTAGCACCTCTGTTTCTCATAATACCATTCCACCATGTAAGAGCTCTCTTTTTGAATACGCTCGACGCAAACTCAACTTTTCGCTCGTTTGGGCGTTGCACATGATGAAAAGAACTTTCGAGGCTCTCAAACCATTGCAAAAGCCCAGTAGCTCCCTCGGACCCAGAAAACGAGAGTGGTTTAGCAGAACAAAATTGTTTATAGTTGCACAGAACTTGTGCATTGTTATTGTTATTGTTGTTGTTGTTCGCTTGATTAAGTTGTGTCACAAGATTTGGGAGTACTGCAACAATTTGCTGAGCGATAATAGCTGCCATTTCGGCATTTTGAGTTGTGTCACGTCTAGGAGGCATTCTAAAAGAAAATATGGAGGAAGATACATGAGATTGATATAAATCTAGAGAGGTGTTGAAAATATCGATTGAAATAATGATGGTGGTCATTCGTCCGTTTCTCAAAACAAACAAACAAATGACGCACGGTGACTAATCAAAGTAAATGGGTCTTTATAATGTATCACGAAGACATGCTTTAGCCTATAAGTGGACACTCACCCCAAGAGTTCCCAGGTAAGAGTGACTGGTCCGATTAAGTGGATTGGTATGAACACTCTAACCTTAGACAGAAAACTCGGGGTACAGGCACCCACCCTTCCAGATTGCATGTGTTCACAATAATAAAACCCAAACTTTGACGAGATTTGAAAACTTGAAGGCTAAAAGAGACCGAGGATTCATTTTTGACTTTATGCCTTCAATTTTGTCTTGTTTGTGGCAATCACCTAAGGATAGGTGATGGTAGTGTATTAAGAATCTAAATGCAAGTAAACTAGCGTTAGGTTCCTAGGAAGGTTATAGTCTAGGTCAAAGCATTACTAATAACCTAATTCCCTATAACCAGTGCTCTTATACCAATCTGTAACACCCCGACCGCGTAAAAACAACAAACCGCGACGGAAACGTCGGGGAGTCACGTTAACAGATTGTTACAACAACACATGGTAATTAAAGTTATGTTTTATTGGATATTGAAATTTACATAGTTACATTGTCTTGAAGTTTAAGATAAATTAATTAAACTATTGTCTTTCATATTTTAAGGCACTAAGTCCGCGTCCAATTCTACGTGAGCATGCATCGACATCAAACTTGGTTTCCTGAAACATATGTGAAAACGAGTCAGCAAAAATATGTCGGCGAGTACATAGGTTTTGTGAGTGTGTCAAATTCATGGCTTTGAATATGTATTGCAATACCTCGTCAGGCTACTAGAGTCGTTAATTTAAAAACCTTGTTAAAGTATTTGGTATTGCAATGATAACTAACCAACTAAAACAAGTTAGTTATAGTTTATAAAAGGCTTGTAGCCATGATCTTGACCAAAACATTTGTTTTGTAAATTCGAGTAGTAAATCGCCTTGAAGAAACTTTGTGTGGTTTATATCTTTAATTGAAAATCGTTGTGTGTCATTGTGTGAAATCCTTTGTTCCAAGTGATGCAAATAACGCCACGAATGTAATATGATAAAGGTACCTATATATAGAAAGTACTAGCGGCGTATCCACCATGCTTTTATCACATTACACACGTTTCGTAATCTAAATCACTTACCATAAACCAGTTGTTCATTGCTCGTGTCATAAACCAATCGTCCATTGTTCGTGTCATAAACCAATTGTTCATCGCCCGTGTAAACAAATCGTCCTTGTTTTAATTATGAAAACTTTTGGTCGTTTTGGTGAATACATTCAAACCTGTGTTGACTCGTCTATACCACCAAAGGGTATCTTTAAATTGCAAATAACAAACCACCAAAGGGTTTGTTAAAGTAAACACTTTCAATCGTTCCCCAAACTTCCCCACAAACACCGGGAAACTTGGTAACAGGATTGTCAGTCCTATGGTACCATAACTTAGTACTGGTCGGCTTGGCCAAAGCTAATGAATATCATTCGTGTCATGAATACAACTCACCAACAAGTTCATTCACATTATTGAAATCGTCGTGTTTATATAAACCATAGCATTTGTAGTTTTGAAAACTTGAAAACAATTTAGCACATATGAATCACCCCAAAATATTTGCTAGGCGTAAAAAGAGGGAGCTATGTACTCACATAGTCACCACAAAATATGTAAAAAGAGGGGTCTATGTACTCACTTGGGGTTGCAAAATAACCTTGAATGAAAGATTAAACAAGCTCAAATGTCCGAGAATCAAGCGTGTCCTAAAATTGGGTAACTATGTAAAGGTCGGGACTTTATTCGGCGGATCAGATAGAATGAGGTCTTGTAAACCAAATGAGTGTTGGAACTCATATGAAATGGTTTAACAAAATTAACATTCTGATTTGGAAAGATTCCTAAGTGCTTTTGACCCGTCATGACTCGTTAAGGTAGTTTACGCTACTTTAACGGACCATTTATGTAAAACGTGTTCGGATGGTTAGATATGTGTTATGATAAGTCTAATATGCCAAAACATTTTTAATAATGTTGTAACATCAGATTATATGTCAAAACATTGGTTACATAGCCTTAAAATCGATTTATGCGCAAAATGGATATTTTGGTCATTTATAGAGCATAATAGACGACTTAACATAACACTAACCAAACGACGTGACCATAAGGTATAACCTCAAGGGTTATTCCCTATACAACTATGGTAACATATATCTATTTGGTCGGATCCTAAGATCGACCAAACGGGTCGGATTCGAAAGTCAAAGCGGTGGTCAAGACCGCTCGACTAACGACCCTAAATAAGCACAAAACTAAAAGTGACGAGTTAAACATGTTAAACATGTCTAACAAGGTTTATAAAACTGATTTGGTATCAAAACAAAGGGTTTTGATACCCAAAAATAGTTCCGTCGTATAATGCGCATTTGCGCATTATTGATCGAAACTTTGACTCGTCACTTCGACTAGGAAACGTGGTAATCAGTAGGCATGATCGCTAAGGATCATAACCATCATGATTACGGTGACGTTGCAAAGTCGAACTGTTTGACTTTTAGCTCATAATAAGCTAAAAGAATGAACAACGCTTGGTTAGAGCACTTACTTGCACTCAAGGAAGCCAAGATTACTTAGAAAAACTCAGATGGGAGTCCTCCTAATAAGGTAGCAACTCCACTTATAGTTTAGAGAGAAGAAAGATGAAAATGAGCAAGGAATTTGTTTGAAGATCAAGGGTATTTATAGTTGTTGGAGAGCCTTAGGATCATGCCAAGTGTTAGGAGATGTTGTAGGATCATTACAAGTGTTTAGTGAGGTGTTGCAACCAGCAGAAGTGTGGCCAAAACGAGTTATAGGTGTCAAGTCAAATGAACAAGAAGCTGCCAGGTAGCTGCTGCCACTGGGCATCCCCCGCGTGTCGCAGGGGACCTTGGGGGATCTCTCGCGTGGCGCCTGGGATTCCTAAGTTTCAGAATTGGCAGAACAGACCCCTACAGCCTAAAACTTGTTTTTCGACGTGTTTTGGCGTTTTTAACACTCGCTAACCCCATTTTTAAGCTTTATAAGGAAGATAAAGCATAGGAAACTTGAAAAATGCGCGGAAACTTTTCGGATGTTGGTTCGTTTGGTCGTACGGTTGAGGTTTTCGGTTAATTACAACAAAAATCGTAACGAACGCGCAAATGACCGTAAACGCGTAACGAGTGATATTTTGCATTCCAATCATTAAAATACAAGATTTTAATGATTACACAATTTTTTTGGGATGTGCGTATATGTTCCGGAGTAGGAAATACGCGATTTGGCATAGTTTCACAGAATTTGCAAAATAGCCCCTGAAGTTGAATAAGCATGTTTTTGCCATACCGAAGCCTTCAAAACTTATTACTAAGTTATGTAAAGGGATTTAGGGTATGTTTAGCTTATGTTGATGTTCCAGAGTGTACGTCGGGTTAAACTAATTACGTTTGCGTAATAGTTTGCGATTTCACTTCTAGAAGTCGTTTAAGAGTTCGGAATCGTGCAAGAATCGAACACGTGCAATTTTCATGATAAAAATACAAATCTCGAAAATAAAACACCAAAAATTCCATTGATTGATAATTCGTCCAGAATTGATACACGATCAGATCACCACAAATGTCATAGAAAACAAATGGAGGATCGACGGAGTGGTGATGAGAAGGAATTAAATGCTTAGAAAGAATGGTTTGCGACATTCAAACCGAAAGCTCGCAGTGAATGGTTCTTAAAAGCTGAGATTGAGAAGAAAAAGAATCGTGTGTCTAAGAAAGTTGATATTATGCTTATAGATGATGACGAGCCTGTAAATGTGCAAACAGAGGCTGGATCAAGCATAGCAGTTGTGGTTGAAAGTCAAGAAACAGTAAAGTCTACGCAGGAAGACGATGTGATTTCTGCAACTTCTGAGAATGATGATGACAGTGATGATACGCTCGAGAAAGAAACAAAGAAATCAATTGCAGAAAAGGAGGCTGAAAAGACTAATGACACTGATGCTGACATTGATCCTGAATTAGAAAAAAGAGTCTCACGAAGAGAGACCAAAGAAAAGAGCAAAGCGTGTTAACTCTGCAATAGCTTCAACGACAAAGACTACAGGGTTTCCAAAGACTAAAGGTAAAAACACATAGAAAGCTCAGAAACCAGCAAGTCGTCGTAACATCGGAAAGCCAAAAAGCAAAGAAGCTACACAAGAACCTTCTGGTGCACAGGAGAAAGGAGTCACACAAGAACCTCCTGTTATTATTACAACTGAAGCAGAAAGGCCAGGAGTTACACAAGAACCTCTTGAGTCTAGTTTACTTGAAGTTCTGGTGATTCAGTCTCCAGATCCTAAAGTTGTTATTTCTGAAAGCTCAACTCCAAGGAAATCAACTCCAAAGAAGTCTACTCCAAAAGCTGCTACTCCTAAATCAACACAAAAAACTCCAAAGTCAAATCTATTTGGTGATATTCCAAATGAACCGGTGAATCTTCAGGATTTAGATGTTTTCTTTCCTGAAACAGATGTTGATGTTCTTGAGAAGCGTGTGAAGATCTTAGAAGAGAAAGTTCAAAAGAATGAAGATGAAAAGGCAGAGGTAATCAAGAAAGTGACTCAAAGTTCTGTTGAGAAAGAAATGATGGAAGATAAGATCAAGGTGTTGGAAAACGATCGTGAATTCTTTAAGGCATTAATTGAAAGCTTACAAGATGCAAATGAAAAGCTTCAGATAGAAATTGTGGAGCTGAAAACGATACAAGCTCTAAATGATAGAAGATTTACAAGGATGCAAAAAGTGTTGTCTAACAGTCTTGGAATTGACTTTATTGCTGAATACGATCGATTGGATAGGAAAGAAGCGAGAGAAAGAGCTGAGAAAGAACTTGCAGAAAGTGGCAAAGGCAAAGGTGTTGAAGGTGATGCACCAAGATCTTCTAAAGTTGAAAAGCCTAATGATGAAAATGTTGAGAAAGCTTCAGAGTCCGAGATTTCTAAGGTTGACGACTCTGTCAAGCCTTCTAATACTGCAACTATTACTGAAGATAAGGACGATGATGAAGCAGAAGATGATGAAAAAGATGATGAACCACCAACTGATGATCGTAAAGATGATTCTGGCCATGATGATGATCCTAGTGGTACAGGGATAAAGGTGGTTGATGCAACAGTTAATGAAAATTTTGACTTCTCTAATCTACTGAATGATGAGGCGAATGTTATGGATGATCAAAATCAGCGGGGAGTCAGGGCAAACAGGGCCAACTGATGATATTGATATGTCTAACGCTATTACTATTGCACAACCTGTTGCCGCAGTCCTGACCAAGCCTTTGATACTTATGCTTGAACACAATGTTGAAGAAGGTGAATTCGTGCACAACTATTCCATAGAGGATTTAGCAAAGTTGATCGATGTTGATGCAGACTCACTTGATTTTGATTTCTAGGAATAAGTGTTGAACGTGAATACATTTGAGCCTAGTGAGTATCATTATCAACGAAGATATGAGGCAGATGAATATAATAGAGTTATAGTGGAAGATTGGTCTTCTGATGAAGAGAAAGACGAAGCTGAGAAGTATGTCGGTCCTAATACGGATAGTTTTCCTACGTTCGAAGAGATGTACAAGCAGTTGAACGAGGATATGTTAAAGGAAAAGACAGAAGAGTCGATGCATGAAGGAAAAGTTCCCAAACCAATGATAAAGGAGGAGATCACACAAGCAAAGAAGTCTTGGTTTAAAGAGATGCCTAGTGAAATAAAGTTTCGACGTCCTCTAGCGTTCTTTACCAGAGACAAAGATGTGTCATTAGGTGATATATTAAGCTTGGGGTGGTTCAAAGAATTGAATGTGTATGCCCGAGAATTTGGAGTTCAATACTTCAAATATCTGGCAGATTTCAAGATGCTACCTTATTGGGATGTTGAGGAGCTTGTTCAGACGAGGAATGTAACGTACCATATGAAGTTCATTGATCAATTATTGTGGAAAATGATCAAGTTTGAAGCTACGAAGGGTTTTAGATATTGGAAGCCTTTTATCCCTCGACGTCGTATCAAAACAAACAAGAAGACTGGGGAGAAAGAAATTACGTTGATCATGAAACGCCTAAAAGCGATGAGAAACATGCCTTTGATGCCGATCGAGCTGAGTTTTTATCCATTGTTTAATTTGTGGCAGATTGATCCAAGTACTTATGAAGCAGTGATCGTTCTACGATTTGAGGATCATCTGGATATTACTAAGGAGAGGGTTGAAATGTTTGGGGTTCAAGGTATGAGAGGGCTTTGGAGAACGATAAGGATACTAAACCCGATGTGGTTAGTAAGTTGCTCGAAGGAAGACATCAAGTGTTTGTTCTATAGCAAGATTGTTTTCGAAGAACGTGAAAAAGAACAAGCCATTCAATATCAGAAGGTCATCAATGTCTACTATGCACATGAAGTGAACTCTGGTAGGATGTGGGAATCGAGCTGGAGGGATCTTGAACGTGTAGAATTTTAAAGGAAGAAAAGCTTCTCGAAGAGATACATGAAATAGGTAGGGCAGCAAGGCTCAGAAGGTACCAATTTATGACTAAAGTGTCACCTACTGATCAGACGCCAGATCCAAAGCATGAAAGACGAAAGAAGCCGTTCAAAACATCTTTGGTCGTACGCGTTAAAGTTTTATTGAAGACAGAGTTTTGGAGACTGATAAAGGACGAAGACGATATCCAAGGGGGAGTCTTATGGTGCAGAATGTCTATGTCTTAGTCTTATATCGAGTCTGTATAGATTAGATGTGAATAGGCTAGCAAAATCAAGTATTTAAGTATCTGATAGCCAATTTCGCTTGAGATGGTGCTTTTGTTGTCATGTTCGGCCGAACTTGACTATGTCAAGTTCGCCCGACTCATGTCTCCTCTAGCGAACTTGCAGTCCTATATATAGCTAGCTTGTTTCAATCATTTGTAACTTTGATGCTCTGAGTAGCAAAGCTCTGTCAAACTGGAGATTTGAAGTTTATCAATAAAATTGGCGTTTAACTGATTAATTCTTGTTATTTGGTAATCGTGTCATAATATTTCCGCTATTATGGACATTAGATATCAAATCTAGGTTCCTATGCTATCAGGATCGGTCCTACAAATTCTACACACACCGACCAGAGATTTACATGGAGGAAACGCCGCCGTTTCAGCCGGCACCAGGTGGAGTGGTCAAAGTTTGACTTATGAAACTGAATAGGTTGTGGGTTTAAGACAAAACAAAAGTACAGATTCGGTGGTTTACTATGAAGCTTAAGTTGGTTGGAGGTGATTCTACCGGAGTTGTCACCTCTTTTTATGTATGTTTTCTTTTGGGATCTTGACAATTTAATTGTTAAAATCATTATATGTTTATCATTTTTTTGGTTTTATAATTATTTGGGATGCGTTTCAGGCAAAAGAAAGTTGCTTTGTTGGAGACATCGAAAGAATGTATACATCACCGAATGGGTTGCTTGATTTACAGAAATGGTCCCCATAAAGATATTCAATTGACAAGCTGGATAGATATAGGCGACGTTAATGCGGGGGACCTTGAATAAGTCACATTTTTTTGGAAAGAACTCACGTTCATTTATAACATGTGTTAGTGGTTCGTGCTGTAACAGAACACCATGATGTAACCTGACATGTGTTCATGTATAACATGTGTTAAGTCCCTGTTAGAATGACATATAACGTGTGTTAACCTTTGTTAATTAAAAAAAAACCAAGTAATATCTATTTATATTTGTTGATGTTTAAAATAACCAATAAAGTGGATACTCAGCATAACACTTGTACAAGTAGTATATGTACAAGTTAGAATGTAAACTCATGTACCGGTAATTTTGGAATATATAATATGAAACGGGTCATTTGTTGTGCACATTTTGGAATTTATAACGTGTGTTAAGCCTCTATATAATCTTTTTGTAACCAGACATGTATTCATGTATAAGCTAGTGGTTTACAAAACACCATGATGTGTATATACTGATCTAACATGTGTTACAATTTGTCTGTTCGGAACATGTAGTTGCTTAACATGTGATAAGAGTGAAAACAGTTGATGGAGGCGATGGGTTTAATGATGAGTTTAGTTAATTTCGTAATGTTGTTGTAACCCCACTTGTATACATATGATAACATGTGTTAAGCATCCATTATAATCTTGTTGCAAACGACTTGTATTCATGTTGTGACATCCCGGCTTTTCAGGTATCTTAAACGTGCTACTGCACGGTTATCCATTCCTAAGCTAATTTGATTCGGAGAATTTAAGTACACGCTCGCAATAACTACGTTAACTTTTGAATGCATTGGGTAAATTACGTGCTATGTGTTATTAGACGTTTGTAAAGTTTATGAATTATTATATCACATTTTGATTTCGCGATTATTAGTTTATAAAAAAAATATATAATAAGTAAATAGCCGAACCAAACCGAGCCGTGAAACGTATCGACCTCACCTCCTTGTGGCCCAAGGAACTCCTAAACTAGAGGCCTAAGCTAATGACCCAAACCGCCCCCCCCCCCCCTTGCTCCTTTTCTTTTTTCCCTTGTGCTATATATCTACAAGTATGCATGAGTAGGTTTTAAAAAAAACAACAAGAACCCTAGCACCAAGAAGGCCGACGGCAGCCCCCCCCCCTCTTGATCGCACAAGCCTCCAACCCCGGATTGATTTCCAATCTTGTCCCGGTTCGCTAATCTTCATCGTTTCAAGGTTAGGATTTTAATTGTTTTACAAATCACATTAGGGTTTGTAATCTTGATCATGATTATAAGTATTGTTAGGATCATTGATATAAAAAGTGTTATGATTTATGATTAGTTTGGATAATTGTGCGAGTTTTTGCGATTGTGATGTTATGATGAATACAAAAATCATAGGATGCATTTTAGCTATAAAGATCATGTTATATGATTAGGGTTTGCATGAATATTGATATACATGATGATATTTGACAAACAAAGCTGTTCTTGATCATTATTATTAAGCTTCTTGATCGTTTAAGCATGTTCTAATGCGATAAAAGTCGAAAACAGGTTGCTGAATGGCATTTACAGCCAACTGGAGTTGGCTGTAACCTGATCATTATTTATCGAAAAGTGCATTTTCTGAAGCCTAAAACGTGTTTTTTGAAAAACGCTTCTATTGGAGCAAGATTCATATTTTTCTGAGGTCGATTGCTATTTTTAAGTGGTCATTTAGTGCAGCAGCTGAAGCTGCGTAAATTCTGAAAATTTGCTAGTTTTCGAGTCGGATCTCATAATCTGTAGAGGGTTGGGTCACGAAATTTGTACAATAACTGGAGAAGGGAATTTTCAGAAAACTCCCACTGGAATTTTGTTAATTGGATGAACAATGATTTTTAAATAATTTTTCCCGTGGACTGCAGCCAGTATATAAATGTTTATAAATAATTGGTAAAGCGTTAGGACTTGAAAAGTGTAGATAAAATTCTACAGTTTAGTTGACACCTCCTGTAAAAAAATTGAATTTTTGGAACGTTGGAACTATTTTATAAAAATCCTCGAAAACAGCCCAGTTATGAGCGTACAAGCTGAAACATGATAATTTGCGTTTGTGTGTACCAAAGTGTTGTATGAGTTGATCTGTGCTTATGACAAGTTGGTTTGATCATTATTTTGGTATGATGACACTTTGCATGCATGATTGTGTTTTCGAATTGGTTATTGCGTGTGCCGCACTGTGTGTTAGTTATGCGTAGGGTTTTGTATCAGTGTGTTCACACACTAACTTTAAATCGGTTGACATGTTAGGACGCGATTAGCGGTCCCATCATTTGCTACTTTTGTGTTACTCTAACCGAGCAATTAAAGGTGAGTTCACGGCCCCTATTTTATCCAGTTTTAAACAACAGGGGGAGAAACATGTATACACTCTATAACTCTATCTTTTACGTTATGCGAAATTAACGTCGTTAAACTACTCGGTAACTAAGTTAATGTTAATGTACGTTATGTTCACTAAGCAGCTATATCACGGAAGTCCTCAACAAACTCTCGGAACGTTAGTATTGGGTTAGATAGCGGGGAAATTATAAGTAGTACTACTGGGCCCGACAAGCCCCACCCGTGCTAGTCGCGCTAGCCGACCGGGTATGGTCAACGGGTGATTAGTTTGGCCTAACTTTCGCCATGGTCAGTGATAGGCCTGGCAACACTGAGGCACAACAGTCAGCTTCGATCGCGAACTCTTATGTGACGTAACTTTAGGCTCGCTACCTACATGTTAACATTGAACTTAATTATGAACCAACATTATTATTCCGGGTTAGGAATAATGGAACCAACATTATTATTCCGGGTTAGGAATAATGGAACTATATCGTTATCCCGGGTTAGGGATAACGGGGGAAACAAAACTTTTAACCGAACTTGTGAACTTATAAAAACCTGTGAACTCACTCTTCTTAATGTTGACACTTGTTTCTTTACATGTTTCTCAGGACGCTAGGAGCGCTAGGTGCACTCACTTGCATTTGATCAAGACATTTTTATCGAGTCTTATTTACGAATATTGTTTGGGATTTTTGGTTTTGGCATTTAAGTTGGCGCCCGTTACTTTACTTTACTCTAATGCTTCCGCTCAACTTTGAATAATGCTTCCGCTAAACTTTGAAACTAAGATAATTTAAAAACAACTATGAATGGTTAAACAAATGTTTTTGGAAAACGTTTAAATAAATCATATAGAGTCGTTCGATATTACTAGTGTCTCAGATTCTGGTTTGATCACACGCCTCGCG
Organism: Scalesia atractyloides; assembly: GCA_947069175.1. Taxonomy (NCBI): domain Eukaryota; kingdom Viridiplantae; phylum Streptophyta; class Magnoliopsida; order Asterales; family Asteraceae; genus Scalesia; species Scalesia atractyloides. Next base: position 56,646,403 of record CAMTDV010000017.1, read on the forward strand.
GTAAAACTCCGCAAGTGGAAATTGAGGGTGTGACAGTTTGGTATCAGAGCCTCTAGCTATAGAGAACCAGGTTTGCATTAAAAGTAGACCTAAACTATAGCTGTTACACGACACTAGACTTAGTTGGCACCGAACTGTGATATCTTGTTATGTGTTATACTACAACTGTTTTATGTAAGATATATGTGTATATTGTGATGCACGCAACTCGTAACTAACTACATAACCCAACAGGCAATGTCATCATCATCATTCGACAAATCTCGACAACCAAGGGCGCCGAGGAAGGCACCCATGGTCGAACCCTCACCACCTCATGGCGTGGAGACACGCTCAGCTGCTAGGAAGAGACTCGCTCTAGGAGGGGAGTCGTCCTCCAGTCCGACCACCGCTATACCGGTCGAACCGGTCAACTCGTTAGGAGTAGGGGACGATCTACTTAGGGATATGTTAAGGAAACAACAGGAACAACTAGAGAGAATGCAGAAGACTATCGAAGCACAAGGATGGATGATACGTCAACTAACTGGTAAAACTGAAGAGCTCGAGGAAGAGCAATATGAGAATAAGAAAGTTCGCAATATTTTAGCTAATGATCTTCGTGCTGAGCAGCTGAGGGCTGACTGGCTTGAAGACAGAGTTCTTGAGTCCAGTTGGAGGATTCAAGAACTGGAGCAGAATCAAGCACCTGTCCCAGTACCTACACCAGCACCGGCCCCTCCAGCGCCGGTAGAGGAAGAAGAGGAGGATCCAGAGGAAGACCCAGAGGAGGATCCAGAGGAAGACCCGGAGGAGGATCCGGAGGAAGAAGAGTCGGAACAGGACCCGGCTGTTGAAGCTGAAAACGCCGCAGAGGATGACGGCAACGATAGCGACTTGGGAGATGGAGACGTAGAAGACTGACTCGTCTCGCCAATCCCCGCTTTGTTTTCTTTAGTTTGTTCGTTTTCCACTTATGTTTGAACTTGAAATTTTATAATTAAACTGAGATGTTTGGTTGGTATTTTGTGAGACGTTGCAATTTATTTAATCGAATGTTCCTTTTGATTGTTTAATTTGTTGGGTCGACATAACTTGTGTGATGATTGAAGTGTGGAATATGATAACTATATTGGATATATATACTTATCGGTGTGTGTTGTGTTGTCTAGCGAAGATCTGAAATGGCAACTGGACGTCGCGGAAACCTCAACATGTCACCTGAAGAATTAGCCGCAATGATCCAAGAACACGTGAATGCTACTCTAGCAGGTGTTCAAAACCCACCAGCAGGAGGGGGTCTTAACCCCTACAAGATGTTCCTCGATGCGAAACCGAGCAAGTTCACGGGTGTTGAAGGACCCATATGACTGGTCCGTTGGATTGAAAAGTCTGAATCGGTGTTCGAGATGTGCAATTGCCTTGAAGCCAATAAGGTCAAATATGCTGCCTCAACGTTGGAAGATGGGGCATTAACCTGGTGGAACGCACAAGTCCAAACGCGTGGACTTGTTACGGCAAACGCAGTGGCCTAGACCGCGTTTAAGGCCCTAATCAAGGAGGAATACTGTCCGTGGGACAGAGTTCAGCAGTTGGAGCAAGCGGTTATGGAACCACAAGATGGTAGGGTCTGAAATTGAAGCGTACACGGCCAAACATCATGATCTGGTGTTCCTATGTCCCGATCTGGCTAACACTGTCGAGAAACTACTTGAATTTTATCTTGGGGGTGTGGTCCCTGAGATCCAGGGCATGGTAATGTCTAGCAACCCTACGACGGAGCATCAAGCGATTAGACTGGCGCATAAACTCACCGATAAGGCGATAGAGCAAAGGAAGTTGCCACCTCGGGGTGCAACTGAAGTCGTCCCTGATAACAAAAGAAAATTTGAAGACTCACCTGCTCGACAGTCTTTGTCAGCCCAGCCACAACAAGGAAACCAGAAGTGGTCCAACAATTTCAACAACAATCGGGGTCACAATAATCAGTCTGCCAACAACACATAGAACTCAAGCGGCTATGCGGGTCGAAAGCCGCAATGTAATCGTTGTAACCTCCATCATCATGGCCCTTGCACCGGAAATCGCTGCCAACGATGTGGCAAAACGGGACATGCGGCAAAGGATTGTCGTGGGGAAATCGTGTCTCGACCAAATCAAAATTAGCACTAGGTTCAACAGCAAGGTATTAACCGGGGGTGCTATCAGTGCGGTAGCACTGCCCATTTCAAGCGAGACTGCCCGCAGCTTCGCAACAACAACAATGGTGGGAACAACAACAACAACAATAACAACAATGGCAACAATGGAAATGGTGGCACAGGAGGTGCCAAAGGTCGTGCATTCACGCTGGGCCGCAGAGAGGCCAGATTCGACTCGAACGTGGTCACCGGTAAGTTTCCCCTTAACGATCATTTTGCTACTGTACTTTTTGATACGGGTGCGGATAAGAGTTTTATATCTGAGTCTTTTAGGAAGAACTTAAATCTCACGCCTAAACCCCTAGAGACCCCTTACGTCACAGAACTAGCCGATGGTAAATCTGTAGATGTGACCCATTTAGTAACCGGCTGTCAACTTAAACTCGCGGGTCACACCTTTACCATTGATCTGATGACAACTACCCTGGGTAGTTTTGACGTAGTAGCCGGAATGGACTGGCTATCCGACGTCCGAGCTGAAGTTCTCTGTTTCGAGAAAGCTATCCGTATTCCGCTCTCTAACAACGAAGTCTTGATGGTGCAAGGCGAGAAGGCAGGCGCCGTCACAAACATCATCTCTTACATGCAAGCTCAGAAGTATCTTCGGAGGAAGAACTCCTTCGCTTTGCTCGCACTGGTCACCGAGCAGCCTAAGGACGAGAAGCGTATTGAAGATATCCCCGTCGTCCGTGATTTTTCCGATGTATTTCCAGAGGAGTTACCTGGTCTTCCACCACATCGACAAGTGGAGTTTGAAATCGAATTGGCGAACCATGCAACTCCTATCGCCAAGGCCCCGTACCGCCTAGCTCCAGCAGAGCTGCAAGAGCTGTCTACCCAACTTCAGGAATTGTTGGAAAAAGGATTTATCCGACCCAGTACTTCGCCATGGGGAGCTCCGGTCCTTTTTGTCAAGAAGAAGGACGGGACCTTCCGCATGTGCATCGACTACAGGGAACTCAATAAGGTTACCGTCAAGAACCGATACCCATTACCTCGCATCGACATCTCTTCGACCAACTTCAAGGGTCAAGCTACTACTCCAAGATTGATCTACGGTCCGGCTATCACCAGCTACGCGTCAGGGAGGAGGATATCTCCAAGACGGCATTTCGCACTCAGTATGGCCATTACGACTTCTTGGTCATGCCCTTCGGTCTCACCAATGCACCCGCGGTATTCATGGACCTCATGAACCGCGTGTGTAAGCCGTATCTCGACAAGTTTGTTATCGTGTTCATCGATGATATACTCATCTACTCTTAGGGTGAAGAAGAACATGTTGAGCATCTACGATTATTGCTGGAATTACTTCAACAGGAGAAACTATATGCCAAGCTTTCAAAGTGTGATTTCTGGATTCGGGAAGTTCAGTTCCTCGGGCATATCGTAAATGAAAAGGGTATATACGTTGATCCCGCCAAGATCGATGCTATTAAGAACTGGGAAGCACCCAGGACACCGACAGAGATCCGCCAATTTTTGGGTTTGGCTGGTTACTACAGACGTTTCATCGAGGGATTTTCAAAGATCGCGCAACCGCTTACCACTCTCACCTAGAAAGGCACTAAGTATGCTTGGGGTGACAAGCATGAAGCAGCATTTCAATTGCTGAAGCAGAAACTTTGTAGTACACCCATTATGTCCTTGCCGGAAGGGACAGATGATTTTGTGGTATATTGTGACGCTTCCATTCAGGGATTGGGATGCGTACTCATGCAACGTGATAAGGTCATCACGTATGCATCCCGACAGTTGAAGGTTCACGAGAAAAACTACACAACACATGACCTGGAATTGGGAGCAGTTGTGTTTGCGCTTAAGATTTGGGGACACTATCTATATGGAACAAAGTGCACAATCTACATGGATCACAAGAGCCTCCAGCATATCTTTGACCAGAAGGAGTTGAACATGCGACAGCGTCGCTGGGTCGAACTCCTGAACGATTATGAATGTGCCATTCGGTATCACCAGGGTAAAGCTAACGTGGTAGCTGATGCCCTCAGTAGGAAGGAGCACTTGAAACCTCGTCGAGTACGAGCACTACAGTTCACCATTCATTCTGGGTTACCCGAACAGATACGCGATGCGCAGCTAGAAGCAGTTAAGGAAGAAAACATCAAGGCCGAATCTGTGGGAAATATGGAACGCGATTGGGAAGTAAAAACCAATGGTGCCCGGTATTTCATGAATCGTATATGGGTACCTCTCTACGGAGACCTCAGAAAGCTAGTTATGGACGAAGCTCACAAATCCCGATACTCTGTCCATCCCGGTTCGGACAAGATGTATCAAGACCTTAAAGCCACGTACTGGTGGCCCAACATGAAAGCGGATATAGCCACCTACGTGAGCAAGTGTTTGACTTGTGCGAAAGTCAAGGTGGAATACAAGAAGCCATCAGGGCTACTTCAACAACCTGAGATCCCAGTGTGGAAATGGGATTAGATCTCGATGGACTTTATCACTAAACTCCCGTGAACTCCGGGTGGTTGCGATACCATCTGGGTAATCGTGGATCATTTAACTAAGTCCGCACACTTTCTAGCGATCAAAGAAACAGATAAGATGGATAAGCTGACTCGAATCTACATTAAGGAAGTCGTTTCTCGGCACGGAGTGCCAACGTCCATCATCTCAGACAGAGATGCTCGTTTCACGTCCAACTTTTGGTAGTCACTTCAGAAAGCGTTGGGCACACGCTTAGATATGAGCACAGCTTATCACCCTCAGACGGATGGTCAAAGTGAAAGGACTATTCAGACCTTGGAAGACATGCTTAGGGCATGTGTGGTAGACTTCGGGAACAGTTGGGAAATCCATCTGCCTTTAGTGGAATTCTCGTATAACAACAGTTACCATACGAGTATTCAAGCGGCACCGTTTGAAGCATTATACGGTCGCAAATGTAGATCACCGGTCTGTTGGGCAGAAGTCGGTGACAGTCAACTCACAGGTCCTGAGTTGATACTTGAGGCTACTGAAAAGATTGTGCAAATAAGAAACCGCATGGCAGCGGCACGAGATCGACAGAAAAGCTACGCTGATCAACGACGCAAACCGCTCGAATTTCCAGTAGGCGACCGCGTTCTACTGAAGGTGTCACCCTGGAAGGGTGTAATCTTTTTTGGGAAACGAGGCAAACTAAACCCACGGTACGTAGGCCCATTTGTGATCTTGAAGCGTATCGGACCCGTGGCTTATCAATTAGACCTTCCTGCAGAGTTCAGTGGAGTTCACAACGTCTTTCACGTGTCAAATCTGAAGAAGTGTCTATCAGATGAGACCCTAGTCATTCCATTGGATGAGATTCAAGTGGATGAACAACTGCACTTTGTGGAACAACCTATCAAGATCATGGATCGTGAGATCAAGACTCGAAGGCACAGCAAGATACCGATCGTCAAGGTTCGTTGGGATTCTAAGCGTGGACCGGAGTTCACGTGGGAAAGAGAGGACCAAATGAAAAGCAAATACCCACACCTTTTTGCAGCTGAGCAGCAATCTAACGTTACCACCAACTAAATTTCGGGACGAAATTCTTTCAACATGGGGATGATGTGACAGCCTAGGAATTTCTTGTACCATTGAATTTCTTGTACCATTGCTAACAAACTGAATCTTTGTGCGTTGCATTCTAAACCGCGTTTACTCAATTTTCGGGAAGAAAATTCTTTCAACATGGGGATAATGTGACATCCCGGCTTTTCAGGTATCTTAAACGCGCTACTGCACGGTTATTCATTCCTACGCTAATTTGATTCGGAGAATTTAAGTACACGCTCGCAATAACTACGCTAACTTTTGAACGCATTGGGTAAATTACGTGCTATGTGTTATTAGACGTTTGTAAAGTTTCTGAATTATTATATCACGTTTTGATTTCGCGATTATTAGTTTATAAAAAAAATATATAATAAGTAAATAGCCAAACCAAACCGAGCCGTGAAACATATCGACCTCACCTCCTTGTGGCCCAAGGAACTCCTAAACTTGAGGCCCAAGCTAATGACCCAAACCGCCCCCCCCCCCTTGCGGTCCCACGCGCCCCCTCACCCCCTTGCTCTTTTTCTTTTATCCCTTGTGCTATATATATACAAGTATGCATGAGTAGGTTTTAAAAAAAAACAACAAGAAACCTAGCACCAAGAAATCCGACGGCAGCCCCCCCCCCTCTCACGATCGCACAAGCCTCCAACCCCGGATTGATTTCCAATCTTGTCCCGGTTCGCTAATCTTCATCGTTTCAAGGTTAGGTTTTCATTGTTTTACAAATCACATTAGAGTTTGTAATCGTGATCATGATTATAAGTATTGTTAGGATCATTGATATAAAAAGTGTTATGATTTATGATTAGTTCGGATAATTGTGCGAGTTTTTGCGATTGTGATGTTATGATGAATACAAAAATCAGAGGCTGCGTTTTAGCGATAAAGATCATGTTATAAGATTAGGGTTTGCATGAATATTGATATACATGATGATATTTGACAAACAAACCTGTTCTTGATCATTATTATTAAGCGTCTTGATCGTTTAAGCATGTTCTAATGCGATAAAAGTCGAAAACAGGTTGCTGAATGGCATTTACAGCCAACTGAAGTTGGCTGTAACCTGATCATTATTTATCGGAAAGTGCATTTTCTGAAGCCTAAAACGTGTATTTTTGAAAAACGCTTCTATTGGAGCAAGATTCATGTTTTCTGAGGTTGTTTGCTATTTTTAAGTGGTCATTTAAGTGCAGCAGCTGAAGCTGCATAAATTCTGAAGCTAGTTGTTTATCGAGTCGGATCTCATAATCTGTAGAGGGTTGGATCACGAAATTTGTACAGTAACTGGAGAAGGGAATTTCCGGAAAACTTCCACTGGAATTTTGTTAATTAGATGAATGATGATTTTTAAATAATTTTTCCCGTGGACTGCAGTCAGAAAGCGACGAATCTGACTGCAGCCTAGTATATAAATGTTTATAAATAATTGGTAAAGCGTTAGGACTTGAAAAGTTTACATAAAATTCTACAGTTTAGTTGACACGTCCTGTAAAAAAATTGGAATTTTTGGAACGTTGGAACTATTTTATAAAAATCCTCGAAAACAGCCCAGTTATGAGCGTACAAGCTGAAACATGATAATTTGCGTTTGTGTGTACCAAAGTGTTGTATGAGTTGATCTGTGTTTATGACAAGTTGGTTTGATCATTATTTTGGTATGATGATACTTTGCATGCATGATTGTGTTTTCGAATTGGTTATTGCGTGTGCCGCACTGTGTGTTAGTTATGCGTAGGGTTTTGTATCAGTGTGTTCACACACTAACTTTAAATCGGTTGACATGTTAGGACGCGATTAGCGGTCCCATCATTTGCTACTTTTGTGTTACTCTAACCGAGCAATTAAAGGTGAGTTCACGGCCCCTATTTTATCCAGTTTTAAACAACAGGGGGAGAAACATGTATGCACTCTATAACTCTATCTTTTACGTTATGCGAAATTAACGTCGTTAAACTACTCGGTAACTAAGTTAATGTTAATGTACGTTATGGTCACTAAGCAGCTATATCACGGAAGTCCTCAACAAACTCTCGGAAGGTTAGTATTGGGTTAGATAGCGGGGAAATTATAAGTAGTACTACTGGGCCCGACAAGCCCCACCCGAGCTAGTCGCGCTAGCCGACCGGGTATGGTCAACGGGTGATTAGTTTGGCCTAACTTTCGCCATGGTCAGTGATAGGCCTGGCAACACTAAGGCACAAAGTCAGCTTCGATCGCGAACTCTTATGTGACGTAACTTTAGGCTCGCTACATACATGTTAACATTGAACTTAATTACGAACCAACATTATTATTCCGGGTTAGGAATAATGGAACCAACATTATTATTCCGGGTTAGGAATAATGGAACTATATCGTTATCCCAGGTTAGGGATAAAGGGGGAAACAAAACTTTTAACCGAACTTGTGAACTTATAAAAACCTGTGAACTCACTCTTCTTAATGTTGACACTTGTTTCTTTACATGTTTCTCAGGACGCTAGGAGCGCTAGGTGCACTCACTTGCGTTTGATCAAGACATTTTTATCGAGTCTTATTTACGAATATTGTTTGGGATTTTTGGTTTTGGCATTTATGTTGACGCCCGTTACTTTCACACAACTTTGAAACTAATGCTTCCGCTAAACTTTGAAACTAAGATAATTTAAAAACAACGAATGGTTAAACAAATGTTTTTGGAAAACGTTTAAATAAATCATATAGAGTCGTTCGATATTACTAGTGTCTCAGATTCTGGTTTGATCACACGCCTCGCGGTAAAACTCCGCAAGTGGAAATTGAGGGTGTGACACATGTATATGAAAGTGGTTTGCAAAACACTATGATGTGCATATACTGATCGTAACACGTGTACAAGTTAATACGGAACATACCAGTTAATATCGTAACACCGTATACCTGGGATAAAATGTGTTAAGCCTCTGTTATAATCTTGGTTTAACCTAACATGGTGTCATGTATAAGCTAGTATTTTCCAAAACACCATGATGTGTATATACATACTGTAACATGTGTTAAGCGACTGAAATGTATAACGTGTGTTAAGCATCTATTATAACGTGTGTTAAGAATTCCATAATGGATACATAAACTCCAATAGTAACTTAATAACAACAGAGTAAACATGATATAACGTGTGTTAAGCCTCTATTATAACATGTGTTAAGACTTCCAGAATGGACGCATAAACTTCAATAGTAACTGTAACAGTAGAGGTACAAATATGGGCGCCTCCAACAGAAATTGTGTTAAGTCTAGACCGTTTTAACAACATGTACTAGAGAAAACAAGAAGAGTCTCACATTAGATATTACTAGTAAACGAAAATACATAGCACTAACACGTGTTACGTTGTACATGGGTTTCATGTCACATGTACACATGCATGTCCTAAAGTTCAAACTATAATACGTGTTAGTTGCGTTGTGTTGTAACATAAACATTGTCATGATCCTTTAGCATCTGATCCACATTTGACGAAACTAACGGTCCCGAGAATTGGATCTTGTTTCCCTTGTATCCATCACCATCCTAATAACAAAAAGATAAGATAACCGTTAAGTCGTTAACCAGACATAACTATTAACACATTCATAACCATGGTTTTTTCATTCAGCAAGTGTAACGGCTGAGAATGAGAAAACAACATCAAATAAGGAAACAAATGAAGATAATGACATAAACAATAACGATCTAAAATACGAAACATTAACGGTCTATAATTTGTAATCCATATGAACATTAACGGTTGTTCATGTTTCACAATAACGGTTGGAATTATAGAAACTGTAATTTGTAATCTATAAGACACATTAACGGTCTAATTACGAACATTAACTATTATACTTGGTGTTCGTGTTTCAAAACCCATATTCTATAATCGGCTGAAAAGTAAAAAACTATGGTTGGAATTAATAGACTTGTTGTTCGTGTTTCACATTAACGATATCCCTCTAAATCATCGTATGCAAACAACAAACAAAAACCCACAATGCAATAATCAAATCAAGAAACTAAATCAAGATTACCTCATTGCAAATATCACCACATATATCGGACCCAAATCGAATTGAATAATAAAAAAGGAAGAAACTTTATTAAAACCCATGTTCACCACAAGATCTGGACGAACAGAGGAGCGTGAGAGAAGAAGAAGAAAAGCGATCCAAAGCCCAAATCGTAGTAAATATCTTGTTTAGGAAGATCAATGCTATATAGTACATTAATGGTGCTCAATAGATCTACCATTTTTTATGGATGCTTCATAGTTCATTAATGGTAGATCTAGTTTGAAATAAGTGGTTTAAGAAGATGAAGAAATTATGAAAAACAACCTTTCTAATTTGAATTTGGTTCATCAAAAATGGAGGAACTCGTACAGTAAATTTTAAAGAAGATGATGAACAATTAAAAACTTTCTTTATGAATTTGAAAAAAGTAAAAAGTATGGGGGAGTACAATTGATGTGAGGTGCAATAAATGAGAGTTGTCAATTCAAAAGAGGATAAAGATCTTTTATATTGGTGGATAAAAGAAAAATTACCCAAATACCCTTAAAAGTTAAAGAGTAATCAGCTTCTAGAAGACATACGTGGGTGAATCTAGACAAAGTAATGGGTTTACCAAGTTTTCTCAAATTAGAGGGTTTTCCATATATCATTATCCTATATATATATGTATATATATGAAATAATCGTTCGATGAAAAATTCGCTTTGTGACATTTGTTAATTAAATATTCATTAAGAGGTAGCTTCGTTACGGGTCCTCTGTACTGCTCATTCATTACAACTTCGAATTATTGGGGATTTATCTTTTAGTACTTTGAACTAAGTCGATAGGATTTAAGGTTGTATGCCACTTGGTTCTATAACCGAGACACCTGTCGTAATTCCATAGGAAGCTAACGTACCGTAGCATAGCTTAACATTGATTAAGAGGATAGGGTGTATCAAACCTATAATTTATATGTACCGGACCTCAACACTTTCCAGTAGTGCTAGTAAGGAGAATTGAATTGATTTAAAGCAATAACTCGGATTATTTCCTGATTATAATTTTCTGGTTTCGTCCTGGGGTTACGTCACCCCCGACCAAGACTTACCCAATTCACACTTGGATTGGACCGCGTATAATTTTGTATATTTATAAATAAACGTATACATAGGAGTGTCCTATTCATACGAAGTATTAACGGTTACGAGGAATATAGACAAAATGCTTTCGCCTCCACAAGTCTTATTACAATCCGATCTGCATCCACACAACTCCTTATCGAACTCTGATTACATCGGATAAGGTTCTCCATTTATGTGTTACCCCTAAATCCTCTTGGGTTATGAACACCGATGCTTATTACATGTCCTATTAAGAATTAGAGATTGTATCATTAGCGCACGACAACTAGTAAAGGAAATATATGTTTCAACTGAATAGTTTCATAGACGAAGGTCGGTGACATAAGCATAGTTGGTTCGTCGTAACATAGTGATTTCGAATATATGACTATATGTTCGAGTAAATCCCGTCAAACAAAATAAATTACGTTGAATTGTATTACCAAAGACAGAACATTGTTACTTATCATGAATCAATCATTGGGTAAATCGATTTGGGTAAGCTATTAACGGTTATACTCGCATAGTTCAGCGCAGAGTACTACCAGGGTGTAGTACCCCTAGAAACTCGTACTATAATTTCGAAAAAAGGACCTTTCCCGGATTAACCCAAAAGTTACATGTCAACCCCCAAACTACCTTTCATTTAAAATCACCGCAAACGTATATAGATGTCATTGTTACAACAACTGTGGAATCATTTATCGCATCAAACAGGGTTGAAGTCTCACATTGTATTGTCCAAAAAGTTAACCGGACGAATTGCAACATGAAGCTTGTATGCCCTGAGTAACGGTACCTTGATCATGTAGCCGGGTGTTTATAAATAGGAGGTACCACAGCATATCCACCACACCCATAACCTGATCAACGTTCCGTTCACCAAGATATTCGGCCTAATATTGCTTTTCGCGACGAGCCAACCGAAACTTGAAACAATCAATAATCATAATAAAACACAATGTAACCGATGGTCACACGAAACGATGTTCCACAACGCAAAGCATTTCAAAGGAATTTGTAGCATCACAAACTTTATATCCCAAGGAATCGAATGACAACATGAAGGGTAACTTATTCACGCACTGCATGCCATCTCCATGACCGGAGATCGTCATATTAAGATATAACAAATACCGAAACATGTGTTAAGGAATACCACTAAGTATCATAGTATCACATGACGTGAAAGCTAAAGCCAATATTGTAAGCAGAAGAGGAATCCATCGGACAATCAAATGAATCGTGGATTCAAGGATGAAAAGTTTCATAAAATGTTTGAATTATGCGATTGTATAACAATCAAATGTGAAACAACGAGAAGTGGAATAAGAATCCATACACATCCTCCAAGGTTATTAGAACGACCTGCGCATTCTTTGGGTATCTATGTTCTTATTGGAGTCTCAGTCTGATACACAATTGTCGTTATAGTAGCTATAAGGGTAGAGTTGGTGAGATCATATCGTAACACAGACTTGAGTTCTCACATAATAAAGTATTAGTAACAATTGTGTGAGTGATAGGAACCCAACTTTAGTGGATATTAAATATCTGGTCAGTAGGAAGGTGGAATGGCCTATAATACCAGTTCTCTGCCTATCCCGAAGGTATATGTAGTAACGCATTATCCACCAATCCCAATTCATGTATCAATTCACGCACAAGAATTCACACACTATCACCTTGGTACACGTATGTATCATTCCACATATTTAGGTGTGTTTATTACCGCGGCTTTCCCAACACTGCCTCGTATGAGCAAGTTTGTTATTACGTTCCGGACCATAATAACCCACTTGCCCCACAAGGCCATCCTGGTACTTGCAAATAGGATACTTTAGTAGAGGTTAATTTTTCCAATGATGTCCACTAAGGTCCGAGCCTGTAGTTATAGTCTTGGTTTCCTTAAAGGCACTTAATTCTCTATAACCAATGGCTCTGATATCATCTTCTGTCACACCCCAATTTGCAGCGGAAGTAAAACACGGGATGTAACAGACACCTCTGGTATAAGCGCATTGTTTATAAAGACACTACATTTTATTATTTACAAATGTTGATTATATACTACATGTATGTTACAACTGCGTGTTCCCATGAACCACATAAGTCTTCTAAGCTGCATGCGTCTATATCAGGATTCGTCTACAAACACATCTTGAACAACATACACGGATCACATAAATCTCAAGTTACCTGAAATGCATGTTAGTTTTAAAAAGGGTCAGCTAAACGCTGCTGGTGAGTTCCGCTGGTTTAGTTGTTGTGGAACAATATGTGTTAACAAGTTTAATTGCACTGGTCATAGTCACAGTTCGCCGATGGAATTTCACGCGCGTACAAGTGAAACCTTGACTGTTTTACCCTGGGCTATGTCACATAGACACTCCCGGTCCACCAACTGCGTCACGTGCAGTACAACGCCCTCGTGTAGTTATGCCTAACAACATAACCAAAGGAGGACAAATGAAGTTGACTTGTGGCCGGCATCGCACCATCCGGCCTCAACTGGGTTTGTCAGACCAATAGTACTATCCAATGCCCACGGCTTATACTAAACACTTGCAATGGGGGTAATTGTGAGTTAGGTAATTCACAGCGTCCCAAGTTGGTGCAATTAACACAGTTTTGTAACATGCAAATCATCTTAGAAAACAGTAATACAATTTAAAAGTGGTGGAGTGAAACTCACTCCCAACTTGGTGTAACCAACACAGTTTTTAACATGCAAGTCCCCAGAAAACATTAAAACAATTTAAAAGCAGGGAAGTGAACTCACTGGATAGCAGTATCACAGTTAACATAGGAGTATGTGTAAGCTTGTTCGGCTTTAACAACAATCATGCAAGTAATTACTAATATCAGTCGCTAGGTCGGTAATGCCTATAACTTGGGTCCAAGTGGGTATTTCAGTTCCTATTGTACATATAGTATCCTGGTGTGGTGATGGATGTTAGGGTAGGATTAGTTTCACATTTGGCTCCCTTAAACCGGTTCGCGTGCCAGCTAAAGTCAGGTGTTTGACACTTTTGGATAAAGGTACGGGAATACCAATAGTGCTAACGTGTTGTGATTTAAGTAAGATTAACTTTTCATTAAGGGAGTTTGGGTGTTTGGGAAGTTTAGGTTGCCCAAATTTGAGTTTCCATTCTCGCCATCGGGGATTCTCCCGAACGGTGGTGGAACACACCCAGACTGTTCCGCTTACCCTGGGACCTCCCAAAATACTCCTGGTGTTCCAATTATAGTGAAAATAGGTTTTGGTCCGATCCCAGTTTCGGCAGGTTCTTTGTCGGTAAACTGCCGAATTTAGTTAAAATAAGCGTTTTAAAAGTCGAAAAATCCCATTTAATCTATATAGTTCATAAAATCCTGAAATTTTTGTAGAACTCTGTAAAAATATATAGATTCCAATAAAATTCTTTTGGGATTTTATAAAGCTTTTTTAACTTCTCAAATAAATCATTTGTAAAACAGTATTTAACCGAATAATTCACTTTGTTTATCATCTGATGTCCAAAAATTCCCAAAATATTCCTGGAACTTCCATTATGTCCAGGAACTCCCTGTAAAAATTTGGGATTTTTTCGATTTCATTTCAGTGCGTTTCCGGCTTCCAAAAACTCATAAAAACTCGGATTTTTAATCCGTATAACACCCCAACCAATAGACTCCGAAACTTCCTAAACCTTTCCCATATATTACTTAGTGTTCATGTAAATTTTGGTGATTTATTGACTTCGTTTAGTATTTTTTTTACTGAATTTCGTTTTGTAAAATAGTCTAAACTTCACCAAAAAACGTTAAAAATTCCAAAAATTCTAAACTTTTATGTGGACCTTCCTGTCAATACCCTCCATCACCAAACCAAATTTTAGCTCAATCCAATACCTACCGACAAAGTTATGGTCCAAACAATATTCTGCCTATACTAGTTTCAATTCGGGTGATATACCTAGTGATTCCTTTGATTCCAAGTGTTTTTCTTGAGTCCAGAAGTGGTTGTGAGCCATATACAATACCTATATACCAAGAAAAATCCAACCATGCCATAACCCATGCCAATCAAGCCTTGTTTCATTGTTTTTCGGTTAATCGATTTTTATGCGATTTTGGTCGATTAGGTGTTGATTAGGGTATCACAACCCGAAGTATTGTGGTCTGGCTACAACATAACACCAGGGAATTCATAAGGTGTTCTTATTCAGCCAAGAAACTTGGTTAAACCTTCCAAAATCATGGATTTAAATGAGTTTTTCGGTTAGAAATCATGTTTAATCAAGAAAACTTCATCAAAACCACTTAAAACTTGAATTTTACCTTTAATTTTGCTGAATTGAAGGAGTAATCAGCTGTGTTCTTCAAGGATTTAAGCAAATTTTGATGGAAATTATGAAGAAAAATGAAAAAAATAAAGAAAAAACCTTTATATAATAAGGTGGGGTGCCCCTACCCCACCCCCCGCTTTGTCGTGCTTCGTCTTTTCGTGTTAAAAGATGATGTTTATCTTTATCGTTGCGTTTAGGTTCGTTTTCGGGTCCCGTACGCGTCTCTGATTTGCAAAACGGGTTCCGTTTTTCGTGTCTTGAAACCCGAGCACGGTTACGCTTTAATCATAAAAGCCTCATTTGAGGTTAGTTTAAGTGTTTTTAGGCTCGTTTTGCGTGCCCGAGCTCCGATTTGTTTCTAATCTTATGTCATAGTCTATGGCTCGTAACTAAGATGTTTCGTGAACTCGGAATCTTAAAGGGCCCTACCGGTGGCCTAATAATCACAGTCGAATGTGTAATGCGCTGTTAAACGTCAAGTCCCAGTTTAACACGTTGTTAAAGGCTAATGACACCAAACTCACTTCCTTGGTCCTTAATAGTGTCATATTAACCATGACGTGCTCTCGGATTCCCCCGAGACGTAACAGATATCGTTTAGCATAGCACACAAGTCATGCTTGTTTACTAGTACGTATTCCCAGAGTCCTCAATTCATTCACGACTTTGTCTTACCATGTAGGTGACGCATAGCGTCAATGTAATGTTTTTGGTAGTTATCATGCATATACTCCTATTATAGTCGGTGTAACATGTTCCAGAATTCATATCATCACACATAATCACAACAATATCATGATGCACATATCACATCCGGTTACCATGGACTTGTACCAATCAAAGTTTACCGGGATTTTTCACAGTTGTCACACATTCGTGGGACACCAGTCATATCGGCTCGGCTGGTGACCAAGCAAAGATATCCGTGTTCTTGAAAATCAACTTTTTTAGAAAAGCGCGGATGTTATTAGACACGGCGGGACCGAGAGTCACCGTTTGTTCTGGGTATTTGCGATTCAAAACCCACTTTTCAGGCTCTGTGCACGGAGTACTCTTGCCGACCTTTGTTGGGTGCATCTTGTATGCTGCAATTACTTCTTTTCTTGAGTAGATGATTGCCACACCGATTTCTATGGGAAACCGAACGCAGAGTACGGATTGGATGTCACCATGCTGAGATGGCCCTGTGTTTTTCTACCAATCAAGACATCATGCCTTGAATTGACTGGCATAACCATAAAGTTGACCTCACTCGTTCTTGAATGTTTCCCATTGGTCAGCATGACTGGGAAAGAGATTTGACCTAGAGGGAAGACTGTTCGTTGCGTAATCTTGTTAAAGGATAATCAACTGGTTCTAGGCACGCTTATCCTCTTGGTCGAACTAATTAAAACATTGTTAGGACCGTCCTCCTCAGTTCGGGAACCTAAATTTGTATCTAATGTCCATATATGCGGAATTTATATGACGTGTTAACCAAATACACAAGCATTACTTATTAATCGTCTAGTTTATTAATTCCAAAAGTGTTACAATTGAGTTTCCAAACAGACAGAGCTTCGCCGTCAATGTCGTAAAGTTCTTTCAATGCTAGACCCATGACTTCCTATATATAGACACCTAAGTTCGCTCGAAGTGAGTACTAGCTAGATCAAGTTGAACTTGATCAGCCGACTGCAACTTTGGTCGAACTTGGTTGTTACAACATAAATAATTCATGAAATCTAACAATTCAAGCTCTAAACATACATACTCGATCCAAGACCTAGTGAATAGACATATGCATCAACAGACTCCCCCTTTGATATTGTCACAGCGTCTTGATCAGTCTTCAATCTTTAACATCTTTCGAAGAAGTTCTTGTACTGCTTTTCTGACGTTCTTGCTTAGGAATCGGCGTTTGGTCAGTAGGAGGTGCCCACTTCATTAATTGGAATCTTCTAATTCTTGCCTCCCTACCCCTTTTGTGTATCTTCTCTAAACGCTTTTCTTCCTTTAAAAACTCTTCTCTTACAAGCTCTCTCCATCTCGATTCCCACATGTGCCCAATATTAATACCATGTGCATAGCAAACGTTAATCACACCTTAGTATTGCTTCGCTTGGACTTCTTCACTTTTATCGAAGCAAATCTTGTTAAAGAACAAGCACTTTATATCTTCCTTTGAGCAATTAACTAGCCACATCGGGTCAAGTATACGTTCGTTCTCCACAGCCCCCATATCCTCCTTCATTCAATCGGTTCTGGATCCTTTACTTTCATTATATCCCATGTTTCGTCAGCATGTAATACAATCACAGCTTCACATGTCTCTGGATCTGTTTGCCACCATAGAAAGTAAGGATGAAAATCCTGTTCAATGGGCTTCAGTGGCATATTTTTCATTGCTCGTGGACGCTTCATCACTAGCGTAATATCCTTTTCACCCATTTTCTTCTTGATCTTTATTCTGCGTTTAGGAATAAACGGCTTCCATAACTCGAAACCTCTTGATGCTTCAAACTTTATTACCCTCCAGAGTTTTTGTTCATTAAACTTCATTTGCAGACTTATCTTCCTTGTTTGTACCAACTCTTCAACATCCCAGAATGGCAATGTCTTAATGTCTGTCAAATGTCAGAAATACTGAACCCCGAATTCTCTCTTTATGGCATGAACATCAAGTTCTCGAATTCATCCCCAGCTTAGAATATCTCCCAGAGAAACATCTTTGTCACGTGTAAAGAATGCTAGCGGCCTTTTGAACTTTCTTTCTTTCGGCATCTCTTTAAAACAC
This sequence comes from Scalesia atractyloides, assembly GCA_947069175.1. Taxonomy (NCBI): domain Eukaryota; kingdom Viridiplantae; phylum Streptophyta; class Magnoliopsida; order Asterales; family Asteraceae; genus Scalesia; species Scalesia atractyloides. The sequence goes on from CAMTDV010000017.1 coordinate 56,664,361, forward strand.
GATCTCTTTGCCTCAACAATTTGTTCTTTTGTGTAACGTGTAGGAACATTTCCTAGCTTAATCACTTCTTCAACCTTTTGTTTCAACAAGTCAACATCTATCTGACTTATCAACTCTTCAATCGTTGGAAACTTGTCTATGTTGAGATTTGAATACTTTTCTGTTCCATCATCATCAGAATCTTCAAATATCACACAGTTGTAATCATCAGCTTCAGCCACATGCTTATACACATAATCTTTTGGTTCAAATGTCTTGATATTCACCAACTCTTCCTTGAAATCAAACTCGAACGAATCAGTGTCAACTTGAAACATTCTTGCCAACTCTTCTTTGGTGTAACTGTGAGCAATCTCTCGTTCCTCTAAATTCGGATCTAACGTTATCATCAAGGGCTTTTCATGCATCGAAGTAACAGGCATAGCGATAATAACATCAGAAATATCAGCATCTTGTTGACATGTCTGCTCTGTGGACTCCCCCTTACTTGGAGCATCCTCCATGTTAGCATCATCGTTGATTAGGGATTCGAAATCAAATTCTGAATGTACTTTCCAAAATCAACTTTCAAACCAATGCCCCCTGATCATCATTGTCATCACCATCATGATCTGAATCATCTTTAGTATCGTCACCGGCAGGGTCATCGTCGCATCTTTATCTTCTTCTTCGTCATCTTTCTGTTCTGCTTCAGAATCTTTGATAAATTCAACATTCTGCTTTGCAACATTTTCAATAACAACCTCTGTTTCAGGAGCTTTCTCAGATTCAACAACTTCGCCCGAAGTTCATCAATAATAAGACTGTTTTCCATTATTAACTTCCGCCGAACTTGATTAAGTTCAATTTCAAACTTTTCAAATTTTACAATTTTAACCCTGATCATTCACATGTTTTACCAGTTATGAAAATCTACTCAGTTGACCAAGTCCAAGTTAATGACCTTGGTTAACCGATTTGTCTGCCGAGTCCAAGTTAATGACCCCGGTTTTACCCGTTATGAACAAACTGATGTTTTCTCCAAATTTAAAGTTTCAAATTAATGAACTTTTCATCGTTTTTTCGTGCATTTTGATTTTACGGATTAGCTCCCAACCTGTTGTCGTCAAGATTCCAACAACTTAGCACCATTCCGAACTCCGAAGATCCACTTTCCATCATTCGCTGTTGAAAACAATGAAGAAATAATAACTTTTTGAATTTTCGAAAGTTTATGCTAAAACACACTGAAAATCTTTTTCGGTTTAAATCTGAAATCAAATAAGCTATGTACAAACATAGTTACAGACATATTTTTGTGAATTCATGTCTAAGAATCGTATCAGTTGATTGAGAGGTATCACCAGTACCGTTGACTTTATGATGACTTTAAGTTTTAAACTTGTTTACCTAGTTTCACACCCCAACCGATGGCGGAAACATCGGGGTGTTGCACTAGGTGAATCAGATTGATCAAGAGATTCCATAACAATTATTTAAAGACAATATTCAATGTTCAACATCCCATACTATCAAACTCATATAATCCTCAAACAATCATTACATAATTAGACACAATCTCTTAAACATAACATCCGATTCGGTCTTCCCTAGATTTATTACATGATTTCTAAAGGCAAATCTAAAACTAAGTGTCCGTAGCATATATCCTCAACCTGCTACATATGTTCAAATAAAACGTCAATACAATTAAGTAGAGGTGAGCATACAAGTTTTGCGTACATAATAGATTTAAAAGCGTTTAGCATACACCGCATGACATACGTAAGATATGTGATCTATGTATCTACCAGATTCAAGTAAACCAACAAACCACGATTGGGTCGAGGCATGCGAACAAGTGTCCACATCCTAAAAGAGAAAATAAATGAGAAATGTAAAATACGAGCCTTAACAACCCCAGGCCTCCAGGTGGCGGGTCAACCTCTAGTATACTATCATGTTAAGGGTGGCGTACAAGCAATCAAGCAATACATACAATTCAGCAGATTTCACGTATAATCATGTAACAGCGGGTTATGAATAAGCATTTGAGATTTGTGTGATGTGATTTGATATAGGAACATATGTGACACCCAAAAGTGCGTCTAAGCGTAAAAGGGGTTCAAGTATACTCACAGTTGGTGCGTTTTAGGAGAGAGACGGGATCTGAGATGAGTTGAGGAGAGCACCGGATTAGCCTGTAAGTGAACAGAAGTGCATCAGTCTTCCGAAATGCTGAAACGGTGAACGGGTGAAAGAACAGTAGACAAGTTCGGGCGAACTTGCCTCATGTGTTTGAGGTTAACACAAGTCGGGCGAACTTGGATGGTTTCCTTGGAAACCATGCAAGTTCGAGCGAACTTGGTTGGAATTCTGGAAAAAAGTTAATGCTGATCAAGTTCGGGCGAACTTGTCACCAATCTGGTGATAAGTTCGAGCGAACTTGATGTCTTCCGAGCGAACTTGACTGTTTTGGCATCCAAATCGTGCGTTTTCACGTCGTTTGCTGAGGAAATCGAGTGTCCATCCCTCCAACCTTAAGCCACTGAGTAAAACCTAGGCTGGAGAGGTCTTTTGGAGCGAGTTTAGCCATTTTACAGAAACTCAGGCTAATCCGGGCGAACTTGATGGTTTGTACGGTTTAGTCAAGCTTGTGTAAAGTGACGATTTCGTCCTTGTGCTTCCGGATCTGAGATCTTGCCTGACAACGCCTCGTTCCACTTCAAAGTGAACGAAACATACGTCATTTAGTCTGAATATTGTGTGAAAATCGATGTTTTAAAATGTTTTACTCAGATCTAAGAGTAGATCTAAGTGAAAAAGATAAGTTTTTCATAAAAAGATGAAGAGTTTCGTAAACAGAAGAGATTTGATGAAAACGAAGGCAAAGCCTTGTGCAAAATCGTTGTAAAACGTTGTTCTAGCTTGAAAACGGGTTGAATCTTACTTAGAAAACAAAGGGTTTCGGTTTTTGGGAGCTCTGGGCGAACTTGCAGCAAGTTCAAATGAGAAGACAAGCTGGGTATTTATAGGTGAGGTGGGTAAAGGAGCTGGAATGATCAAGTTCGAGCGAACTTGTATCAAGTTCGGGCGAACTTGCTTATTTTCCTGAGTTTTAGGACAAGTCCGGGCGGACTTGTTGTGTTTGAAGGTTTCTGGTGGTCTGGACAAGTTCGGGCGAACTTGTAATGCACATGTTCGGACGAACTTGACCTAGTGGCCAAGTTTTGGTCAATTATTTCACGTCAGGAGTTCGTTTGGCGATTCGGTTCGTATTAGATAGTTACATTAAGCGTTATAATTGATGTAATAGTGCGATTTAGCGATTCGTGTGTGTGAGAGCGTTGCGATAGCGATTGTACCCATAACATAAACAAATATAGCACACATAAAACATAATTTCTACATAATTAGCTGCGTTTTGCGATGAGATGAGATAAGCGATGCGATGGCACAAGTGTTTATTAAACAATAACACACTCGGCTATTAAAGTAACATAGTTACTTGTGATTGCGATGAATTAGCGATTAATAAGCGATTAAATGCGATATTGATGTAACAAAATATATTTATCTTAACATAAACTTTTCCATAATCAAATCTGGGATTTACATGGAAGGATACAAACAGAATAAATGGAAAAAGTTAACAACGAAATTTCGAGTTGTTACACCTAGATTGTCGATATGTTTGTCCACTTAAACTTCGACACATTTCAATTGTTCCAAGATATCTTAGGTAGAATTATGAAACTTGACTTAACTATGGTTCTCATCTCAGAATATACTCTCGTATAAAGAATCACTAGATTTCATCTTACAGGTGAGAATAGCGTAATTGATATCTGTATCTAGGTTATGGGAAGCCTTGAGAACTCAGGTTAATACCACCATATCAACAAAGAGATGAAGGCTCGTCTTTAAGGTGTGTTCCAATTAAGGAATCTTTTTAAGCACTGCAATTGATTAGATCTTTCGATTCTTTCAATTTTGCTTGCAGTTTTGGGGTTTTTAGCAAAAGTATTTATAAAAGTTCTAGGCTATTGCTTCCGCAAAATTAGAAGAACTTGTATAATACCCCAGATATCAATCATCCATAAAGACCTCGTGTCTCAGAATCAGGCAATCTCTCAAACGAAATTTCGGAGTACTAAGTCCATATATCCGAGAGATGTTAATCCACAAGTTTAAGCAGTTGTAAAATTTAGTTTATATCCCGGATGTAGGTCTGTTATATGGATCGTTCGGGCACTAATCTGACAAACCTAAGGTAAACATGCGGAATCCATTTGCTTAGGCAACATCGGATACACTCATTTGTTTCTATTTAATCACCGTTTCATTAATATTCAACGTTACAGATCCTGGAAACACTTTGACAGATCTTCGCCTCTGTCGTGACAAAATCTCTGAAGTTACAAATGAAATCACAAGCTAGCTATATATACTAGTACAAGTTAGCTGGACATCTTGCAAGTTCGGCCGAACTTGACATAAACACACCATGAGCGAACTTATCCTAAAAAACTATAAATACTCCATTTTGCTAGCTTATTCTATACAGACTTTATATAAGACTAAGACATAGACATACTGTACTAACAGACTCCCCCTTAGATATAGTCTTTGTCTTGATCAGTCTTCCAAATCATTTATCGTTAGCTTATGATGACGTAGGCAACAGACATATACATCAACAGACTCCCCCTTGGATGTTGTCGTACTCATCATTCTTTAATTAAGTTCCTGAGTCTTTAATGTTCTCTTGATCTTTATATCTTGAATAACTTTAACATCCATGCTCCCCCTTGCTTTAAGCTTTCTGTTATCTTCATTCATCCTAAGTATCTAGCTCCCCCTAAATGATGCTCCGAATCTCTAAGATTTGACGATTAAGAACAATCACACGTATCCACACACAAACAGTTTCTTAACAGTCTCGTTGGTTTGACTCACATTCAACATTAATAGGTTTCCATGGAAGATATGAGAAAAAAAATCTTTTTGGATTTTTAATATTGAATGTAGAAATGTAAACATACTAAAATGTAATATTTACAGTATGTATTTTTGCGAGAAAACGTGCTAGAGGATCATATCAGTTTTTTAAGACATATCACTAGTACCGTTGACCTTTTAATGACTTTAAGCTTTAAACTTGTTTACCTAGATTGTCGATATATTTGTCCACTTAAACTTCATCACATTTCTCAATTGTTCCAAGATATGTTAGGTATGAATTATACAACTTGACTTAACTATGGTTCCCACCTTTTGAATATACTCCCGTATCAAGATTCCCTAGATTTCATCTTACAGGTGAATATAGCGTAGTTTATATCTGTATCTGGGTTAATGCAAAGCCTTGAGAGCTCAGGTTAGCACTACCGTACAGACAAAGAGATGAAGTCTCGACTTTGAGGTGTGTTCCAATTAAGAAATCTTTTAATCACTGCAAATAATTAGATCTTTCGATACTTTTCAATATTGCATGCAGTTTAGGGTTTATAGCGAAAATATTATAGAAGTTCTAGGCCATTGCTTCCGCAAAATCAAAAGAACTTGTATCATACCCTAGATATCAACTATCTATAAAGACTTTGTATCTCAGAATCATGCAATCTCTCAAACGAAATTTCGGAGTACTAAGTCCATATATCCAAGATGTGTTAATCCACAATATTAAGCAGTTGTAAAATTTAGTTTATATCTCGAAAACAGTTTACTGAACGTGTTAAGCCTATCGACACATCCACAGTAAGACTCGTTTATTACTTTTATACTTTACATTTCTTTAGCATACTGTGATCGTCCACTGATGTACATTCCTTTATACGCACAAGTAATCTCATTTTTCATTTTTCAATGTTTTTGATATTTTAAGATTTTCTATTATTTTTGGCTTTTTCAATCATTTTGACTATCTAAAATGATTTCGAAACGATGTTTTTCAATTTTACAGGAATTTTTTACCATTTTAAAAATTTTTTTCTCCCCCTAAAATTGGAAACATCTTAGTAAAATCAAAAATAAGAATCTTCCATTTTAACCATTGAACGACTTTTTACGAATGTGAACACGAGACTACCATTTTGTTTGTGTGGAATATCACTCCTGTCTCTTGTCTCTCTGTATGAACAACCACTGCTTCTGAGATGACCTTTGGCTTGAAGCTTGGTTATCATGCACATTCAAACAACCTTTAATCAGTTTTGAATTGGAACCCAATCCATTCTGGATTTAGGTTTACCAAAATCATTAACATCTGAAGTAAACAAACATTCAAACTCTTTTTGATATTCAAACAGTTTGATAGAAACTTTATTTGAAAGTTTTACTTTCTTTGATTTTTTAACTGTTTGAATTATCAAATTTTTCTCCACTGCTCTCTCTTTTGTCCTAAGATTTGTATCTGATGAATTCGTTTTACTTGACTGTGAGTAAAAATGATTCATTAGAACTTTTATCTGATTTTTTAGACGTATCGGAGAACAAAATCTTTTCCAAATACTCTCTAACTTTTTTTCTCTTTTTTCTCAATCTGTCTTTTTGCCCTTGTGATAACTTGACTTTTTGTTCTTTGGGCTTCTCTACAGTTTTCTCATTTTTCTTCTCTGTTTTCTTCTCCTCTGGTCTTTTCTCCCCTTGAGATTTAACCGATCTTCTTTTCAGATTAGTCGGACAATCCCTGGATATATGGCCTTTGATTTGATATTTATAGCATCTTCTCGTATCAAATATCTTTTTCAGGTAGTTAACAACAATGTGTCCACCAAATCGACAGTTGTAACACACACTTTGTTATCGTACCAATCCCTCCATTCAGACCAAACACTCAAATCAGCACATTGATTTGACATGTAGTAGTCATCTTTCCTGCTTCTTCTATAAAATTGATTTGACTTTGAAGCACTGTGATCCGACCTGCACCACTTATTCTCAAATTTTTTTGAGTTTTTATAATGATTGGATGACCGTACCGATGAGCTTTTATTTTTGTTTTGAAAATTTTTATAATTTAGTTTTTCATGTTGTTTTTGTTCTCCATTCTGCTTAGAAGGTTTTTGCGATGAGCATTCACCTTTTTTAGCAGATTGTAGAACAGTTTCTTGAAATTTTTCTTTTCGTTTCAAAAATATTTCTTTTTTATCATTTTCATCATCGGTATTATCGTTACAATCCTTAATTATGACATCGTCATAATTTGTGACATTGTCACTTATTGGAATTTCCTTTTATTCTTATTGAACGGTTTAGGACATATCTGATCTAACATTACAGATGAAGTCACAAAACCTTTTAATTGTTTTTCTAAATTATCAATTTAATTTTTTGCAATCTCTACATCGTCTTCAAGTTTTCTAATTTTTTAAGATGCGAGTTTATTATATTTTGTTTTTCAATAACATTTTTATTCAAAAAAGATTTATCACTTTCTAAAATTTTTATATTATTTTGAAAGTATTTCACATTTTGTAATTTTTTATTTTCTAAATTTTTATTTGATTTTCAAAATTCTTTTCATTTTTTTTTAACTTTTTATTTTCTAATGACAAACATTCCAAATCTTTCAAAAGTTTGACATTAATAGATTTGAAATTTTGACAATTTAAGCACACAGATTCAGTACACTTTGTGCAAGGTTTTTCGACCTCCACAATTTGTACCTTTACCACTTCTTTATCAACAATTTTTACCTCTGACTTTACCTTCTTGCTTTTAATCATCTCAACATGCTCCAGATATTTAGCACGTAGAGCATTCCATAGCTTTTGTGTCGTATCACATTCTGGTAGCAGATTCAAGATATTTCCTTTCACCAACTGTTGTATCAGATTAATCATTTTCTTTTCAGTATAATAATCATCTTGTTGTTGAGTAGAATATTTGCACTTCTCCAGAATTTGCTGATTTTCATCTCTAGGAATGACATAACCCGTCTGAATCACGACCCAACTACGGAAATGCGTAGCTTTGACCCAGCTCTCAAATTTTCCTTTCCAAACATCGTATTCATCTACATTCATCAACATAGGAGGCTTCATGGACTCCATTTCGTTTTCCAAACTAATCTGTCATTCAAAATACTTGAAAAATGATTAGCAAATAGACAATTTTTAGAAAAATTTGACTTTTTAACCGACAATATCAACGTATCGGTTTGCTAAAAACGTTTAAATTTTTCGGAAAACTTTTTTTACCAGATTAGTGCTTTAAACTCGTCTCGTCGATACGAATCTAACGATATATAATGTCCGAGACATTTTTTTAGAAACCTTGGACAAGTTCTGTCGAACTTGTCACAGCGTGTGAAACTCAGCTATTTAACAAGTTCGGGCGAAATTGTATAAGTTTCAAGAGAAACAAGCAAGTTCGGGCGAACTTATATAAGTTTGAAGAGAAACAAGCAAGTTCGGATGAACTTGTACTAGATTTTCAACACATTTTAATCAAGTTCGGGCGAACTTGATAAAATTTGATTGAAATGTAAGCAAGTTCGAGCGAACCTAACCTAAAACCTTGAAAAATCAATCAAGTACGGGCGAACTTGATGTTAAGTTCGAGCAAACATGTGTTTTCAAACATGGTTTTTTTCAATTTTTCGGCATGAATTCATTTGTTTTAAGCTCTGATCTTTTCAAGGGTTTATCTATTATGGATTTTACGTATTATACTTGAAAATCAGTCCATTTTATCCGTGAATTGTCCATGAAAAGTTAAAAATGAAAGAAATGAGTAGAAGATGAGATGATTTCCGTCCAGTGTCTTCAAATTAGGCCAATCCTGCTCTGATACCACTTGTAGGTCCGTTATACGGATCGTTCGGGCACTAATCGGACAAACATAAGGTAAACATGCGGAATCCGTTTGCTTAGGCGACATTGGATACACTCATTTCTTTTTATTTAATCACTGTTTCATTAATATTCAACGTTATAGATCCTTGAAACACTTTGACAAAGCTTCGCCTCTGTCGTGACAAAATCTCTGAAGTTACAAATGAAATCACAAGCTAGCTATATATACTAGTACAAGTTCGCTGGATATCTTGCAAGTTCGGGCGAACTTGACTTAGTCAAGTTCGGCCGAACTTGACTGCATAAACACACCATGAGCAAACTTGTCCTAAAAACCTATAAATATTCCATTTTGCTAGCCTATTCTATACAGACTCGATACAAGACTAAGACATAGACATACTGTACTAACAGACTCCCCCTTGGATATAGTCTTTGTCTTGATCAGTCTTCCAAATCATTTATCATTAGCTTATGATGACATAGGCAACAGACATATGCATCAACACCGGAATAATTTACTGAACGTGTAAAGCCTATCGACACATCCACAGTAAGACTTGTTTAAACTTTTTAAACTTTACAAATCCTTAGCATACTGTGATAGTCCACTGATGTACTATCATTTCCTTTTTGACACAAAATTCTTTTTGTCTGTTTCATGTTTTTGTACTTTTTGGTTTTTCATATGTTTTTGTATTTCTTGTAATATTTCTCCCCCTACAATCAAAAAATATTTTTGTATTTTAGTTTTTAAGAAAACCTAATCCTAAAAGGTAACAAACCAATGAGGATCACGGAACTCGTCGTCCGATCCAAATTCAATCTCTGCATCCGCACCTGTCAAAAGACTTTTCATACCATTAAGCCTCATTAAGTATTTAAACCGTGAAAGAGTAAATGGTTTGGTATAAAAATCAGCTTTTTGTTCATCGGTGTGGATTTTCTCAATTCGTACCAACTTCTTTTCGTAGCAATCACGAATGAAGTGGTATCGAATCTCGATATGCTTTGTTCTAGAGTGATGAACTGGATTTTTAGTTATATCGATAGCTACCTTATTATCAACATAAAGCGGCGTGTCAAGAAATTGCAGACCATAGTCTCTCATCTGCTGTTGAATCCACAGAATCCATGAACAACAGCTGGATATACTCAGCTTCACAAGTAGAGAGAGCAACGGTAGTCTGTTTCTTACACTGCCAGGTTACCAAGCGTGTTCCGAAGAACTGGCAGCCCGCTATAGTTGATTTTGAATTCAACTTATCTACACCAAAATCAGAATCAGCGTATCCCGTCAGATCGAAGTTATCATTCTTCGGGAACCACAAGTCGGTGCTTGGACATCCCTTCAAGTATTTGAAAATTCGCTTCATGATCTGCATGTGAGAGATTCATGGGCTGGACTGATATCTGGCACAAAGGCAGGTAGGATACATAATATCAGGGCGAGATGCCGTCAGATACATAAGTGATCCTATCATCGACCTATAAAGAGTATCATCAACTTTGGTTCCTGTTTCATCGAAGCAAATTCCGTGATTGGTAGCAAGAGGAGTAGATAATGGCTTCGTGCTTTCCATTTCAAACTTCTTATAGATGTCGTGAACATACTTGGTTTTGTGAATGAAAATACCATCTGGCAATTGAGCAACTTGTAATCCGAGGAAGAATTTCATTTAGCCCATAGAAGACATCTCGAATTTCTTCTTCATGATTTTCTCAAACTCTTTGCAAAGATCGTCGTTTGTCGAACCAAATATGATGTCATCCACACAGATTTGTACTATAATCAGATGGTTTCCAACTTCTCTGGTAAAGAGCATACTATCCATTGTTCCTCTGATAAAGACGTTGCCGACGAGATGTTGAGATAACGTCTCGTACCAGGCTCTCGGGGCCTGATGCAAACCATATAGTGCTTTATCCAGAAGATAAGCTTTCTTCTTGTTCAACGGATCGACAAAACCCGATGGTTGGCCGACGTACACGTGCTCACGTAGCTTACCATATAGAAAAGTTGATTTCACATCTAACTGGTACACTTTAAATCCTTTCAAGCAGCAAATACAATTAAAATGCGAATGGACTCCAATCTAGCAACTGGTGCATACACTTCTATATAATCAATTCCATCCCGTTGATGGAATCCTTTGACAAGGAGCCGAGCTTTGTTGCGCACTATAACTCCATGATCATCGCGCTTGCACTTGAAGACCCATTTGGTATCTGTCGCCTTTTGATTCTTCGGTAGGTCAACAATATCCATACCCCTAGCTTTTCGAACTGTAGCTGTTCTTCTTGCATCGCCTACACCCAATTCTCATCTCCCAAAGCTTCAGTAACATTCTTTGGTTCAATCTAAGGATATGAAACATGAATAGTAGCAATAATCTTGAATCGGAGCTACTCGAGTATAGAAACAACTCAAAGCTTTGTTTATCTGGCTCCTTGTTCGTACACCAACTTGCAATTCACCAATATGGAGTTTGATGGGTGGTATGAATAAGATCTCGGCATCACCTCACTAGGAACACCAACAGTATTCTCCTGATTAGTAATATTCTGATCTACCACCACTTCAACTTCAGGAGCACTATAAGACATTTCATTTTGATTACTCGGGCCAGCAGATTGATTCAACATACTTGTGATCTGCTCAGATTCTTCATCAGAAGAGGATTCTCCATCATCATCGAAAGTCGTAGCTTCATCAGAGTCGGAATTCTGATTCTGAGAAAGAATGGGCTCTGTAGTAGCATTTCCTGGTTCAGTGGAAACATTTGCTGGAGTTGTAGTAGGTGCTACTTTTTCTTCAAAAACTTGTTCAACTGGAACACCACTACTACTCGGACCTGCACCAGAAGATGAAGTTCCAATAGTAGGTTGAGTAACCACTATTGGTCTTGAAATATACTCCTGATTAGCCGACTGTTGTAGATAATAAAGAGCTGCAAGATCTTCTTCAAAAGGCTCTTCTGGCAAGTCGAATGACTTCCACAAATCTTGCTAATTGAATAACCACGCATCACATTTTCTTTGAATATGAGTTGTGTACCGAAAGCAATCAACATGTTGTGCTTCGACCACTCTTCTCAAAGTAGGAATGTAAACTCTCCTGAGCGGACTAGCATAACCGACAAAGAAACCTTCCAGCGTTTTAGCACCAAACCTAACATCTGAATCAATCAGTGTGCAACGTGCCAAACAGTTCTAGATACTTTAGATTTGGTTTCCTTCGGTTAATCATCTCGAAGCAAGTCTTCTTGGTCGGTTTGACTGTCAAGACTCTGTTCAATGTGTAGCATGCCGCTGCAACCGCCTCACTCCAGAAGCTAACAAGAAGTTTGGAATCTGCAAGCATGGTTCTTGCTATTTCAATTAACGTTCGATTTTTCCTCTCAGCTAATCCATTATGTTGCGGAGTGTAAGGTTCACTGAATTCGTGCAGAATTCCTTTAGCGTTGCAAAAATCTTTCATCCGGGTAATTTTGAACTCCGTACCATTATCGCTTCGAATTCATCTAACAGGGAGATGGTATAGATTTTCAATCTTCTTGAAGAGAAATAACAAGATTATCGAACGTTTCATCTTTGCTCTCCTGGAAGAAAACCCATGAATATCGTGAATAATCATCTTAGGATGTGACTTCTTAATGGAGTTAAGAATCCATATGTAGTCGTTCAAGCGACAGCTTAATGGAGTTAAGAATCTTCTTAGGATGTGACTTCTTAATCTGCTTTCCTTTCTTGCATTCAAGACAATGATCCCTCATACGAAAGCTTCGAATATTCACTCCTTCGACTAAGTCATTGTGAACCAGAAAATTCATTTTCTTGAGGTGTATATGTCCCATCTTTCTGTGCCAAAGAATCGAATCCTTCTCTGTGGCCTTTGTTACAAAACATTGAGCAGACTTTGACGATGTGGTAGCAACACTTATGTCTAGCACATAAAGATCATTTTCGCGGGGAGCGCGCACTAGAATCCACTCATCTGGAATCTTGAAGCCCGGGTAAACTGTTTATCATAAATCTGAGAAATACTAAGAAGATTGTTCTCCAGCTCGGCGATATAATTGACCTTATCAAACGATACCACTCCATTTGAAAGTTTTCCTTCTTCTATTATTCGACCTCCTTGATTACCTACGAATTTTACATAACCTCCGTTAATTGCTTGGATGTCAAAGAGTAGTGCTTTCATCCTAGTCATGTGACATGAAGCTCCGCTATCTAGAATCCACTTCGATAATATGGATCTTTGGAGCCCCTGTACATGTTAACAACTCAGTGAAAAAGTGCAACCCAAGCCTTTTTGGTCTTGGGTGTGGGATAATAATCTTCATAAACATCCTCATAAGCCCTCTGATATTCATAATCAATAGTTAAGACTTCATCGACATTTAAGTTTTCAAACTTGACTTTCTTCTTTTCTTTTGAAAGTTTAGGAAAAACTTTGTCAATGTCTAACTTTACCGTCTTTTCAGTTTTACCCTTTGATTCAGACACTTTGTCATTACCAATCTTGACTGACTCAGATTTTGCAACTTCAGATGATGATGAAGTTTTCTTTACAACCCATGCTTGAGATTTAACCTGTGCTTTCTTGATATAAAACTTTGAGTCTTTGTTTTCATTTGATTTAGAAGATTCACCTTTTTCAAAAGTTGATTTCTTAATTTTATATTCACTTTTAGGTTTCACTTCAATGTTAGATTCATTGTTTCGATTTAAGATCGCGATCGGCTTTACAATCTCTGGTTGCTTAAGTTTCTCATCATCTGAAACTGTCTTTCTTCAGCGATACACATGCTTTGATTTCGGACACTTGCGAGCAATGTGACCAACTACATTGCATTTGAAGCAAGTCCGAGTATCATTAGAATGTCCACTAGTGGGTTTTACTCCACTTGCGGATTTAGCCTTATCACAAAGTTCCTTCTCCTTCTTAAACTCATCATTTGATTTCTTTCCAATCAAATTCTCTTCCTGAATCGTGTTTGTCCCATGAATGAAATTCATGTTTTTATTCTTATATTCATGACATGGTGACTTTTTCTTTTTCGGTTCATCTTCTACCTCCAAACCTAAACCCGCTCTCCTGTGCTCAGGAAACTCACCACCATTCCTTCGGTAGTTATTATAAACTTTCTTGGGTTTTGAGTAAAACATTTTCTCATTTCTTTCTAGATCATCTGATGATACCACAACAAGTTTGAACAGTTTTTCAATCCGATCTTCTTTCACATTCCGAATCAGAAAACTATCATCAAAATATAGTCTATCAGAATACTTAACTTTGTACATCACAACGTTAGGATCATCACTTAGGCTATCTTCAGAAGATGTATCGTCATTTTCAGATTGTGATGCTGAACTGTTCGAACTCGAGTTGACGCTCTCAAAGCTGCCATCATCAGATTCACTCTCCAAAACATTTTCAACCACTTTGTTTACGACTGCTTCACTATCATCATTTGTGTAGGTTATGTCAATGTTCTCATGCAGCTCATTTTTCTTTTTGGTTAACAACTCTACATTGAGCGCATTTTCCATCCCTTCAACTTTCTCGCGGCAATAACTTTCACACAAGGGAGGTGGAACACTTCTATAATCCCCATGTTTCTTACCTTTTGATTTCTGAACATTTTCTTCCAACGGAATCGTTGGAAGAATATGAGTGATGACGTAAGCATTCGTTGTATAGCTTTTCAAAACCTGTCGAACCCTTTCGGTTTTAATTGTCATATCTTGGAGTTCTTGTTTTGTTTTAGCAATGGTATTGATATATCTATATTAATGGCATTTTGTTTTTCCATTACCGTTGCTTTCAGTATTCTTATTGTCTCATGTTGTTCTATGTTATTTTTATCAAACCTGCTATAATCTCTTTTCATTTTATCATAAGCTTCCTTCATTGTGCGATAATCATATTTAAAATTGTTGTTATGCACATTGAGTTCACTTATGATTTTAGATTTCTCGGCGCATTGCGCACATTACTTAGTACATTTCGTACAAGGTTTTTCAACCTCCACGATTTGCACTTTTACCACCTCTTTTTCTTCCACTTTTTCCTCCGAACCTACCTTTGTCAACTTTGCCATCATCGCTTTTTTTGCGATTTCCGTGAGGTTCTCCTCATTCATCTCCTTGGTTATGTCAAAGAATTCCTCAGCCACTGGTTTTGCTTCTTCAACGACATACTCAGAAGATGCTGCATCAAAGCAACCTGCAAAACTAGAAGTAATGTTTGGAGAAAGAATACTCTGCATCCTCGTATGATGATAGATCTCCTCTTCTTCTGTTTGTTGCATGTACTCTTCTAGAATCACGTTCTCCAGAGCTGCATCCTCAGCAGACGTATCTTGCTCTTCCATGATCTCAGCCATTAGAGCGACTCCAGTCTTCTTGGAAATATATGTGTTCCAATCAAAGGCATCATCTTCATTAGAAGCAACCATCGCTTTTTCTACGGTATTAGATGGTTTCTCTTGGACTTCGACTTGAGCTTTCCTAAAAAATGGCTTGTATTGCAATGCTTTCTTGTAGTAGTCATTGCTGCCTCTGAAAGGACTTTGGTTGCCACTTGCTTCGGGATTCTTGCACTCTCGTTTGAAATGGCCTTTTTGTCGGCATCTGAAGCAAGTAACTTTCGTCTTGTCGAATCCAAGCTTATTGCTCGAGTTTCCAATGTCTTTTCCAGTTAGTGCAACAAATTTGGTAACTCTCTGTATAAACGAAGCTAAGGACCATTTAATGTCCATCAACGCAAGCTCCTCCTCATCCACTTGATCGCAATCCTCAATAGTCATTTCTGGATTTCTGATCTTCCCAGCCACTAAACTCTCATAAGATTCCAGCACTGTAGCAAGAAGTGCCATATGCTGTTTAGCCATTTGGTCACAGAAGACGTTGTTTAGGTTGACTGCAAGAATTCGATTGATTATTTTGATTCGTCTGATTCTGAAATGGTGAGTTAGAACTCGTGCTCGAATATGATGCATTCAGAGGACTCATAGTTAGGATATGATTGAGTATTCTGTGATGAATGATTTGAGGAATTCATATTCGCACTAAAAGTTGTTTGGATCTTCGGACTCGTAATTTCTTGAGCTCCACTCTTTTAATAAAGTCCAACATCTTGAACCACGTTCGCATTCTTTGACTTGGCAATTTTCAATATTTCCATCTCATGCCTTCGAACTTGTCGATAAAAGTGGATAGCTTGAAAAATTCCCAGCTTGGACTATCCTTCAACACCATTAGATACGTTGTCCATTCACCTTCTTGTAGTGCATCGGCCAGCTTATCGATATATTCTGCATCTGACTTAAGAAGATCATGTCTTCTCATCTGAACTTTCAAATGACGGAAGCATTCTATCATTTGTTTCATCGCCTCGCCTTTCATCATTGTGAAAATGTCAAACTCCTTCATGATAAGGGCCTTCTTGCTCTTGATCATCTCAGCACTCCCCAAGTATTTCGCACCCAAAGACGTCCACAGTTGTTGTGCAGTGGTATACTCTAGTAGTAAGATCAGTATATCTTCTTTCACAGACTGATCATCTTCTTTTTTGCAAGATAAGCTTCCTTTTACGGGGTTGAGAATTTCTCCATTCCAAAATCATTTTCATGCTCATCCTTTGACCACGTGTATCCTATTTTAACCGTACCCAACTATAGAAAGAGTTAGCCTGAACCCAATTCTTGAATTTCTCCTTCCACCCCTCGTACTCATCCATGCTCATAAGCTTTGGTGGCTTCACCGGCGTTCCGATTTCATTATCTAGATTAACTTGATTCATGATATTGCCATTTGATGTTGAAGCCACAGCTGTCCTATACACATTGTGTAGATCTTGATCCATAAAAAAAGCGGACGAGTATAGCTGAAAACACGTTCAAAAACTTGAAAACTTGATTAGTGCACTGACAAGTTCGGTCGAACTTGTGAAGAAACAGATTTCAAATTCAATTTCAACAAGTTCGGGCAAACTTGTATGAAATTTTCAAGAAATTTCAATTTTTAGTCAAGTTCGGTCGAACATGAATGAAATTTTCAAAAATTTTCTCAATTACTCAAGTTCAAGCGAACTTGTGTGAAGTTTTTTTTTAATTTCCAAGTTATCCTCCAAGTTCGGGCAAACTTAGCAAATATTTCAACAAAAGATGACAAGTTCGGTCGAACTTAGTCAAATTTCTTGAAAAATCAAGCAAGTTCGGGCAAAGTTTAGTAACCAAACTTGGTTTTTTTTACAATTTCGACATGAATTCGTTTGAATTTGATTGTCAAACTTTCAGCGGTTTGTAATTAAGTGATTATCTATGACATGTTCAATGTTTAGCCATTTTTATCCATGAATTCTTCAATTATGTGAAAAAGTTAAGAAAAATGATAGAATGAGTAGAAAAAGAATATTTCTTGTGTTGATTACAGCAAATTTAGGTATCCAGGCTCTGATATCACTTGTTAGGACCGTCCTCCTCAGCTCGGGAACCTAAATTTGTATCTAATGTCCATATATGCGGAATTTATATGACACGTTAACTGTAACACCCCAAATCACGTAAAACAACACGCGGCGAAACACTTGGGGAGTCACGTTAACAGATTGTCTCAACAACACATGGTATTTGAAGTTTCATTTTTATTTGAATATTAAACATAGATTACATTGTCATAATTGTCTTAGAAATTTTTAAACAACAAAACAACAAATATGCATAATTATTGTCTTTCTTGTTATTAAGGCACTAGGTCCAAGTCCGAACCTACATGAGCACGCATCAGTATCATCTAGCATCGTTCCCTGAAACATATGTGAAAACGAGTCAGCAAAAATATGCCGGCGAGTACATAGGTTTTGTGAACATGTCAAGTCCATGGCTTTGTATATATTGTAATATAAATAACCCGACTACTAGAGTCGTAAGTGAAATCTTGTTTTGAAAGCATTTGATATTGTAATAGTTATTCAACTAAAACAAATGGTTAAAAGTTATAAAATGTAGTAGCCATGAACCTTGACTCGAAAACATTTGTTTTGTAATTCCAACTTGTAAATCGCCTTTAAATAACTCGTATGATTTATATCTTTAATCAAAAATCATTGTGTGACATTGTTTGAAAACACTTATTCGTCGTTCATCGTTCCTCGTAATAAACCATTTGTTATAAACAAATTGTTCATCGTTCCTTGTTGTAAACCAATTGTTCGTCGTTCATCGTTCATTGTTCATCATTCATCTTTCCTTGTTATAAACCAATCGTCCCTTTTTGTAATTGTGAAACTTTTTGTCGTTCTTTAATGAATAAATTCAAACCTTTGTTGACTCGACTATACCCCAAGGGTATCTTAAATAGATCCTAAAAGATCTCTTTAATAAGACTAGCAAATCAACGAATGATTTGTTAGTCATAAACAGTTTTTGTCGTTCGCCAAACTACCCACCACATCCAGTGAATAGCCTAGTAACGAGATTATCAATCCTATGGTACCATAACTTACTACTGGGCGGCATAACAATGTTAATGAATGTCATTCGTATCTTGGATAACGCACCAACAAGTTGTATCACATTATTGAAACCATATTGTTATATAAACCATAGTATTTGTACTCTGAGAACGTGAAAAAAATTAGCAAATATGAATCACCCCAAAACATTGTAAACATAAAAAAGGGGAGTGATGTCCTCGCCTGGTATTTGTGAATAAGCCTTGTACAAGTGTATGATCAACATCCAAAGATCAAGGAATCAAGTGTGTGTCCTAATGAATCGGATAACAAGTAAATATTGGAACTTGAAAACGGAGGATTTGGATAGAATGGCACCTTATAAACCAAATGAGTATTGGGACTCGTATGACATGGTTTAATAAGTTATCATTCTGAGTTGGAAAGAGTTTTATGTGCTTTTGACAGGTTATGACCCGTTAAGGTAGTTTAAGCCACTTTAACGCGTCATTTGCGTAACTACGCATTCGGATGGTTAGATATGTGTTATGATAAGTCTTTAATGCTTAAACATGTTTGAAAATGTTATTTGATCAGAATACATCTCAAATTTTATGTTACATAAGCTCAAAGTTGATTTATTCACGAAAAGGGCATTTTGGTCATTATTGAGGATTATAACAACTAGTTATCATAACACTATCCAAGACCTTCTGGGCTTCATGGCAATGAAAAGGTGGAGGTTCGGTCACGGGTTCAAATCCTTGGAGCCACCCCGAGTTTTATACTATAGTGCATTTACTCCAGAGAGTCCCCGACTCTTGTGGAGGGTGCAACTACACGCTCCCGGTTGTCGGGTGGGAAGTAGGCTGGAAATTTTCTCGGGGAACGCCTTAGCCAAACTCTGATGCACCAAGCGTGGGACCAGTTAAGACAACATAGTCTTGGATGCCGGAGTAGGGCGGAGGGGCCTACCCAAGTTATAGGGTAGGTGCGATCTCTATCGCCTGTTGTAGAAATATCGCCGTTCAAAAAAAAATCATAACACCATCCAAACAACATGACCATAAGGTATAACCTCAGAGGGTTATTCCCTTTATATTCATGGTCACAAATTTATATTTTGTCGGATCCAAAGGTCAACCAAACGGGTCAGATTAGAAAGTCAAAGCGGTGGTCAAACCGTTCAACTTTCGACTCTAAACAAGCACTAAAATAAGAGTGACGATTTAGACATGTTTTCACATGTCTAAATAAGTTTATAAACGAGTTTTGGCATCAAAATAAACTGTTTTGACTCATGGAATTAGATCCGTTGCAAAATGCGCAAAAATCGCATTTTGACCGAAACTTTGACTTGCCAAATTGACTAGAAATGGTGATAATCAGTAGGCATGATTTTTAGGGATCATAACCACCTTGATTATCATCATTTTGCAAGATTCAATTGAGCCATAACTTGATCAATTCATGATCAAAACTAAAAGTCAAACTGTTTGATTTTTAGTCAAATTAAGCTATAGAAATTGAACATGGCATGAAGGATCACTTACAAACACAAGGGAAAAGATCAAAGACACTAGAGGAAGCTCCACAATGAGTGAAAATTCGGATTTGTGGTAGGTTGAAGCAAGAAGGTGGTTAAAGAGTTCAAAATTCACATGATCATTGGTATTTATAATGATCCAAAGTCCACCAAATCATGACAAGTGTTAGGCCAATGCTCTAGGATGATAACAAGTGTTATTGAGGTGTTAGATGCAGGTTAAGTGTGGCAAAATGCAAGATAGGTGTCATAATTTGCGTATTGGTGGCAAGGGAATGACCTGGGAAGCTGCCAGCTAATATTTCTGTGAAAACATGGGCGTCGTTCTACGCGACGGGCAACCCCTGGAGCTACGCGCTACACCTAGCCCCCATACTCAGTTCTGAAGTTTCCAAAATGGCAGAACAGGTCCTTGCACGTGTTTTCGACGTGTTTTGGCATGTTAACCCAATATTTAAGTTCCATAAGGATGTTAAAGTATATGGAACTTGAAATATGTCCAAAAATGTTCCAGAGGTCGGTTTGTTTGGTCGTACTGTTGCGGTTTTCGGTTAATTATGACGAAAAGCGTAACAAACGCGCAAATGACCATACACACGCAACGAATGATATTTTTGAATTCCAATCACTAAAATACCATATTTTAATGATTAAAAAATTTTTTGGATGTCCGTACATGTTCCGGATGGTGTTATACGCAAAAGGCATAGTTTTGTAGAATTTGCAAAATAGCCCCTGAAGTTACAAAAGTGTGTTTTTGCCATACCGATGCCCTCAAAAACTTATTTCTAAGCTATGTAAAAGGGTATTTATGGTATGTTAAGTTTGTGACCTTTTTCCGGAGCGTACGTCGCTGCGAGAATCGGTAGACTTTCGCAGTTTATCATAAATAGTCCCTGTGATCGAATAAACTTGTTTTTGACATACCAAACCCTTCAAAACTTATTTCTAAGTAACGCAAAGGTTATTTAAGGTATGTTTAGCTTACGTAACTATTCCGGAACATACTTCATATTAAATTTGTTTCGTTTTGCGTAATAGCTTATGTATAACCTCCAGAAAAGCCTAGAGGAGTTGAAATTGTACATGGACTAAAATGTATAAATGTCACATGTAATTACACAATTCTCAGGAATGAAACACAAGATTTCATTAAAGTCGGAATTGTTTGATGCTTGAAAAGGCTCAGATGTCACAGTCTCCCCTACTTTAGGAAATTTCGTCCCGAAATTTAAATTTAGAGGAAACTTGTAAAAACACAATAGAGGGTATCGCCATCAAGTGATCCTTAGTTTCCAGGAAAAAATCGCTAGAAAACATTTGGACTCCAGTGAACTTTGTTTATTGTACTTGTTTGTTGTCCATGGTGATGAGTTGAGATTCGAAAATCTTAACCTCATTCCAATAGGTAGGTGCGTGACACCTTTGATTGTACTGAGCCTCAGAAAAGATTCTTGTAAATGTCATAGTGGTATCTTTTTGTCGCAGCACACCATTAAAAGAGCGTGAACTTGAAGGAGAAGAGTCAGATTTCGAATAATGAACGAAAGATTGTTTATAAGAGTTTCCCATGAAGACTAGTATAGGAAACTTGTGTGTGCTCGAAATTGGAGTCAGAGAGTGTATGATAGAACAACATTGGTCAAGGTCCAGAACTTCTAGTAACTTAAATAACGCCACGCTTGCAATGTAATAAGGAACACTTATATATAGGAAGTAGCAGCGGCGTATCCACCATGCCCTTATTACATTGTTCTCGTTTCGTTATTCTTATTACTAGAGGTTCTCACACATGACAAAACTTGCTATGGTTTTCTATGCAAGGTATTTTATAATTATGTATGCATCCATAATTACTTAATTTGTTGCGCAGTCCGCATAGTTTCTTTTGTGATGTGTAGGAGGAAAAATCATATGAGTAAACATGGAATAACTTGTCTAGACCTTATCAGGATCTCTTAAATTAGATCAACGCATGATCCCTTTAAGTAGACCACCAAAGAGTCTCTTCAACTAGATTGACGAACAATCTCTTTAACTATATCAACACATGATCTCTTTAACTAGATTGACGAGCAATCTCTTTAACTAGGACCTGAAAGACCTCTTTAACTAAGCCTTAAAAGACTTATTTAACAAGGTCAACGAATGATCTCTTTAACTAGACCCTGAAAGGCCTCTTTAACTAAACACTGAAAGGTTTCTTTAACTAGATCAACGAATGATCTCTTTAACTAGACCCTGAAAGGCCTCTTTAACTAAACCCTGAAAGGTTTCTTTAACTAGATCAACGAATGATCTCTTTAACTAGACCCTGAAAGGCCTCTTTAACTAAACCCTGAAAGGTTTCTTTAACTAGGTCAACGAATGATCTCTTTAACTAGACCCTGAAAGGCCTCTTTAACTATGAATCGAATTAGGAATAGTACTTTGGAATCTAAAGGCTTAACTATTTGCATAGAATAACCCATTCAAGGATTTAAGATAGTACTTTCGGATATCCTTCTAAGAATCTATCATATGAAGATATCGAAGATTCTACAAGGATTTGGATAACGAACATTTGAATCAACTTAACACATAAACACATAATCACATAATTGTCAATTTGGTCATCAACTTGTTATTAACTTGTCATCAATTTGTACATAAGTAGTTAAAGTACACTAGGAACCCAATGAAGGAGTTCATTTAGTACTTCAAGCATCCGCAAGAATCTAACTATGAAGATAGAAAGATTTTGTAAGGATTTGGTTTAGTCACATCGTCTTGTCACATTGTCTTGCATTAAAGTACACAAAGAATCCAATTAAGGACTTCGATTTTCACTTTAAACATCCAGAAGATCTAACTATAAGGATAGGACGCGAAAATGTTTTGAAACACACTAAGTATGTTTGGTCAATATATGTAGCAAAATGTCGTTGAAAATCATGCATGGAGTCTTTGAAAATATGTTCAATGATTTTGGAAACCATACATATAACGTTTTTGAAATTATGCATTAGCTATATTAGGTAAATATACCATATTAAAATGTTTTGAAACATATGAAAAATCTGTGATTTAAGACGTATGGTTTTTGAAAATATGCATGAAATCATGCTCTATGTATATTTGGTAAATATACTATGTTAGAATATTAGAAAACCATGTGAAATGTCTTTTCAAATCATGTAAGATATATTTGAAATCAATATGTATGGTATAATTAAAACGAGAGAACATTGAAATGCTCATAACATACTGCATAAGACCATTTAAGGACTCATGGAAGTATCCTTAGGTATCCAATCAAGGATTTAAAGTGATATTTTGAGTATTTGTTGAGAATTGTAACTTGTACCTTGTACATTGTTTCTTAAAAGAAATGAGTACTCATGATTTTTGTGGAGATCGCGGGCGATCGCAAAATGAAAGAAACTACAAGAGTTGTTTGATTCGCAAGGAACCATGTTATTGGTATTGGTATTGTAGGAGTATAACACGCATATATAATCGCATTTGTATATAAACTGGAAACAACCATATTTATTTATAGACAATCAAAGTGTTTTCGAAGTTATTGGAAATAAACAGAAAAGATAAAAGTTCAAGTGTTTATATAGACATCAGCACAACCTAATGTTGCTAGTGTGCCCATATGTTGAGTCATCATTTGCTAGCCAGTTTAGTTGAAGTGGTTAAAATAACCACTGTTGAAGCAGTTTCCATGTGGATAGTTAGGGCTACCTATCATCGCCTGAGGTGTTGCGATAGGTTTGGCGAAACCGCCATAGCTTGGTTTGGTGAAGTGGCTAAGCGACAGACATCAGCTGTATGACCAAAACGTCCACAGTTTGAACATTTTCGGCAACAGACACTAGTGTAGTGGTGAGGTTACATTGATTGCACAGAGGCGCTTTTCCTCTGTATGGCTTCTTAGCGGGTGGCAGGGCCACCTTGCTAGGTCCCACTTGGTTAAGCGGAATTTGAGCAATCACTATACGATTCTTTGAAGCTTTACGCTTCCTTGATTTCTTTGAAGGCTTGGCTTTCATCTTTGTTGGTTCCTCATGAGTAGTCTTATCACCAAAACTGGATAATGCTACAGCTAATTCAAGAGTTCCACTAAGTATTGTGCCTCTCTGTTGGGCGATGGTATTAGCCAGTTCAGACTTTTGATTGTCGTTGTGATGAGAAGGCATTCTAGAAGAGGAAAAGGAAAATATGAGTGAAGCCAGATGAGATTGATATTGGATAGCCAAAATGAATTGTTAAAAGAAATATCGGCGAAGCATAAGGATTGTGATCAATTGTTTAGTACTAAGAACAAACAAATGACATAGTGACTAATCAAAGTAATTGGGTCTTTATAATGTATCGCGAAGACATGCTTTAGCCTATCTGTGGACACTCACCCCAAGAGTTCCCAGGTAAGAGTGACTGGTCCGATTAAGTGGATTTGTACGAACACTCTAGCCTTAGACAGAAAACTCACCCTTCCAGATTGCACGTGTTCACATTAATAAAACCCAAACTTTGACGACATTTTGAAAAATTTGAAGGCACAAAGCCCAAAAATAAATCATCTAAGGATAGATGATTTCTTGTGAAGTTTTTAAAAAATTTTGACTTTTAAAAGATGTGATATGCTTTGTTTTTGGTAATCACCTAATGTTTTAAGAATCTAAACACAAGTAAACTTGCGTTGGGGTCCTAGGAAGGTTATAGTCTAGGTCAAAGCATTACTAATAACCTAATTCCCTATAACCAGTGCTCTGGTACCAACCTGTAACACCCCAAATCGCGTAAATCAACATGCTGCGGAAACACTTGGGGAGTCACGTTAACAGATTATCTCAACAACACATGGTATTTGAAGTTTCATTTTTATTTGAATATTGAACATAGATTACATTGTCATAATTGTCTTAGATATTTTTTAACAACGAAACAACAACCATGCATAATTATTGTCTTTCTTGTTATTAAGGCACTAGGTCCAAGTCCGATCCTACATTAGCACGCATCAGTATCATCTAGCATCGTTCCCTGCAACATATGTGAAAACGAGTCAGCAAAAATATGCCGGCGAGTACATAGGTTTTGTGAACATGTCAAGTCCATGGCTTTGTATATATTGCAATATAAATAACCCGACTACTAGAGTCGTAAGTGAAATTTTGTTTTGAAAGCATTTGATATTGTAATAGTTATTCAACTAAAACAAATGGTTAAAAGTTATAAAATCTAGTAGCCATGAACCTTGACTCGAAAGCATTTGTTTTGTAATTCCAACTTGTAAATCGTCTTGAAATAACTCGTATGATTTATATCTTTAACCAAAAATCATTGTGTGACATTGTTTGAAAACATTTGTTCGTCGTTCATCGTTCCTGGTAATAAACCATTTGTTATAAACAAATTGTTCGTCGTTCCTTGTTGTAAACCAATTGTTCATCGTTCATCGTTCCTTGTTATAAACCAATCGTTCCTTGTTATAATTGTGAAAACTTTTGTTCGTTCTTTAATGAATACATTCAAACCTTTGTTGACTCAACTATACCCCAAGGTATCTTAAATAGATCCTAAAAGATCTCTTTAATAAGACTAGCAAATCAACGAATGATTTGTTAGTTATAAACAGTTTCAGTCGTTCACCAAACTACCCACCAAATCTAGTGAATAGCCTAGTAATGGGATTGTCAATCCTATGGTACCATAACTTACTACTGAGGACATAACAATGTTAGTGAATGTCATTCGTATCTTGGATAACGCACCAACAAGTTGTATCACATTATTGAAACCATATTGTTATATAAACCATAGTATTTGTACTTTGAAAACTTGAAAACAATTAGCACATATGATCACCCCAAAACATTTGTAAACATAAAAGAGGGGAGCGATGTACTCACCTGGGATTTGCGAATAAGCCTTGTACAAGTGTATGATCAACATCCGAAGATCAAGGAATCAAGTGTGTGTCCTAATGAATCGGATAACAAATATCGGAACTTGAAAATGGAGGATTTGGATAGATTGGCACCTAATAAACCAAATGAGTATTGGGACTTGTATGACATGGTTTAATAAGTTATCATTCTGAGTTGGAAAGATTTTTATGTGCTTTTGACCGGTTATGACCCGTTAAGGTAGTTTAAGCCACTTTAACGCGTCATTTGCGTAACTACGCATTCGGATGATTAGATATGTGTTATGATAAGTCTTTAATGCTTAAACATTTTTGAAAATGTTATTTAATCAGAATACATCTCAAACTTTATGTTACATAAGCACAAAGTTGATTTATTCGCGAAAAGGGCATTTTGGTCATTATTAAGGATTATAACAACTAGTTATCATAACACTATCCAAACAACATGACCATAAGGGATAACCTCAGAGGGTTATTCCCTTTATATTTATTTTCACAAATTTATATTTGGTCGGATCCAAAGATCAACCACACGGGTCAGATTCGAAAGTCAAAGCGGTGGTCAAACCGTTCAACTTTCGACTCTAAACAAGCACTAAAATAAGAGTGACGATTTAGACATGTTTTTACATGTCTAAATAAGTATAAAAGAGTTTTGGCATCAAAACAAACTATTTTGACTCCTGGAATTAGATCCGTTGCAAAATGCGCAAAAATCGCATTTTGACCGAAACTTTGACTTGCCAAAATGACTAGAAATGGTGATAATCAGTAGGCATGATTTTTAGGGATCCTAACCACCTTGATTATCATCATTTTGCAAGATTCAATTGAGCCATGACTTGATCAATTCATGATCAAAACTAAAAGTCAAACAGAAGTCAAACTGTTTGATTTTTAGTCAAATTAAGCTATAGAATGTTGATACATAATGTCTATGTCTTAGTCTATTATCGAGTCTGTATTGTATAGAGCTGAATAGGCTAGGTTATGAAGTATTTATGAAGTGTTGTAGCCAAGTTCGCCCATGTGCATGTATTGTATGCATGTTCGGCCGAACTTCCTTATGCAAGTTCGGGCGAACTTGTGTCTTACATGGCCGAACTTGTGTGCTTATAAATACCTAGCTTAGATCTCTCATTTGTAACTTTGGCATTTCAGCGGCGAAGCTCTGTCAGTTTGTAACCAGAACGTTTGATCTATAAAACTGACATTTAACTGATTAAATCTTGTCTATTGGTAAACACGACGTAATATTTCTGCTATTATGGACGTTTGATATCAAATTTAGGTTCTTAAGCATTGAGGGTCGGTCCTACAAGTGGTATCAGAGCTAGAATAGCCTGATTTGATAGTATCAAGACAAGAACTCTTCTATTTCTACTCCATTATTCACTTTTTCTTAACTTTTGAAGATAAAATGAAGAATTCATGGTCAAAATCTTTTGAATTTTGAATATATCATGTAAAACACAACAAAGATAAACCCTTGAAAGATTGGAGACAAAATTCAACCAAATTCATGTCGAAATTTTGAAAAAACCATGTTTTTTAAAATCCTAAGGATCGAACTTATTGGCCATGTTCGGCCGAACATGCCCTAAAACATCACTTTTCAAGTGATTTTTTAGTAAGTTCGCCCGAACTTAGGTGATTTTTGAGGAAATTTAAGTCAAGTTCACTCGAAGTTACTAAAGTTTTACTGATTTTACCACAAGTTCGACCGAACTTGTGTAATATCTAAGAGATTTTAAGTAAGTTCACCCGAACTTACCTAGCATTTCATCAAAGTTCTGTTGATAAGTTCGCTCGAAGTTCTGTTTGTTTGCCCGAAGATTGTGTAAGTTCGACCAAAGATAAACAATATCTTTCAAAGCAAATCTAACATGTTCGACCGAACTTGTTAGAAAATCCAAGAATTCTTCATTAGTTGCTACAAGTTCGACCGAACTTGTAGTAGGACTAATTGTTTTCAATTGTTTTTGAAAAATTTTCAGCGTACACGTTTCGTGATTCACAATGGAGGATCAATTAAGAGCTTATATGTCCGGAGCTACTTCGTCAAACGCCAACGTGATTAATCAAGTCAATCTTGATAACGAAATGGGAACGATCGTCAAACCGCCCAAGCTGATGAGCATGGACGAATAAGAAGCATGGAAAGAGAAATTTACCTACTGGGTTCAAGCCATGCACTTCGATGGCTGGGTATCAATCTAAAGAGGCTACACTATTCCGGTAGACGAGCATCATCAAGTTCTTGAGAAGTACAATTACTCGACAGTTTAGAAAGATGAATATATCGCCGAGAAAAAGATGATCAGTCTCATTCAACAGTCAGTCAAAGAAGATATTCTGATTCTGTTACCTGAATATACTACAGCAAGAGAGCTTTGGTTGTCATTACAGAAGAAATACCAAGGCAGTGCTGAAATGATAAAAAGCAAGAAAGCTCTCATTCTGAAAGAGTTCGATATCTTCAGCATGCTAAAGAATGAGACCATTAAGCAAATGATTGAGCGTTTCTGTCATCTCAAAGTGCAAATGCGAAGACACGGTCTTGTGAAGACGGAACAAGAATACATCGACAAACTTGCTGACGCACTCCCAGAGGGTGAATGGTCAACTTATTTGATGTTTCTGAAGAATAGTGATAAGTGGGAATTCTTCAATTTGTCACCCTTTATCGATAAACTCGAAGGCCACGAAATGGAGCTTCTGAAGATAGCGAAGTCAAAGAACGCTAATGTTGTTCAAGACATCGGTTTATACTACAAAACCGGAATGCAAGATAACATTTCGTGTCCAAAAATTGGAACTGCTTTTAGTGCAAGCATGAATGCTTCTCCACAGAATCAGAACCATTCACAGGCTCAGTTGAACAAAGTCTACAAAGTTCTTACTCAAGCACTGGTTCAAATTCAACATTTCAAAATCAAGCAAATCAGAACCAACAGCAAAGTTCTGATCCAAATGTATATAAATGCAACATCATAGTGAATTTGAACAATGTTGTTTGGAAGAAGTTGCAAAACAACATATGTCACTACTTGCTGCTGTCTTAGAGTCTTATGGATGTCTTGTTGCCGGTAAGATCGGAAACCCCGAGATGACCGCAGAAGATTATGACTAGATAGACGAGGAAGAACTCGAACTAATGGACATCAAATGGTTGTTAGCTTCGATCATCAGGAGAGTGACAAAGTTCGTTGCACTCACAGGCCGTGACATACGAAACAACAACAACAAATTGGGTTTTGACAAATCCAAAGTCACATGCTTTAAATGCCGACAGAAGGGACATTTTAAAAGAGAGTGTAAGAACACAGAGGCAACCGGAAATCAAAGTCCTTTCGGAGGAGGGAATGAATATTACAAGAGGGCACTTCAATATAAACCGTTCCCAAAGAAAACTCAAGTTGAGATCCTAGAAAAGCCAAATAGTAGTACCACGGAGAAAGCCATGGTTGCATCCACAGAAGATGACGGTGTTGATTGGAATTCATATATCGGAAAAAAGACCGGAGTTGCTTTGATGGCGGAGATAGTTGAAGATAATTCTGCAGAGGAAGCAGCAGCTTTCAAACAAGCTCTTCTGGAACAATATTTGCATCAACAGCAGGAAGAAGAGGAATATATCCACATGCAGAGACCAGGAATGTTATCCTCTAATTCCTATGACAATTTTGCACGTCACTTTGATGGAAGCACGAAAGAACAAGTGTTTGAGGAGAAAAAGATTGATGTAGAGATCAACAATGTTATCAAAGAAGTTAATGCCGAAGACCTCAAGGACATGGTAGATAAAGCTTTAATGCCGAATCTAACCAAGGTAGGTCCAGAGGTAAAAATTGTCGAGAAAGAAGTTGTCAAAGTACAAATTGTAGAGGTTGAGAAACCTTGTACAAAATGCACTGAACCATGTGTCGAATGTGCCGAAAAATCAAATATCATCGCTGAAAACAATGTGCATAAAGATTTGTTAAAATATGATTATCGCAATGAAAGAAGCGTATGACAAAATGAAAAATGATTATGGTAGACTTGACAGAAATAACATCGAACAACATGATAATATAAGAATGTTGAGTGGTACAGTAATGGATAAACAAAGAGCAATTAACACCTATATTAACACCATTGCTGAAATCAAACAATAACTTCAAGATATGACAATTGAAACTGAAAGAGTTCGACAATTGTTAAGAAGATATACCACCAACGCGTATGTTACCGATCACATTCTTTCGACAATATCAACGGAAGAAAAACCTAAAAAGAAAGCGGGCAAAGAATATAGCAATGTTTCTCCACCCCATTGCGAGAAATACTGTGTTAAATCTGCAGACGGGATGAACAAGGCACTCAATGTTGAATTACTTTCTGAACAGAAAGACGAGTTGCCAGAGAACATTGATACAGTCTATGCTAAATCTGATGATGATAACAACGCTGTGATTAACAAAGTGGTTGAAAATGTTTTAAGTGATTCTGAAGCGAGTTCTAAGAATTCCGACTCACAGACTGAAGATGACGGTAAGTCATCAGAGGACGATCTAAGTAACGATCCTAATTTTGTAATGTACATACTTAAGGATTCAGATAGATTATATTTTGATGACAGTTTTCCGATTTAGAATGTGAAGGAAGAATTGCTAGATAAATTCTTTAAACTCGTGGAAGTCACATCAGAGGAATTGCTAATCAATGAACGAAAATTCTACTCCAAACCTAAAAGAAACAATTACCGAAGAAACGATGGTGATCCTCCAGAAAACCGGAGAGCGGGGTTGGGTTTAGAAGAAGAAACTGATGAATCTGTAAAGAAACCGTCACCATTTAATGAATATAAAAACAAAAACATGAATTTTGTATATGGGATGAGTACAGTTCATGAGGAGAGTTTGATTGGTAAGCAATCAAAAGATGAGTTCAAAAAGGAGAAGGAAATTCGAGATAAAGCCAAGGTTACAAGTGGTGTCAAAACTTCAAGTAGGGTAAAACCACCTATTAAAGGACATCCACTTGATAATCAGACATGTTTCAAGTGCAAAGAAATTGGTCATATGGCACGACAATGTCCGAAATCAAAACCGGCTTATCTTCGAAGAAAAGAAGATTCAAATGTTGTTAAACCAAAGCAACCAATGTTTGCAAAACCTGTAAAGATTTTGAAACGAAAAGAATCAAAACCAGAAGTTAAACCAAAGTCTGAAAAGACTTTTGAAAATTCCATTTTCAAAAAAGGTGAAACTTCTAGGTCTAATGAAAACAAGTTTTACATCAAAAAGGCTAGTATCAAATCTCAAACTTGGATTGCCAAGAAAAGGTCAACAACATCTGGTGTTGTTAAGTCAGAGCTAGTAAAGACTGACAACACAAAAGAATCAAAGTCTGAAATCACTAAATCTGAGCAGGTGAAGACTAGTGAGAATGTGAAAGAAGTTAAAACAGAAATCAAGAACGATAATGTCGAATCTGTAAAAGATAAGAAAAAAGTGAAATTTCAAACATTAACATTGTTGAAACAGATGATGAATTTGATTTTAATGACGTTGATGAGTTTGAATATGATTTTGATGATGGTTATCCAGTAAAACCCAAGACCAAGAAGGCTTGGGTAGAGCTTTTCACCTAATTTCTGAATTTTGAAGGGGCTCAAAAGATCCGTACTTTCAAAGTGGATTTTGGATAGTGGAGCGTCCAGGCATATGACAGGAATGAAGGCATTGCTCTTCGACATTAAAGCTATCAATGGTGGATATGTTAGATTTGCAGGAAATCAAGGTGGAAGGATAGTCATCGAGGGAAAACTCTCCAATAGCGTAGTTTCATTTGATCGCGTGAACTATATTGCAGAACTTGAGAACAATCTTCTGAGTATATCGCAGATTTGTGACAAGAAATTCACAGTTCATTTCAACGACAAGGAGTGTATTAAATTGAACCCGGGATTCAAAATACCAGATGCGTGGATTCTGATGCGAGCACCACGAGAGAATAATTTATATGTTCTTGATATGGGTGTTGCTATATCTTCATCAAAATCAGCACAATGTTTTGTATCAAAGGCAACTTAAAAAGATTCTATTCTTTGGCATCGTAAGATGGGGCATATTCATTTGCGAAAAATGAATTTCTTTGTTCATAATGATCTTGTAGAATGCGTAAATCTTCGAAGTTTTCAGATGTCTGATCATTGCTTGGAATGCAAGAAGGGAAAGCAGATCAAGAAATCTCATTCGTAGAAAATTCTAAACTCAATCAAGTTGCCATTAGAACGTCTCCACATGGACTTATTTGGTCCTGTAAATGTTCAAAGCATATTAGGAGACTTATATTGTTTGGTCGTGACAGATGACTATTCGAGATATTCGTGGGTATTCTTTCAAGAATCAAAAGACGAAACGTTCGAGAACTTGGTTATTCTATTCAAGAAACTCGAGAACATTTATCATCTGCCGGTCAGACGCATTAGAAGTGACAATGACACAGAGTTTAAGAATAACAAAATGAAGGAATTCTGCAACGCAAAAGGGATTCTGCATGAGTTTAGTGCTCCCTATACTCCACAGCAAAACGGAGTAGCTGAACGGAAAAACAAAACTTTGATTGAAATTGCAAGAACCATGCTTGCAGATTCTAAACTTCCTACACGCTAAACAGGGTTCTCACTGTCAAACCAACAAAGAAAACATGTTTCGAGATGATAAACGGACGGAAGCCAAATTTGAAGTTCTTAGAACCATTCGATGCTCCATGTACCGTAATATACCAAGATGGCAAATTCGGAGCAAAATCTCTTGAAGGTTTCTTTGTCGGATATGCGAGTCCGTTGAGAAGAGTATATGTTCCTTCATTGAGAAAGGTTATTGAAGCACAGCATGTGGATTGTTTCAACTACACGAATCCTATTCAAAGGAAAGGTGATGCATGGCTGTTTAACTTTCAAGACCTTTGGAAGTCATTTGACTTGCCCAAAGAACCAACTGACGAAGAAGTTGCAGCGTTATACTACCTTCACCAGTCAGGGAATCAAGAACAAATTGTTCGACCAATTGTGGTTAATCAACCCACGTTGGATCCACCTTCTTCTGGCGCAAGTTAAAGAAATAGTGGTGTTCCGGCTGAAAATGTTTCTGAAACATTATCAACGCCTGCTGATCTTCCAACGAATGCCTCTACTGAACCAGCGAATACAACAACGGAGCCCAGTATGCCTCAGAATCAAGATTCTGATTCAGATGAAGCACCAACACTTGATGCTGAAGGGGAATCATCTTCTTCAGATGAAGAAGTGGAGCAGATAACAAGTGTTCTTAATCAATCTGCAGTCCCAAACAACAGTAATGAAGCTTCATCAAGCTCTCCAAACATTGAATTGGTTGTTGATCTCAACATCACGGATCAGCAAAACTCAGTAGATGTTCCAAGTGAAGAATTGCCGCGATCATATTCCTATCATCCGTCAACAAATATTATCGGAGAACTTCAAACTAGTGTTAGAACTCGAGGGCAAATTAATAAAGCACTCAGTTGTTTCTACACACGCGTTGCTACAACCCAGAACTATTTATGCTTCATCTCTCAGATTGAGCCTAAGACAGTAAATGAAGCTTTAGCTGATGAAAACTAGGTACAAGCAATGCAAGAAAAATTATTGCAGTTTGAGAAGTTGGGTGTGTGGAAGCTCGAAGACCTACCAGAAAATCAGAAAGCAATTGATACAAAATGGGTCTTTAAGTGAAAACGTGATGATAGAGGGGTTATTGTTCGTAACAAAGCTAGGCTTGTTATCAAGGGATTTCACCAGCAGGAAGGGATAGACTACACGGAAGTCTATGCACCAGTGGCTTGATTGGAATCTATTCGAATTTTTATAGCCTTTACATCATGGAAAGGATTTAAGGTCTATCAATTAGATGTCAAATCGGCTTTTCCGTATGGCAAATTACGAGAAAAGGTGTACGTTGGACAACCACCAGGGTTTGTCGATCCACTTAACAAGAAGAAAGCAAACCTACCGGATAAAGCTCTTTATGGACTACACCAAGCCCCGATAGCTTGGTACGAGACGTTATCACAACATCTCGTCGGAAACGGCTCTATCAGATGAACTGTGGATAGTACTCTTTTCACCAGAGAAGTTGATGGCCATCTAATTATAGTTCAAATCTACGTTGACGACATCACCTTTGGATTTACAAACGATAGTCTCTGTAAGGAGTTTGAGGGTTTCATGAAAATGAAATTTGAAATGTCTTCGATGGGCGAAATGAAGTTCTTTCTTGGTTCGCAAGTAGATCAGCTTTCGGACGGTATTTTCATTCTCCAGACTAAGTATGTTCACGACATCTTGAAGAAGTTTGGAAAGGAAAGCTTGAAGCCTCTATCTACACCTCTTGCTCTCAATCACGGCATTTGTGTTGACGAGACTGGAGCCAAATTTGACGAAACATTATACAGATCGATGATTGGATCGCTGATGTATCTGATGGCATCGCACCCAGATATTATGTATCCAACCGGCCTATGCGCCAGCTATCAGTCAAGCCCGAGGATCTTACACATGTAGATCGTGAAGCGTATCTTCAGATATCTGAAAGGATGCCCAAGCACCGACTTGTGGTACCCGAAGAACGACAATTTCGACCTCACAGGCTATGCTGATTCCTATGTTGGTGTAGATAAGTTGAACTCAAAATCAACTACAGCGGGATGCCAGTTCTTCGGAACAAGAATGGTAACCTGGCAGTGTAAGAAACATACTACGGTCGCTCTCTCTACCTGTGAAGCTGAGTATATCTCGGCCTCCAGCTGTTGTTCACAGTTCTGTGGATTCAACAGCAATGAGAGACTATGGTCTGCAATTTCTTGACACTCCGCTGTATGTTGATAACAAGGCAGCCATCCATATAACTAAAAATCCGGTTCATCACTCATGCACAAAACACATTGAAATTCATTATCATTTCATTCGTGATTGCTACGAAAAGAAATTGGTGCAAATAGAAAAAATCCACACCGACGAACAAAAGGCTGATTTTTATAACAAACCATTTTCTTTGTCACGATTTAAATACTTACTGAGAATTAATGGTATGAAAAATTTGCTTACAGGTGCGGACGCTGAGGTTGAATACGGATCAGACGACGAGTTCGCGTGATCTACATTGGTTTGTAAATAGTTTTTATACTTTAGAAATTGAAATGTTTTTGATTTTAGGGGGAGAAATGTTAGAGAAATACAAAACATTCGAAAATTTTAAAATCCAAAAACATATAAAAAATTCAAAATGTACAAAAACATTGAAAAAGACAAAAAGAATTCAGTGTCATAAAAGGAAATGATAGTACATCAGTGGATTATCACAGTATGCTAAAGAAATGTAAAGTTTTAAAAGTGGTAAACGAGTCTTACTGTGGATGTGTCGATAGGCTTAACAAGTTCACTAAATTGTTTTCAAGATATAAACTAAATTTTACAACTGCTTAATCTTGTGGATTAACACATCTTGGAAATATGGACTTAGTACTCCGAAATTTCGTTTGAAAGATTGCCTGATTATGAGATACAAGGTCTTTATAGATAGTTGATATCTGGGGTATTATACAAGTTCTTCTGATTTTGCGGAAGCAATGGCCTACAACTTCTATAATACTTTTGCTTTAAACCCCAAATTGCATGCAATATTGAAAAGTATCGAAAGATATAATCATATGCAATGCTGAAAAGATTTTTTAGGTGGAACACACCTTAAAGACGAGCCTTCATCTCTTTGTCTATACGGTAGTACTAACCTGAGCTCTCAAGGTCTTGCACGACCCAAATACAGACATCAATTACGCTATACTCACCTGTAAGATGAAATCTAGGGAATCTGGATACGGGAGTATATTCAAGAAGTGGGAA
Organism: Scalesia atractyloides; assembly: GCA_947069175.1. Taxonomy (NCBI): domain Eukaryota; kingdom Viridiplantae; phylum Streptophyta; class Magnoliopsida; order Asterales; family Asteraceae; genus Scalesia; species Scalesia atractyloides. The sequence continues at coordinate 56,699,989 of CAMTDV010000017.1, forward strand.
CCACAGATAAGTCAAGTTTCATAATTTGTACCTTAACATATCTTGAAACAGTTGAAAAATGTGGTAAAGCTTAAGTGGACAAACATATCGACAATCTAGGTAAACGAGTTTAAAATTTAAAGTCTGTTAAAGGTCAACGGTACTGGTGATATGTCTCAATCAATGATATGATCCTTAGACATGAATTCACAAAAATATGTCTGTAAATATGTTTGTACATAGTTTACATTGCTTAATACATTGTATTTCAGTTTTACAGATTAAAAATCAAAAAGATTTTCGGTGTGTTTTAGCATAAACTTACAAAAATACAAAAAGATTTTATTTCTACATTGTTTTCAGCAAACCAATGTTGGAGAATGGATCTTCGAAGTCTGGTAAGGTGCTAGAACTGGTGGGAATCTCTTTGACAACGGGCGGGAGCTAATCTGTTAAATCTGAAAAAATAAAACGATAAAAAGTTCATTAATTTGAAACTTTGGTTTTGCAAATATCCACAGTTTGTTTGTAACGGGTCAAACCGAGGTCATTAACTTGGACTCAGCAGATAAATCGGTTAAACCAAGGTCATTAACTTGGACTTGGTCAACTGAGTGGATTTTCATAACTGGTAAAAAGTTGGAAAGTTCAGGGGTTAAAATGAAAATTTGAAAAAGTTAAAATTTGTGGTTTGGCAAGTTCGGCCGAACTTGCTAAACAATATCAAGTTTCACAAACAGCAAGTTCGACCGAACTTGCAAATGGCTTGTTATTAATAAATTGCTAAGTTCGCCCGGACTTAGTTTGGGCCTTCAAGTTGATTAATACAAGTTCACCCGAACTTGACTTGGTATAAATACCAATCAAGTTCGGCCGAACTCTTTATTAGCAAACATAGTCCATTGAGCGAACTTAATCTCTGAGCGATCTTAAGCGAAATTGGCAATTTCCTACTATTACGTTGCCCATTTTTAGTCAGTTTTGGTGATTTGCACACCAATAACTATGACAGAGGTATTATTTTGGCTGTGAATCGTGTTTTGGCTTTAAACAAGTCTAATAGATCTGAAAACTTTAAAATCTGATAGTTATAGGTGTTGTTTGCCAAAATTGAACATAGATTCTGAATCTACACATAAAATCGTCCCTATAACTTGTTTTGATTGAAGAAAAACAGCTGATTAAATGTTTTGAACATGTTTGGTCTTTTGGAGAAGAAGACAAGTTCGGCCAAACTTGTTGTCAAGTTCAACCGGACTTGTCCAAAACATGATTACAAGATCCCGAAGCAATCTTCACCGAACTTGATTATAAAAGTCTGAATGTTGATTAATACAAGTTCGCCCGAACTTGCATTTGAAAATGTTGAACATGTTTGTCACATGTTCGGACGAACTTGATCAAAACAGAATGTTGTAACGCCAATAAAGTTCGCCCGAACTTGATTAAAGTGTTAGAAATTTTTTGTATTTTTTTCTCGAAAAGTGTGCTAATTGTTTTGCTTCGTTTTTTCAGGCACAGGTTCCAGCACGGGTAATCTCTGTTGAGTTTTCAAAGACTCACAATACGTGCATTACGCTCGATAAAACAATTTGTCTGTCACTGAAGGAGTACCACAGTATTTTGAAATTTCTGGAAGATAGTCATATTCGCCAAGCAATTACAGAGCGCACAGTGTCGTATCGATCACATGTTGTTCATTTCTGGATGAATGCGAGTTTAAGCGCAGATGAGAAGACGATTATTTCTACAGTGCAAGTGGGCAATGAAGTTAAGCCGATCAGCGTGACTGAAGATGATATTCGAAGAATTTTGCATTTCAACGATAAAGAAGATAATCCGATTCGTCTAGACGAAAAGATGGTTCGTGGCTATTTCTTTCGCATGGGCTGTAAAGGAAGTGTAAACAAGCCGACGCTGAAGAAAGGGGAAGTGCCTAACCCCTACAAGCTTCTGATTCATGCGTTAATTCATACATTTAGCCATCGCAAAGCCGGTTTAGATGATGTACATGATTATTTGGCTAGCATGGCAACATCGCTTATTCTGAAGAAGTCGTTCAATGTTTCGAAGTTAGTGTTCACTCACATGTCGAAGAACATGGAAGATTCAAGATTGTGTCTTTATCCGAGGTTTATACAAATGTTAATTGACGAGAAGTATGCCAACATTGCTCGAGATCCGAATGACGTTCTTTATCTAGTTCATCTCGATGAAACTACAGTGAAGAAGCTTATCAAGTTCCAGTAACAAGCTTCAGGTCCTGTTGCTAAGCCGGTATTCGGAGCCATTAAAGATTCTAACTATGTCTCGCCACCTGATAACAAATGGAGAAAGGATGGTAGCGACGACGAGACAGAGCTTAAAGCCGAGCAAGAATGGTTTAAAGAATTCAAACCAAAGGCAAGGAGCGAATGGTTTTCGAAGGCTGAAGCTGATAAGCCGAAAAAGAAGCGATCTTCAAAGAAAGTTGAATTAATGCTTGTTGATGAGGAAGAATCTGAAAATGTTGAAGCAGTTACTGGATCGAGCACTGCAGTTGTAATTGAAAGTCAAGAAACTGTAAAGTCAACTCAAGAAGATGTGATTTCTGCTACTTCTGAGAATGAAGAATCTGATAAAGGGCCAGAAAAGACTGAGGCAGAAATTAGAGCAGAAAAGGAAAGGAAATTGGATGCAGATTTTGATCCTAACGCTGAAAAAGAATCTGACGAGGAGAGACCAAAGAAAAAGTCTCCAGCAATTGAAATATCAAAGAAGAATACAGGTCACCTCATACCAAAGGGAAAAGAAAAGCTAAGAAAGCTCAGAAAGCTATGAGCAAGAGGTATAAAAGCAAGGTGAAAAGCACAGAAGCCACACAAGAACCTTCTGGTGCTCAGGAGAAAGGAGCCACACAAGAACCTCCTCCACAAGAACCTCATGTTATTGTTCATGCTGAAGCTGAAAGGCCAGGAGTTACACAAGAACCTCCTATGTCTGGATTTGTTGAAGTTCCTATTGCTGAATCTCCTACTGCTCCAAAGACTTCTGTTCCTGAAAGTTCTACACCTAAGAAGTAAACACCAAAAACTGCAACACTGAAAGATTCAACACCAAAGACACCAAGGGGAAGTATGTTTGGTGATATGCCACATGGTCCAATCAGTCTCGAAGACTTGGATGAGTTTTACCTAGAAACTAATGCTGAGATGTTAGAAAAACGTGTGAAGGTATTGGAAGAGAAAGTTGCACAGAATGAGGTTGAAAAGGCTGAGCTTGTTAAGAAGGTGAATCATGGTGAGGTTGAAAAGGAACTGCTTGATGATAACATAAAGGTGTTGGAGAATGAACATTAATATTTCAAGGCATTGATAGAAAGTCTGCAGGACGCCAATGAAAAACTACAGACAGGATTGCAGAATTAAAGAATATTCAAGCTTTAAACGATCGAATATTCAACAGAGCGCAAAAAGTGTTAGCAAACAATCTGAACATTGATTCCAATGTAGAATACGATCGTCTGGATCGTCTGGAAGCCAAAGAACGTGCTGAGAAAGAATTGGCTAAAGGTGATAAAGGAAAGCATGTTGAGGGTGAAGCCCCTAAATCTTCTATTGAGAAATCTTTTGATGTTCCTGAGAAACCAACTGAAGATGTTTCAAAAGCTTCTGAGTCTGATATCCAAAAGGTTGACGAATCTGTCAAGCCTTCTGATCCTATCATTATTACTGAAGAAAAAGACAATGGTGAAGCCGAAAAGGAAGATAAGAATGAAGACGAAGAGGAAGAAGGATATGAAGATTGGAATGTTGGGGATGATGATGATGATTTTGATCAAGGTGATGATGATTTTGATCAGGGTGGTACAGGTTTAAAGATCAATGAAGCTAAAGTATTTGATGAGTTTTATTTTTCTAACCTTATGGACGATGAATCGAATCGAATGGAAGATAAAAGTCGGGGGAGAAAGGTCCGTCAGATGATATTGATTTGTTAGATGTTGATCGATCTGCAAAGCCTGTGACTGCAGTACCTACGAAGCCTTTAATACTGATGTTGGAACATAATGTAGAAGAAGGTGAGTTTATACATAACTACTCAAAAGAAGATTTGGCGAAACTAATTGAGGTTGAAGCTGAGAATTTAGAGTTTGATTTTGAGGAAGTTATGAATGTTAACACATTTGAACCTAAAGAGTATCAGTATGAGAGAAGGTTTGAAGCTGATGAGTAAAATCGAGTGATAGTTGAAGATTGGTCCTCAGATGATGAATCAGATTAGAAAGCTAAGTACGTCGGTCAGAATTCAGAAAGTTTTCCTTCTTTTGAAGAAATGTACAAACAGCTTGATGAAGATATGATCAAGGATAAGATTGCTGAAGCGGTACGAGAAGGAAAAGTTCCTAAGCCAATGACCAAAGAAGAGATAGCTGAAGCGAAAAAGTCCTGGTTCAAGGAGATCGCGTAAACGTAAGTCTCGACGTCCACTAGCATTCTTCACCAGAGATAAAGATGTTTCTTTGGGGGATATACTTAGTTGGGGATGGTTTAAAGAGCTCAACATATATGCAATACAAAGGGAATTTGGAGTGCAATACTTCAAATACCTTGCTGATTTAAAGACATTGCCGTATTGGGATATGGAAGAGCTAGTACAAACAGTGAATGTTACTTATCATATGAAGACACTTGATCAGTTGTTGTGGAAGATGATTAAGTACGAAGCTGATAAAGGTCGAAATCACTAGAAGATGTTTATTCCTAGACGAAGAGTAAAGATCAGTAAGGTTACAAGGGAAGAGGACATAACGTTAATTATGAAACGTCCTAGAGCCATGAGGAATATGCCACTTATGCCGATCGAACAAAACTTTTATCCTTTATTCAAGTGGTGGAAGATAGATCCAGCTACTTGCGAAGCGGTGATTGTGTTAAAATTTGAAGATCATCTGGATATTGCTAAGGAACGAGTTGAAGTGATGGGTCATCAGGGTATGAGAGGTTTGTGGAGGACGATAAGGATTCTAGATCCTATGTGGTTGGTTAACTGCTCAAGGGAAGATATAAAATACCTTTTCTACAGCAAGATTGTTTTTGAAGAAAGAGAAAAGGTACAGGCGATGCAGTATCAGAAAGTTGTTAACGTTTGCTATGCACGCGAAGTAAATTCTGGTAAAATGTGGCAAACGAAGTGGAGGGACCTGGAGAGAGTTGAATTTCTTAAAGAAGAAACCAAAAGTGAGGCGATCAAAGAAAGAATGGAAAAACCGGTAAGGCAAAGTTCGCTAAGAATGGCTAACTTGAAAAGACCACCGCCAACTGATCAGACGTAGGATCCAAAACAAGAACGACGAAGGAAGCCGTACAAGAACTTCTTCGGTCATGTTCGTTAACGTTTATGTGAAGACAGAGTTTTGAAGACTGATAAAAGACAAAGACGATATCCAAGAGGGAGTCTGTTGGTGCATAATGTCTATGTCTTAGTCTATTGTCGAGTCTGTATTGTATAGAGCTGAATAGGCTAGGTTATGAAGTTTTTATGAAGTGTTGTAGCCAAGTTCGCCCATGTGCATGTATTGTATGCATGTTCGGCCGAACTTCCTTATGCAAGTTCGGGCGAACTTGTGTCTTACATGGCCGAACTTGTGTGCTTATAAATACCTAGCTTAGATCTCTCATTTGTAACTTTGGCATTTTAGCGGCGAAGCTCTGTCAGTTTGTAACCAGAATGTTTGATCTATAAAACTGACGTTTAACTGATTAAATCTTGTCTATTGGTAAACACGACGTAATATTTCCGCTATTATGGACGTTTGATATCAAATTTAGGTTCCTAAGCATCGAGGATCGGTCCTACATAGAAATTGAACATGGCATGAAGGATCACTTACAAACACAAGGGAAAAGATCAAAGACACCAGAGGAAGCTCCACAATGAGTGAAAATTCGGATTTGTGGTAGGTTGAAGCAAGAAGGTGGTTAAAGAGTTCAAAATTCACATGATCATTGGTATTTATAATGATCCAAAGCCCACCAAATCATGACAAGTGTTACGCCAATGCTCTAGGATGATAACAAGTGTTATTAAGGTGTTAGATGAAGGTTAAGTGTGGCAAAAAGCAAGATAGGTGTCATAATTTGCGTATTGGTGGCAAGGGAATGAGCTGGGAAGCTGCCAGCTAATGTTTCTGTGAAAATAAGGGCGTCGCGCTACGCGACGGGTAACCCCTGGAGCTACGCGCTACACCTAGCCCCCATACTCAATTCTGAAGTTTCAAAAATGGCAGCACAGGTCCTTGCACGTGTTTTCGATGTGTTTTGGCATTTCTAACACCCGCTTACCCAATATTTAAGTTACATAAGGATGTTAAAGTCTAGGGAACTTGAAATATGTCCAAAAATGTTCCAGAGGTCGGTTCGTTTGGTCGTACAGTTGCGGTTTTTGGTTAATTACGACGAAAAGCATAACAAACGCGCAAATGACCATACACATGTAACGAATGATATTTTTGCATTCCAATCACTAAAATACCATATTTTAATGATTACAAAAATTTTTGGATGTACGTACATGTTCCGGATGGTGTTATACGCAAAAAGGCATTGTTTTGCAGAATTTGCAAAATAGCCCCTGAAGTTACAAAAGTGTGTTTTTTCCATACAGAAGCCCTCAAAACTTATTTCTAAGCTATGTAAAAGGGTATTTATGGTATTTTAAGTTTGTGACCTTTTTCCGGAGCGTACGTTGCTGCGAGAATCGGCAGACTTTCGTAGTTTGTCGTAAATAGTCCCTGTGATCAAATAAACTTGTTTTTGACATACCAAACCCTTCAAAACTTATTTCTAAGTTATGCAAAGGTTATTTAAGGTATGTTTAGATTTCGTAACTATTCCGGAACATACGTCGTATTAAATTGGTTTCGTTTTGCGTAATAGCTTATGTATAACCTCCAGAAAAGCCTAGAGGAGTTGAAATTGTACATGGACTAAAATGTATAAATGTCACATATAATTATACAATTCTCAGGATGAAACACAAGATTTCATTAAAGTCGGAATTGTTCGGTATTGTTTGATGCTTGAAAAGGCTCAGATGTCACATTAACCAAATACACAAGAATTACTGATTAATCGTCTTCTTATTAAGTCCAAAAGTGTTACAATTGAGTTTCCAAACAGACAGAGCTTCGCCGTCAATGTCGCAAAGTTCTTTCAATGCTAGACCCATGAATTCCTATATATAGACACCTAAGTTCGCTCGAAGTGAGTACTAGCTAGATCAAGTTCGGCCGAACTTGATCAGCCGACTACAACTTCGGCCGAACTTGGTTGTTACAATATAAATAATTCATGAAATCTAACAATTTAAGCTCTGAACATACAGAATCGATCCAAGACCTAGTCAATAGACATTATGCATCAACAAACACTGATTGTAAATTATGTCTGATTTGCTCCCTAGGTCAAAGAAGATCTAATTTGTGCGATAGTGAGAAGGATTCCGGTGATTATGACGGGTCGAGTGGCGCGAGGCCCCCTTATTCTATCGGAAAGATAACTTGCTGCTTGCGCCATGACCCATTCAACGGATAGGTTGACGTGTCAATATGACAGTGGATCAGAACAGAAGTCATAATTCCATTGATATTAAAGTTAGGGTTACATTTCTAAAGATAGTTCATGGCCCTAAGGCCCAAAATACATATATGTTTTTATAAAAGTGATAAACGTCTTCAGTTAGCATCCGAAGTTTTATTCTTCACTCTTCACCCCACCCAAAGTAACCCGTGAACTTGTCGTGAAATAAAATATACGGAATGAGCCAAATGCCCAGTACGGAATAATAGGCTTATATAGCAAATAAATAAACATCTGAAATGATATCACTGTATTTCGTAATGTAGAAGTGAAACAATACAAAGCAATGCATAACATATAACTGAACTAAATCATATCATACGGATGTACCCATAAGCTAAAAAGAGGTGACAGCCACAAAGTCTGTCACATGAGATAGTGCGGGTTGGCCTACCCATCATCCATCTCCAGAAACATACCTAGGCTATATCCATACACCTCCTAGTCGCTATGTACCACACTTGTACCTAGGGATGTCGTGAACTAATAACTCCGTCACGGGAGGAGCCAGAGAGCTTAGGTAGCAGATCTCATATAATCAAAAATAAATATAACACTAACATTAACATTAATTATAAGTATCGGAATATGCGATACTAAGCACAATATAATCATAAACTTATCGCATGTTGTCAAACCGAATAACAATTTTAATCGGAGTAAGAAATGAATGGACGGTCAATTGAATCGAGGCTCACAGACGTTAGAGTTTTCCAGATATATATATATGTGTATATATATATATATATATTGTAAAAAATGGTTTATAGCAAACAAACCAGATAACAAAGGGAGAGGGTTAAGGATCCCTACCTTGTTTCCTGATTTGTTGTCTAAAAAATATATTCGATTAAACATACACCATGTTCATATATTTCATAAGGTTGTGTTTGTACATAAAAAGTATATATGTATTTTGTTTGTTTAAATCATGTCTACTTAAAAACCTCAAGTTGGCTTAAGTAATCATAATTTAGTTTTGCTTTAGATTAAAGAATACATATGTGTATTTATATTTATACTTATTAATAAAACATAATATTATTTCCAGTTTATAATCGTAATTATAAAGATATTATAAGTAAGTAATCATTATAAATAGGTTTAAATAAGATAAACATTAAAAAAATAATGTTAGTCACAAGATTTGAACTTGTGACCTATAGGTTGTAAGTAAAAAGACTTGACAAGTAAGCCACTTAATCCTTTATATTTGTCTTATAAATCTGATTATTTAAAAAAGAAAATCTGATGTTATTAATTAAATTTGATAAAAATAATGTTTTCAGCAAGGTTTGAACCCCGGACCTTTAGTTCCTAAGTCCCAGGTTTTAACCAGTTGGACTACACCACCTTTTGATATGTATTTTGAAATCTGTTGGGTTTAAATATGATTCTGGTGTATTAAAAAGAATGTCTCTTGCAAGATTTGAACTCAAGACCTCTAGTACCAGTGGACCACTTCGTTATTTATGCTTGATTCATGAATTCTGGTGTTTTATATAAGAATTCTGCATTTAATAGAAAATCCGGTGTTTTAACGAAAATCTGATGTTTACCAGAAAATCAGGTGTTTTATGATGTTTACTAGAAAATTTGATGTAAATCTGATATTGCATCAGATTATGGTGAATTTCTAGTGAAAATATATGTCTCCAGCAGGATTCGAACTTGAGACCTCTGGGTTGTAAACCGGATCTTGAACCACCTGGGCTACATGAGCCCTTGTGAACAAACAGATTCATTAATTTTTTATTTACTCAGTTCACTGGTTTATCTTCTTCTTCATCATCTTTTATACAAAACTAACATTTATATAATAAATTCTAGATTCCATTTTCATGATAGATTAACCTTAAAGTATCAAAAATAAAGACATAAATGGTTACCTTGGTCAAAAATGCGTTTCGGATACGAGAGACGTCATCGAAAAATGCATAAGTATCATCAGAATTAGTTGTATGACTGATCCTGATAGCATAGGAACCTAGATTTGATATCTAATGTCCATAATAGCGGAAATATTATGACACGATTACCAAATAACAAGAATTAATCAGTAAAACGTCAATTTTATTGATAAACTTCAAATCTCCAGTTTGACAGAGCTTCGCTACGTAGAGCGCCAAAGTTACAAATGACAAGACTCAAGCTAGCTATTTTTAGTTGAGTAAGTTCGATGGTGAGGAGGTGAGGAGGTGAGTTCGGGCGAACTTGATTATGTCATGTTCGGCCGAACTTGACTTCACAAATCCATCTCAAGCGAACTTGCTACAAATTTACATAAATACTTGATTTCGCTAGCCTGTTCACATCTAAACTATACAAACTCGATATAAGACTAAGACGTAGACATTCTGCACCAACAGACTCCCCCTTGGATATCGTCTTCGTCTTTTATCAGTCTCCAAAACTCTATCTTCAATAAAACTTTAATGCGTACGACCAAAGAAGTTCTTGTACGGCTTCTTTCGTCTTTCCGGCTTTGGATCTGGCGTCTGATTAGTAGGTGGCACTTTAATCATAAATTGATACCTTCTGAGCCTTGCCGACCTACCTCTTTCATTAATCTCTTTGAGACGCTTTTCTTCCTTCAAAAATTCTACACGTTCAAGATCCCTCCAGCTCGTTTCCCACATCTTTCCAGAGTTTACTTCACGTGCATAGCAGACATTAATGACTCTCTGATATTGCATGGCTTGTTCTTTTTCACGTTCTTCAAACACAATCTTGCTGTAGAACAAACACTTAATGTCTTCTTTCGAGCTATTCACTAGCCACGTCGGGTCTAGTATCCTGATCGTTCTCCAAAGCCCTCTCATACCTTGAAACCCTAATATCTTAACCCTTTCCTTAGTTATATCCAGATGATCTTCAAATTGTAATACTATCACAGCTTCACATGTATTAGGATCAATCTGCCACCACCTAAACACGGATAAAAGTTCTGTTCGATTGGCATCAAAGGCATGTTTCTCATTGTTCTTGGGCGTTTCATGATCAACGTGATATCTTTCTCCCCTGTCTTCTTGTTCATTTTGATACACGTCCTGGGATGAAAGGCTTCCAATATCTAAAACCCTTTGTTGCTTCATTTGATCATTTTCCATAACAACTGATCAATGAACTTCATATGATACGTGACATTCCTTGTTTGAACAAGCTCTTCAACGTCCCAATAAGGTAGTATCTTGAAATCTGCCAGACACTTGAAATATTGAACTCCAAATTCTCGTTTGATGGCGTATACATTCAGCTCTTTAAACCACCCCCAACTTAGGATATCACGTAATGACATGTCTTTATCTCTGGTAATGAATGCTAGAGGTCGTCGAAACTTTCTTTCACGAGGCATTTCTTTAAACCAGGATTTCTTAGCTTGAGCAACTTCTTCCTTTGTCATCGGCTTTGGAACTTTTCCTTCACGTATCAATTCTTCGATCTTTTCCCTTAACTTATCTTCATTAAGCTGCTTGTACATCTCTTCGAAAGTTGTAAAACTATCTGTATTAGGATCAATGTACTTTTCATCTTCGTCTTTCTCGTCATCAGAAGACCAATCTTCCACTATAACCCTGTTATACTCATCTGCCTCATACCTTCGTTGATAGTGATACTCATTAGGCTAAAACGTATTCACATTCAGGACTTGTTCTTCGAAATCAAAATCCAGTGATTCTGCATCAACATCGATCAAATTTGCAAGATCTTCTATGGAATAGTTGTGCACAAATTCACCCTCTTCCACATTGTGTTCAAGCATAAGTATCAAAGGCTTTGTCGGAACTGCAGCAACAGGCTGTGTAGTTAGTAATAACCTTAGACATATCAATATCATCACTTGGCCCTGTTTGCCCTAACTCCCCCTGATTTGATCATCCATAGCATTCGCCTCATCGTTCAGGAGATTAGAAAAATCAAAGCTATCAGTTACTGTTGCATCAACCACCTTTATCCCTGTACCACTAGGATCGTCATCATTTCCTCCATCGTGGTCAGAATCATCTTTCGGATCATCAATTGGTGGTTCATCATCTTTTTCTTCATCTTCTGCTTCATCATCGTCCTTTTCTTCAGTAATAGTTACAGTATCAGAAGGCTTGACATATTCATCAACCTTAGAAACCTCGGACTCAGAAGCATTCTTAGACTCAATCTCTTTAACAGGTTCAGTGATCTCAGTCATACTTTCGATCACATGCTTCCCCTTACCCTGTTCAGCTAGTTCTCTTTCAGTTTTCTCTTTTGCTTCTTGAAGATCTAATCGAGCATATTCCTCTTTGAAATTACCTCTGTCGCCTTCAAGAAATTTCACCTTGTCAGATAACATTTTCTTCTCCACTTCACTCTGTTTCATTAGCTTTTCCAGCTCAGCTTTTTCAAATTGATTCTTCGTTACTTTATCTTCCAAAATCTTGGCACGCTTTTCTAGAATATCGACATCTGTTTCAGGAAAGAAATCATCTAGATATTGAAGATCCACTGGTACATTTGGAATTTCACATAATAGGTTTAACTTTGGAGTTTTTGGTGTTGATTTAGGAGTAGCAGCCTTTGGTGTTGTCTTCTTTGGAGTTGAGCTTTTAGGATGAACAACTTTAGGATCTGGAGACTGAATCACCGGTACTTCAAGTAAATTAGACTTAGGAGGTTCTTGTGTAACTCCTGGCCTTTCTGCTTCAGATGTAATGATAACAAGAGGTTCTTGTGTAGGAGGTTCTTGTGTGACTCCTTTCTCCTGTGCCCCAGAAGGTTCTTGTGTAGCTTCTGTGCTTTTAGGCTTTCCCATGTATCTCCTGCTTGCTAGTTTCTGAGCTTTCTTTGTCTTTTTGCCTTTTGCCGTTGGAGACCCTGTAGTCTTTGTCGTTGAAGTTACTGCAGACTTCACATGTTTTGCTCTTTTCTTAGGTCTCTCTTCATCTGACTCTTTTCAAATTCAGGATCAAAGTCAGCGTCAGTCTCTTTAATCTTTTTAGCCTCCTTTTCTGCAATCGATTTCTTTGTTTCTTTCTTGAGTGTATCATCACTATCATCATCGTTCTCGGAAGTTGCAGAAATCACATCATCCTATTGAGTAGTCTTTTCTGCTTCCTGGCTCTCAATAACAACTGCTGCACTAGATCCAGCCTTTGTTTGCACGTTTACAGGCTCGTCTTCATCTATAAGCATGGTATCAATTTTCTTAACCACACGCTTCTTTTTCTTCTCGATCTCAGCCTTCACAAACCATTCGCTGCAAGCTTTTGGCTTGAATGTTGCAAACCATTCTTTCTCAGCATTTAGCTCATTTCATCACCACTACCGTCATTTCTCCATTTACTTCCACCAGGTGCAACATAATTTTCATCTTTCAACGCCCCAAATATTGGTTTCACTACTGGTGCTAAATCTTGCTTCTGAAACTTTAACAACTTCTTTACAGTGGTTTCATAAAGATGACTGAAATATAGAATATCATTCGGATCATGTGCAATATCTGTAAACTTCTCGTCGATAACCATTTGCACAAACCTCGGATACAAACACAATCCAGCATCTTCCATATTCTTTTACATATGAGTAAAAACAAGCTTTGAATAGTTGTATGGCTTTTTCAAGATCAACATCGTAGCCATGCAAGCAATACAATCTTGAATGCCATCGAGACCTGCTTTACGATGACTGAATGTGTGAATAATTGCATGCATGAGAAGCTTGTAGGGGTTTGGAACTTCCCCTTTCTTTAGTGTCGGCTTATTCATGTTTCCTTTATATCCCATTCTATAAAAACAACCTCGAACCATCTTCTCGTCCAGAAAAATAGGATCATCTTTGTCGTCGTTAAACTATAAGATCCTGTGAATATCCTCCTCAGTGACTGTGATCTCTTTGTTGTCGTCTCCGACTTGTACTGACGAAATAATAGTCTTTTTATCTACGCTTAGACTTGCATTCATCCAGAAGTGATAAGTATGCGATCGATTGGACACTGTTTGCTCAGTAATAGCTCGATGAATCGGACAATCCTTTAAAAACTTCAAGATACTTTCATATTCCTTCAGTGATGGACACAACGCCTTGTCGAGAGTAATACAGGTGTTGTGGAACTTAGAAAAATCCATCGTGATTACCCGCGCTGGTACTGGAACCTGAAAATTGACGCAAAACATTTAACACGCATTTCGAGAAAGCTACAATTTTCATCATTTTTCATCAAGTTCGGGCGAACTAGATGTTGAAAATACAAACATGTTTAAGTCATGTTCACCCGAACGTGTCCAACATATGTTCCACAATAGCATCATAAGTTCGTGCGAACTTATGGTTATAAATTTTCAAACTTCTAAAAACTAAGTTCGGGCGAACTTCTCAGATAATTCTCAAATTCAGGTGTTAACCGAAGTTTGGTCGGACTTGTATTCTGATCAGATTTTATTCATTTTTTATTAGCAAGTTCGGGCGAACTTGATAACAAGTTCGGCTGCACTTGTTATCTCCTACACCAAAAACCTGCATGTCTAATCCATAAAAAACTGAATGAATTCAACTCATTTCTACGGTCGATTTTTGTTGATATTACATTTCTAAGTCCAATTTGACCATAAACCAGCTAGATCTATCAGATTTATCAGTTTTAGATCTTGATTAGAAGTTTTAGGTTCAATTCACGGTTCTAAACATGATTTCTCACCTCGGCCATTGAGAATGGTGTGTGAATCACCACAATCAATCATTTTGGCAGGACAACGACAAATTTTGACAATTTTGACAAATCGCTCAATAACACTAAGTTCGCTTCAGAGAGAATAAGAACACTAATAATGAAGTTCGACCGAACTTGCAAAGCATTTATACCTTTGCATGTTCGGGCGAACTTGTAGCCCAATCTCTTGAAAGCCCATGATAAGCTCGGTCGAACTTACCCAAAACTTAACAAAACCAAACAAGTTCGGTCGAACTTGTTTCACTGCACATCTTTGAACCTTTAAGCAAGTTCGGCCGAACTTGCCTAAAAAAAATTTCAAACTTTCAAGATTTTGCAATTTTAGACCCTGAACTTTTCACATTTTACCAGTTCTGAAAATCCACTTAGTTGACCAAGTCCAAGCTAAGGACCTTGGTTAACCGATTTGTCTGCCGAGTCCAAGTTAATGACCCCGATTTGACCCGTTAAGAACAAACTGTTGATATTTTCAAAATGATAGTTTCAAATTAATGAACTTTTCATCGTTTTATCAGTTTTTACAGATTATTCCCACCAGTTTAGCACCTTACCAGACTTCGAAGACCCGTTCTCCAACATTGGTTTGCTGAAAATGATGTAGAAACAAAATCTTTTTGTATTTTTGTAAGTTTATGCTAAGACACACTGGAAATCTTTTTGGTTTTAATCTGTAAAGCAGATAAACTATGTACAAAACAAAGTAAACTATGTACAAACATATTTACAGACATATTTTTGTGAATTCGTGTCTAAGGATCATATCAGCTGTATGAGACATATCACTAGTACCGTTGACCTTTAGATGACTTTAAGCTTTAAACTCGTTTACCTAGATTGTCGATATATTATAGGTCCGGATCGGTTCACCGAAGAACACAAGCTCAGTGTTTAGTCCGGTTTAACTTGCGGAATCTGTTAAACCGAACCGTAATTGTGACAGCGAATCGTAAATAATCAACGTTTATTACGTTCTAATCGACAACCGGATTGAGTTTCGACACCTACGTTACAAAAACGACTCGATCTAGATCAGAACCGAAGAACTTGTAGTTGAGCGAAGTTGTTGTTCTGTTGTTCTTAGTTATGTTCTGGGTGAACTTCTTCCCTTTATATAGATGATGATATTGATATTCGACCGAAGTTGTGTCAACATAGTGATGTTCGACCGAAGTTGTATGCCTTTACTGATTTCATGAAATCACAATTTCATGCAAAATGTAGACTTGATGACGTCACTTGGATGATGTAACATAGTGATGTCATCACATAAATGTTATGACATCATTCCCGATCATGTCCGCTTTCTACGTGTCGTACCGATCCAAAACTTGTTTTATCCTAATGCTACCTATCAAAATCTCTATCCGGTATTATACAGACTCAAGACATTTGACATTACACGTACAATTAGATTTCTATCTATGGCCACATGGATAGTGCACTAGAAATCTGTGATGCTTAGTCTTAAACTGCCTTGGATAACATCTCCAAGTGAAACCGTAGTATCCCCCTTGAATGATGCTCCGAATCTCTAAGATTTGACGTTTAAGAACAAACCCTCGTATCCACACACAAACAGTTTCTTAATAGTCCCGTTGGTCCGGCTCACATTCAACATTATCAAGTTTCCATTAAAAATTTTTGAAACAATTTTTTTGGATTTTTTATATTGAATGTAGAAATGTAAACATACTGAAATGTAATATTTACAGTTTATATTTTTGTGAGAATTCATGTCTAAGGATCATATCAGTTGTATGAGACATATCACCAGTACCGTTGACCTTTAGATGACTTTAAGCTTTAAACTCGTTTACCTAGATTGTCAATATGTTTGTCCACTTAAACTTTACCACGTTTCTCAACTGTTCCAAGATATGTTAAGGTATGAATTATGAAACTTGACTTATCTATGGTTCCCAGTTCTTGAATATACTTCCTTATCAACATTCCCAAGATTTCACCTTACAGGTGAATATAGCGTAATTGATATTTGTATCTGGGTTAATGCGAAGCCTTGAGAGCTCAGGTTAATACCACTGTATCGACAAAGAGATGAAGGCTCGACTTTAGGTGTGTTCCATTTAAGGAATCTTTTAAGCACTGCAAATGAGATCTTTTGATACTTTTCAAGATTGCATGTTGTTTAGGGGTTTATAGCGAGAGTATTATAGAAGTTTTAGGCCATTGCTTCCTCAATCAGAAGAACTTGTATAATACCGAAGATATCAACTATCTATAAAGACCTCGTATCTCAGAATCAGGCAATCTTTCAAACGAAATTTCGGAGTACGAAGTCCTTATATCCAAGATGTGTTAATCCAAAAGATTAAGTAGTTGTAAAATTTACTTTATATCTCGGAAACAATTTACCGAACGTGTTATGCCTATTGACACATCCACAGTAAGACTTGTTTATCACTTTTAAACTATACATTTCTTTAGCATACTGTGATAGTCAACTGATGTACTATCATTTCCTTTTTGTGACACCGAATTCTTTTTGTCTTTTTCAATGTTTTTGTACTTTTTGAAAATTTTCATATGTTTTTGTATTTTCTCAAATATTTCTCCCCCTAAAATCAAAAACATATTTTTGTATTTTAGATTTTAAGATATACTAATCTAGAAAGATATGACAAACCAATGTAGATCACGTGAACTCGTCGTCCGATCCGTATTCAACCTCAGCTTCCGCACCTATCAGTAAATTTTTAATACCGTTAAGCCTCATTAGATATTTAAATCTTGTTAAAGGAAATGCTTTGGTATAAAAATCAGCCATTTGTTCATCGGTGTGGATTTTTTCTATTCGCACCAACTTCTTTTCGTAGCAGTCACGAATGAAA
This sequence comes from Scalesia atractyloides, assembly GCA_947069175.1. Taxonomy (NCBI): domain Eukaryota; kingdom Viridiplantae; phylum Streptophyta; class Magnoliopsida; order Asterales; family Asteraceae; genus Scalesia; species Scalesia atractyloides. Next base: position 56,717,139 of record CAMTDV010000017.1, read on the forward strand.
TGATAACGAATTTCAATGTGTGTAGTACGTGAGTGATGAACCGGATTTTTGTTATATCGATAGCTGCCTTGTTATCTACGAATAAAGGCGTATCAAGAAACTGCAGACCATAATCCCTCATCTGTTGTTGAATCCAGAGGATTTGAGAACAACAGCTGGAATCAGAAATGTATTCTACCTCACAGGTAGAGAGAGAGACCGTGGTCTGTTTCTTGCACTGCCACGTTACCAAACGTGTTCCGAAGAACTAGCATCCTGCCGTTGTAGATTTAGAGTTTAGCTTGTCCACTCCAAAGTCTGAGTCAGCGTATCCCGTTAGATCAAAATTTTCCTTCTTTGGATACCATAAGCCGGTGCTTGGACATCCCTTCAAGTAACGGAAAATTCGCTTCACTATCTGCATGTGTGACACTCGAGGACTAGACTGATATCTCGCACATAGGCAGGTAGGATACATGATGTCTGGGCGAGATGCCATCAGATACATCAGAGATCCTATCATCGATTGATAGAGTGTGTCGTCAACTTTGGTTCCAGTCTCGTCAATGCAAATCCCATGGTTCAGTGCCAGTGGAGTCGAAAGCGGCTTCGAGCTATCCATTTCAAACTTCTTGAGAATGTCGTGAACATACTTTCTCTGATGAATGAATATGCCGTCTGGTAACTGGTCGACCTGTAATCCGAGGAAGAATTTCATTTCACCCATGGAGGACTTCTCGAATTTCTTCTTCATGATCTTTTCGAACTCTTTGCAAAGACTGTCATCTGTAGAACCGAAGATGATATCATCCACATATATTTGTACAATGATTAGATGAGATCCGACTTCTCTGGTAAACAATGTACTATCCACTGTGCCTCTTGTAAAGTCGTTTCCAACGAGATGTTGCGATAACGTCTCATACCAAGCTCTCGGGGCTTGATGTAATCCGTATAAGGCTTTGTCTAGGAGATAAGCTTTGTTCTTGTTTAGCAGATCGACGAACCCTGGTAGTTGGCCGACATACACTTGTTCGCGAAGTTTACCGTAGAGAAATGCAGATTTTACATCCAACTGGTACACCTTAAATCCTTTCCAAGCTACGAACGCGAGGAAAATACGGATAGACTCTAATCATGCAACCGGTGCGTATACTTCTGTGTAGTCAATACCCTCTTGTTGGTGGAAACCTTTGACAACCAACCGAGCTTTGTTTCTGACTATTACACCCGGTCGTCTCGTTTACACTTGAAGACCCACTTTGTATCTATAGCTTTCTGCTTTGGTGGTAAGTCGACAAGCCTCCAAACACCCAATTTCTCGAACTGTAATAGTTCCTCTTGCATTGCTATCACCTAGTTCTCGTCACCCAGAGCTTAACAGCTTTTGGCTCTATTTGAGAAATGAAACATAAATAGTAGCAGTAGTCTTGAGTTAGAGCAACTCGGGTGTAGAAACAACTTAGTGCTTTGTTGATTTGGCTTCGTGTACGCACACCAGTTTGTAATTCACCAATGATATTCGTTGAAGGATGGTAAGAATATGATCGCGGCATTTCTTCGCTAGGAACATCAACTGAGCTTTGCTGATTCGAGACATTTAGATCCCCGTTCAATTCAACATTATGAGCACTTGATGAAGCTTCGTTCTGATTTCTCGGACTAGCAGATTGATTCAACATGTTGGATATCTGCTCAACTTCTTCATCCGATGAGGATTCACCATCAGCATCAAATGTTGGCGCTTCATCAGAGTGAGAATTCTGATTCTGAGGCATACTTAGCACTTGTCACACCCCGACCCGCAGCGGAATAAGAGTCGGGGCATAATTGGGTTATCACCAAAGCTCATGATGTTTACTAATATGTTTCATATTTATTAAATTCAAAATTACAACTTCAATATTCCAAACAAGTTCATACAATTACAAGGAAAAAGTAACTAAGCAAACAATCCAAAGCCTAAACTGATTTATTCTTCTAGGCCGTCCTATATGTTTCTTGCTGCAACTGGATCACCTGTATCATGTGTAAAAATGGGGGTTTTTGGGTCAACAAAAGTTGGCGAGTGAACCTTGTTAGAAAACATTTATTATTGATTTCTTGTTGTATTTAATATGGAAAAATTTTGCAATAATCATATGTGAGTAAACGTAAATAAACATACAATAACACACAATAACAAACCATCTTGCATGAGTATATAACATGATGATTATGTATATGTTGGCAACATCACGTTTCGCTCATAGGTAATGGGAAACGGACGGCCTATGATGATGTATGTGCGATCAAGGCTCAGTCAAACGGAGCCGACGTATGTTGGCAACGCCACGTTCCGCTCATAGGTAATGGGGAACGGTTCCGCTCATAGGTAATGGGAACAGACGGCCTATGATGATGTATGTACTGAAAATGATAAATTTAATCTAAACATTAACCACACAAACAGTTGATACATATTGATACACATTTGATCATGGATATGATGGATGCACAAGTGTTTAAATGTAATAAATAATAAGACACATGATACACCCCAAAAAGTGATTAAAACGGGGAATTTGTAGAGATTCACTCACATTGGGTGTGTTCGTTTGATGATGTTGAATGCGCACGAGTTTAGAGGGTTGATCGACGAGGAATAACTAACCTAAATAATAACGAAAAGGTATGGTAAATAAGTGGATTTTATTAACAATTTTAATAGGGTTTTTAGATTTATTTTTGTGAGTTTAAGGTCATTTTCTAACTTTAAAAATATTATTTTTAAGTATTTTTAATTGATTTTTAAATTAAATAAAAAAATAAAAATATAAAAAAAATGTTGACTTTTTGGGTTGACCGTTGACCGTTGACCATTGACTTTGACTGTTGACCGGTTCGGACTTATGTTTGTTTACGCTGAGTGAGGTTCGAACTTGTGATCTCCCGTACGCGTGCACGCAGCTCTACCAACTGAGCTACGTGTCTAACCCGAAATATTTCTGTTTTTAATTATATTTATATGCTACTTAATTTATTCAGAATTCATTTATTTTAAAAAGAATTTTAATTATGTCGAACCGGTGCACATAACAGGTCTGGAACCCGGGACCCGTTGTTTAACATTGCACACAGTCCACCGCTGGACTGTGTGTCTAACCTGGTTAAAATACTGGTTTTTATTAAACTTAACATCTTATAGCGAATTAATACGATTCGGTTTAAAAAAAAGAACATTTTTATTTCAGAGGATAGGGTCGTGTCAGGGATCGAACTCGAGACGTGCGCTGTGTGTTTGCACACAGTCCACCGCTGGACTGTGAGTCTAACCCGGTTTAATATCTTGTTTTAATTATTCTTATAAACATCGCCGACTTCGTCTTCTTCATTCAAAGACACAGACAACGATTATTCTACTGTTCTTGTTTAATTCGATTGACGGACATATAAATGATTAAAATGAAATGAATAGAGAAGGTTTTGGAAATGAATGTACCGGAAAGATGATTTTTCTCAGAACTCCGGCAAAGTCGTCGTCTCTGTTTTATGAATTCCGTCTGAGCGGACCAATTAACAGTTTTGATTCACTAATTGTGAAATTAAATGACTAAACAAGAGTTATCAGAGAGTTTAGATGTTCATACCGATTCACAGCGTGATTTCGGAATTTTCAGAAATTTTCCGGCGAGTGCTGAATATCCGACAACGTCTTCTGGGACCGATTCTGATTGAAGGATTTGAGTTAGTAAAAGTCTAACAATGGATAGAAGATGAAAGAATTGAGAAATTTACCGATTTGATGAATGTCGCGGTTTTCCGGCGATTTCAGAAAGCGTTTCCGACGAACAGAAAGTAGAGCTAAAGTGAAATTGGAGGTTCTGTGAGTGTTTCCGAGTTATGAGATGATGATATTGTTAGTGAAAATCAGGAAGTTATTGATTTCGGTTTTCAACTCCAAAAATCATATGAATCGAAGGAATTGAAGGCTGAATTGATTAGAACGTGGGCAGCAATTGCTTTATCGGTTATAATCAGTAACTCACGATCACTCAAACGTCTGGAAAGTTGAAAGCCGATTATCGGTTTCAGTTTTGGCGCAAACAGATAATTTCTCAGGTAGAAGTTAAGTTTTATTTGCTTCCTTGATTACACAAAACAGCAAGTGGCGGAGTGGTTAAATGTTTGATGATTAAATCTTCTGGCTGACCCGGGTTCGAAACCCGGCAGCCCCTTTTCTTTTTTATTTAATTTATTTTTACTTTTTAATAATTATAGTTTTTAAATTCTAAAATGTTTATTAATTATGTATTGTTTAAAATTAAAATTAACCATAAATACGCAACAAAATTTTCTAACTTGATATTCGATTAACAAACGAAGCGGTTTGGAAACCCGTTTTTCGACGGATGTTACAGTATCCCCTACTTTTAGAAATTTCGTCCCGAAATTTAAGTAGTAGTGGTAACAGGAAAAAGATGCGGGTATTTTTCGCGCATTGAGTCTTCACGTTCCCAAGTAAACTCAGGTCCTCGTTTCGACTCCCAGCGTACCCTAACAATAGGAATACGACTCCGTCTTAAACGTTTTTCTCCGAAGTCCATGATCTCTACTGGTCTTTCAATGAAGTGCATAGATTCATCGATCTGAATATCTTCTAGGGGAATATGGAGGTTTTCATCGGCGAGGCACTTCTTCAAGTTTGATACGTGGAATGTGGGATGAATTCTGTTGAGCTCTTCTGGTAGGTCAAGCTTGTATGCTACAGGTCCTACTCTTTCGAGTATCTTGAAAGGTCCTACGTAGCGTGGCGCTAACTTGCCCTTCTGACCAAAACGAACTACTCCCTTCCACGGTGATACTTTTAAAAGTACATGATCACCAATGTTAAACTCCAAAGGCTTTCGTCGTTTGTCTGCATAACTCTTTTGACGACTTTGTGCCGCTAGAAGATTGTTTCGAATTTGATGGATTTTGTCTGTGGTTTCTTGAATCAATTCTGGACCGGTGATTTGAGCTTCCCAAATTTCGTGCCAACATACTGGAGATCGGCACTTACGACCATATAAAGCTTCGAAAGGTGCCATGCCGATACTTGAATGATAGCTGTTGTTGTATGAAAATTCAACTAATGGTAGATGAGCGTCCCAATTTCCTTTGAAGTCTATGACACATGCTCGAAGCATATCTTCAAGAGTTTGGATGGTACGTTCAGATTGTCCATCAGTTTGAGGATGATAAGCGGTACTGAGGTCTAATCGTGTACCTAAAGCGGCTTGTATGGCTTGCCATGTTCGTGAAGTGAAACGACCATCACGATCTGAAATAATGCTTAATGGTACACCATGACGGCTTACGATCTCGCTGATGTAGATACGAGCTAACTTCTCGTTCTTGAAGTCCTCGCGAATCGGAATGAAGTGAGCTGATTTCGTAAGACGATCAATGATTACCCATATAGTGTCATACCCACCGGAGGTGCGAGGTAACCCGGTAATGAAGTCCATGGTTATGTTTTCCCACTTCCATAAAGGTATTTCAGGTTGGACTAGAAGTCCTGAGGGTCTTTGATGTTCAGCTTTTACGGCACTTGGAAACAAAAACAGCAATATCCTTTTTCATTCCAGGCCACCAGTAGGTGTATCGAAGGTCTTGATACATCTTGTCGGCTCCTGGGTGTATAGAGTATCGTGTTTTGTGCGCCTCATTCATAAGGAAATCACGAAGGTTATTGTGATAGGGAATCCATATGCGATCTTGATAGTACAGAATACTGTCGGATTTAGTTTCAATTTTAAGTTCAGCTCCACAAGACAGCTCCTTGCGTACGTCGTTTTCTGTTATAGAAACATGTTGGGCTTCTCGGATTTGATCTTTGATGTCGGTTATTATTTGCGAACATAGAAGACGAATGGAGTTCGCATAACCCTTTCGACTGAGCGCATCGGCCACCACGTTTGCCTTGCCAGGATGATACCGAATTTCACAGTCGTAGTCATTAAGAAGTTTGACCCATCTTCGTTGCCTCATGTTTAACTCCTTTTGGTTGAAGATATGTTGGAGGCTCTTATGGTCAGTGTATATTTCACACTTAGTACCGTAGAGGTAATGTCTCCATATCTTAAGAGCGAACACAACGTCTCCAAGTTCCAGGTCATGGGTGGTGTAGTTCTTCTCATGAATTTTGAGTTGTCTAGAAGCATAAGCTGTCACTTTTCCTCTTTGCATCAGTACGCAGCCTAGTCCTTGCCCTGACGCATCGCAATAAACCACGAAGTCATCAAAACCTTCAGGAAGTGTGAGGATAGGTGCGTCACAGAGTTTTTGTTTAAGGGTTTGGAAGGCTTCTTCTTTCTTGGGTCCCCATATGAAGGGTTTTCCTTTATGTGTTAAAGCCGTGAGTGGTACAGCAATACGGGAGAAATTTGAAATGAAGCGGCGATAGTAACTAGCCAAACCAAGAAATGATCTTACTTCGGTAGGGGTACGTGGTGCTTGCCATTCCTGTACTGCCTTGATTTTTGAGGGATCAACATGAATTCCCTTGTCATTGACGACGTGTCCAAGGAATTGTACTTCCCTTAACCAGAATTCACATTTTGAAAACTTAGCGTACAGCTTTTCTGTCCTTAAGAGCGTAAGGATGAGTCAAAGGTGTCGTTCATGATCAGACTTAGACTTTGAGTAGATGAGGATGTCGTCGATGAAGACTATAACAAAACGATCGAGATAAGGTTTGCAGACTCTGTTCATTAGATCCATGAAGACAGCTGGGGCGTTGGTTAAACCAAATGGCATGACCATGAATTCATAATGACCATAACGAGTTCGGAAGGCGGTCTTTGGGACGTCTTCTTCATGTACTCTGAGTTGATGATAACCAGAACGAAGGTCGATTTTTGAAAAACAGGTGGCGCCTTGAAGTTGGTCTAGAAGATCATCGATGCGAGGTAATGGGTAGCGGTTCTTGACCGTTAACTTGTTGAGTTCTCTGTAGTCAATACACATGCGAAACGTTCCATCTTTCTTCTTCGCAAAAAGGACAGGTGCACCCCAAGGCGATGAGCTAGGACGTATGAATCCTTTGTCAGTCAGCTCTTGCAGTTGACTGGCTAGCTCTTGCATTTCGGATGGGGCTAACCTATAAGGAGATTTTGCAACTGGTGTAGCTCCAGGTATAAGATCAATGCGGAATTCGACTTCTCTCCCGGGAGGAAGTCTTGAAATGTCGTCAGGAAAAACTTGCGGAAAATCTTTTACTACTGGGATGTCTTCGAGTTTCTTCTCCTTGATTCCCTTTTTGACGACATGAGTTAGGAATGCGACATAATTCTTGCGGAGATAGTTTTGGGCTTGAAGACAGGACATTAATTTGAGTCCTTTCGAAGGGGTTTCTCCAAAGATTCGTAGATTCTGACCGTTTGCAAGAGGAATGCGAATGAACTTTTCGCGGCATACAACTTCAGCATGATGTTGGCTGAGCCAGTCCATACCAATTATAATGTCGAAACTTCCCAACTTCATAGGTATGAGGTCAACTGGAAAATCGTCGTTTAGGGTGAGAGTACAATTGCGTATAATAGAGTTTAGTGAGACCGGTTTTCCGTCAGCAACTTCTACCGTTATGGATTCCATGAGTTTATCACGAGTTTGGTTGAGGATGGGTTCAAATTCTATGGACACAAAACTCTTATCCGTGCCAGTATCAAATAACATGGATGCATAACTACCATTGATGAGAAACGTACCGTTAACCACATTGTTGTCAGCCCTAGCTTGATTAGCGTTGATGTTGAAAGCTCTTCCTCTTGCAGGTGGAGGAGCTTGGTTAGCCTGGTTTACTGGATTAGCTTGAGCTTGGGCATGGATGATATTCACTAGGCGTGGACAGGTGTTCCTGAAGTGGTTCGGGTCTCCACAGTTGTAACAAGCCCACATAGGTTGCATCATGGGATAGTTGGGTTGGTAGTAGGATTGGGCTACATGTTGGGTAGGTGGTAGGAGTAAAGGTTGTTGGGCTTGACCCACTATCTGATGGTGGGTTTGGGTTGAGGGTTGATTGCGGTTCGTTCGCTGAAGCGCGCGACAGGTTTGAATAGTGTGACCTGCGCGGCCACAGCCGGTGCAATGTTGGCAGGGATGATCAGGAAAGTGATGGTATTGGCAACGGTTGCATTTTGGGTATGGGCCGGAGTATGGCTTCTTATATGGTGCAGGTGAGGGGGCAACTTGAGTGATGGGTGCAGCAGGGATAGGGAAATTTGTTTGTGTGACAGCAAAGTTTTTGGTGTTTCGTTTCCTCTTAGTAGCAAACTTTGTGGAGGAGGTGGAATGGTTTGGAGTTTGGCCCTCAATGGGGGCTTTCTTTTTCTCGTCCTTAAATTTGCCGTTATGAATACGATTCTCGGTAAGCTCGGTAGCTAGTTCCATAGCAGCTTCAAGTGTTGCAGGCGAAGTGCTTAGAACTGAGTCTTGAATTTTCGAGGGAAGGCCTCGAATATAGTGTTCGACTAAACGGTATACTGGGGTGAACAAGTTGGGGACCATTTGGTTCAACTCTAAAAACCGTTTGTTGTAGGAAGTATGATCTCCCTCCTTTTGCTTTAACGAGTGAAATTCATCCTCTAACTTTTTGATCTCGCTTCTTGGACAGAAGCGTCTCGTCATGATTTCCCTTAACTCCTCCCACGTTAAGGCCATTGCATCTTCGATTCCTCTCTTACCTTTTTCTGTATTCCACCAGGTAAGAGCTACTCCAAATAGTCTCCCGGTTGTGTAACGTACCTTGTGATCCTCGGGACAATCGCAATTGAGGAAGGTGTTTTCCATTTCCTCAAACCAGTGGAGGAGAGCAGTGACACCTTCGGTCCCTTCAAATTTCGGGGGATCGCAAGACTTGAAGTGTTTGTATGAGCACTTTTTGGAGGGAGGGTTGTCGACGTTCTGGTCTTCTTGCTGGGGAGGATTGATGGGATTTGCGGTGAGAGCTTGTTGGACTTGAATTACGATGTCAGGAAGCACCGCGGCCATTTGTTTTGCGATTTGGGTGGCCAAGCGTTCGTTTGATCTTCCTGACCTTCTACCCCCACGTTGTTGCCTAGCCGACATCTACCGGAACATACATAAGAAGATTGTGAGTTTAAGGAGTCTTTTTAGGTGTCATGTGTCGTTTTAAAAAAAATAACATAAACATCAATAATGCAACTACATCCATAGGATGTCTTGGGTTTGCTCATGTTTGGGCCTCCAATGTCCCCCATACCATCACCTGTATAGTCATGTGGGCCCCCATGACTATTGGCTTAGTAGGATTCACATTGGTGTTGGCGGTTTAACACTCGCATCACCCGAATGAAAACCATGAAATATGTTTGCGAGATGTATGGTCGGAGGGTGTCCAGGTGTAGACACAATGACAACTCAATGTGGGGTTAGCTCACACGACGTTTGGTATAGCATGCTTTGGCCTAATAGGTCCTTCGTACTCTCATCGTTAGTCCCCAGGTAGGCAAACTGGTCCTTTATTTTGGATTTATACGAATGCCAAGCCTAGACAGGACGTTCCGACTACCGGTACTTGTACCCTTCCAGTTACTACATGCCCGTCATGAGAACTCACTTTGACGTGATTTGAAAAAAAATACAAAAATCGTTGCAAAAATCATGGAAATTGTGTGGTGTGTGCTCTCATGGATATGATATGTTATGAGGATATGATTCATGATGAGCACTGTATAGTAATATGTACTTATGAACATGCTTGCATAACATTGAATGTAACAATAAACATAAAGCAATAAACATCATGAATTTTGTATGTAACACATAAACAATTTTAAAATTCTAATCAACTATAGTATAGGCTCTAAGGGTCTAATAACCTATCCTATATCCCTATAGTCATGGCTCTGATACCAATCTGTCACACCCCGACCCGCAGCGGAATAAGAGTCAGGGCATAATTGAGTTATCACCAAAGCTCATGATGCTTACTAATATGTTTCATATTTATTAAATTCAAAATTACAACTTCAATATTCCAAACAAGTTCATACAATTACAAGGAAAAAGTAACTAAGCAAACAATCCAAAGCCTAAACTGATTTATTCTTCTAGGCCGTCCTATATGTTTCTTGCTGCAACTGGATCACCTGTATCATGTGTAAAAATGGAGGTTTTTGGGTCAACAAAAGTTGGCGAGTGAACCTTGTTAGAAAACATTTATTATTGATTTCTTGTTGTATTTAATATGGAAAAATTGTGCAACAATCATATGTGAGCAAACGTAAATAAACATACAATAACAAGCAATAACAAACCATCTTGCATGAGTATATAGCATGAATGATAATCTATATGTTGGCAACGTCACGTTCCGCTCATAGGTAATGGGGAACGGACGGCCTATGATGATGTATGTGCGATCAAGGCTCAATCAAACGAAGCCGATCGTATGTTGGCAACGCCACATTCCGCTCATAGGTAATGGGGAACGGTTCCGCTCATAGGTAATGGGGAACAGACGGCCTATGATGATGTATGTACTGAAAATGATAAATTTAATCTAAACATTAACCACACAAACAGTTGATACATATTGAATACACATTTGATCATGGATATGATGGATGCACAAGTGTTTAAATGTAATAAATAATAAGACACATGATACACCCCAAAAAGTGATTAAAACGGGGAATTTGTAGAGATTCACTCACATTGGGTGCGTTCGTTTGATGATGTTGAATGCGCACGAGTTTAGAGGGTTGATCGACGAGGAATAACTAACCTAAATAATAACGAAAAGGTATGGTAAATAAGTGGATTTTATTAACAATTTTAATAGGGTTTTTAGATTTATTTTTGTGAGTTTAAGGTCATTTTCTAACTTTAAAAATATTATTTTTAAGTATTTTTAATTGATTTTTAAATTAAATAAAAATATAAAAATATAAAAAAAATGTTGACTTTTTGGGTTGACCGTTGACCATTGACTTTGACTGTTGACCGGTTCGGACTTATGTTTGTTTGCGCTGAGTGAGGTTCGAACTTGTGACCTCCCGTATGCGTGCACGCAGCTCTACCAACTGAGCTACGTGTCTAACCCGAAATATTTCTTTTTTAATTATATTTATATACTATTTAATTATTCAGAATTCATTTATTTTAAAAAGAATTTTAATTATGTCGAACCGGTGCACATAACAGGTCTCGAACCCGGGACCCGTTGTTTAACATTGCACACAGTCCACCGCTGGACTGTGTGTCTAACCTGGTTAAAAATACTGGTTTTTATTAAATTTAACATCTTACAGCGAATTAATACGATTCGGTTTAAAAAAAAGAACATTTTTATTTCAGAGGATAGGGTCGTGTCAGGGATCAAACTCGAGACGTGCGCTGTGTGTTTGCACACAGCCACCGCTGGACTGTGTGTCTAACCCGGTTTAATATCTTGTTTTAATTATTCTTATAAACATCGCCGACTTCGTCTTCTTCATTCAAAGACACAGACAACGATTATTCTACAGTTCTTGTTTAATTCGATTGACGGACATATAAATGATTAAAATGAAATGAATAGAGAAGGTTTGGGAAATGAATGTACCGGAAAGATGATTTTTCTCAGAACTCCGGCAAAGTCGTCGGCTCTGTTTTATGAATTCCGTCTGAGCAGACCAATTAACAGTTTTGATTCACTAATTGTGAAATTAAATGACTAAACAAGAGTTATCAGAGAGTTTAGATGTTCATACCGATTCACAGCGTGATTTCGGAATTTTCAGAAATTTTCCGGCGAGTGCTGAATATCCGACAACGTCGTCTGGGACCGATTCTGATTGAAGGATTTGAGTTAGTAAAAGTCTAACAATGGATAGAAGATGAAAGAATTGAGAAATTTACCGATTCGATGAATGTCGCGGTTTTCCGGCGATTTCAGAAAGCGTTTCCGACGAAAATAGAGCGAAAGTGAAATTGGAGGTTCTGTGAGTGTTTCCGAGTTATGAGATGATGATATTGTTAGTGAAAATCAGGAAGTAATTGATTTCGGTTTTCAACTCCAAAAATCATATGAATCGAAGGAATTGAAGGCTAAATTGATTAGAACGTGGGTAGCAATTGCTTTATCGGTTATAATCAGTAACTCACGATCACTCAAACGTCTGGAAAGTTGAAAGCCGATTATCGGTTTCAGTTTTGGCGCAAACAGATAATTTCTCAGGTAGAAGTTAAGTTTTATTTGCTTCCTTGATTACACAAAACAGCAAGTGGCGGAGTGGTTAAATGTTTGATGATTAAATCTTCTGGCTGACCCGGGTTCGAAACCCGGCAGCCCCTTTTCTTTTTTATTTAATTTATTTTTACTTTTTAATAGTTATAGTTTTTAAATTCTAAAATGTTTATTGATTATGTATTGTTTAAAATTAAAATTAACCATAAATACGCAACAAAATTTTATAACTTGATATTCGATTAACAAAAGAAGCGGTTTGGAAACCCGTTTTTTGACGGATGTTACAACACTGTTGTTGCATTTCCTGGTTCAGAAGAATCATTCGACGGAGTTGTAGCAGGTGTTACTTCTGCTTCAGAAACGTTTTCAACTTGAACACCGCTATTACTCGGACCTGCTTCGGAAGATGAAGTATCCAACGTGGGTTGATTAACCACAATTGGCCTAATGATTTGTTCTTGATTCGCTGACTGTTGAAGATAATATAACGCTGCAATTTCTTCTTCAGACGGTTCTTCCGGCAAGTCGAATGACTTCCAAAGATCTAGATAGTTTAACAACAATGTGTCGCCTCTTCTTTGAATAGGATCCGTATAGTTAAATCAATCCACATGTTGTGCTTCAATCACCTTTCTCAACGAAGGAACATATACACGTTTTAGCGGACTCGCATACCCGACAAAGAAACCTTCAAGCGATTTGGCTCCGAATTTACCATCTTGATCGATTACAGTACATGGCGCACCAAATGGCTCTAGAAATTTCAAATTTGGCTTCCGTCGGTTGATCATTTCAAAACATGTCTTTTTTCGTTGGTTTAACAGTTAAAACTCTGTTTAGTGTGTAGCAAGCCGCTGCAACCGTTCACTTCAGAAGCTGACATGAAGTTTTGAGTCTGCAAGCATGGTTCTTGCAGTTTCGATCAAAGTTCTGTTCTTCCTCTCAGCTACACCGTTTTGTTGCGGAGTATACGGTGCACAAAATCATGTAGAATCCCTTTAGCATCGCAAAATTCCTTCATATTATTATTCTTGAACTCTATGCCGTTGTCACTGCGAATGCGTCTGACAGGCAGATGATAAAGATTCTCGAGTTTCTTGAAAAGAATCACCAAATTTTCGAACGTTTCGTCCTTTGATTATTCAAAGAATAACCTCGAATATCTAGAATAGTAATCTGTGACGACCAAGCAATATAAGTCTCCTGAAATACTTCAAACATTTTGTCCCACCCTCAATTCCACTTGCGGAGTTTTACTGCGAGGCGTATGATCAAACCAGAATCTGAGACACTAGTAATATCGAACGACTCTATATGATTTATTTAAACGTTTTCCAAAAACATTTGTTTAACCACTCATAGTCCTTTTCAAAATATCTTAGTTTCAAAGTTTAGCGGAAGCATTAGAGTAAAGTAAAGTAACGGGCGCCAACATAAACGCCAAAACCAAAAATCCCAAACATTATTCGTAAATAAGACTCGATAAAAATGTCTTGATCAAATGCAAGTGAGTGCACCTAGCGCTCCTAGCGCCCTGAGAAACATGTAAAGAAACAAGTGTCAACATTAAAAAAGAGTGAGTTCACAGGTTATAAGTTCACAAGTTCGGTTTAAAGGTTCTTTTCCCCGTTATCCCTAACCCAGGATAACGATATAGTTCCATTATTCCTAACCCGGAATAATAATGTTGGTTCATAATTATGTTCAATGTTAACATGTAAGTAGCGAGCCTAAAGTTACGTCACATAAGAGTTCGCGATCTAAGCTGACTGTTGTTGCCTCAGTGTTGCCAGGTCTATCACTGACCATGGCAAAAGTTAGGCCAAATTAATCACCAGTTGACCATACCCGGTCGGCTAGCGCCACTAGTTCGGGTGGGGCTTGTCGGGCACAGTAGTACTACTTATACTTTCCCCGCTATCTAACCCAATACTAACGATCCGAGAGTTGGTTGAGGACTTCCGTGATAAAGCTACTTAGTGACTATAACGTACATTAACATTAACTTAGGTACCAAGTAGTTTAACGACGTTAATTTCGCATAACGTAAAAGATAGAGTTTTAGAGCGTATACATGTTTCTCCCCCTGTTGTTCAAAACCGGATAAAATAGGGGCCGTGAACTCACCTTAAATTGCTCGGTTAGAATAACACAAAAGAAGCAACTGATTGAACCGCTAATCGCGTCCTAACATGCCAACCGATTTAAAGTTAGTGTGTTAACACACTGATACAAAACCCTACGCATAGCTAACACACAGTGCGGCACATGTAATAACCAATTCGAAAACACAATCATGCATGCAAAGTATCATCATACCAAAATAATGATCAAACCAACTTGTCATAAACACAGATTAACTCATACAACACTTTGGTACACACTAACGCAAGTTATCATGTTTCAGCTTGTACGCTCGTAGCTAGGCTGTTTTCGAGGATTTTAATAAAATAGTTACAACGTTCCAAAAATTCCAATGTTTTTACAAGAGGTGTCAACTAAACTGTAGGATTTTATGAAACATTTTCAAGTCCTAACGCTTTACCAATTATTTATAAACATTTATATACTAGGCTGCAGTCAGATTCATCGCTTTCTGACTGCAGTCCACGGGAAAATTATTTAAAAATCATCGTTCATCCAATTAACAAAATTCCAGTGGGAGATTTCCAGAAATTCCTGTCTCAAGTTACTGCACAAATTTCGTGACCCAACCCCCTACAGACTATGAGATCTGACTCAATAAACAACTAGCAAATTTTGCATAATTTACGCAGCTTCAGCTGCTGCACTAAATGACCACTTAAATATAGCAAACCACCTCAGAAAAATATGAATCCGGCACCATTAGAAGCGTTTTTCAAAAATACACTATTTAGGCTTCAGAAAATGCACTTTTCAATAAATAATGATCAGGTTACAGTCAATTGAAGTTGGCTGTAAATGTCATTCAACAAACTGTTTTCGACCTTTATCGAATTAGAACATGCTTAAACGATCATGAAGCTTAATAATAATGATTAACAACAGGTTTATTTGTCAAATATCATCATGTATATAAATATTCATGCAAATCCTAATTATATAACATGATTTTTATCCCTAAAACGCAGCTTATGATTTTAGTATTCAACATAACATCACAATCGCAAAGATTCGCACAATCATCCGAACTAATCGTAAATCACAAAACTTTTCATACTAATAATCCTACCATTACACATAATCATGATCAAGATTACACAAACCCTAATGTGAATCGCAAAACAATTAAACCCTAACCTTGAAACGATGATGATTAGCGAACCGGGACAAGATTAGAATCAATCCGGAAGTTGAAGCTTGTGCGACCGTGAGGGGGGGCTGCCGTCGGCCTTCTCTTAGTGACTAGGGTTTTGTTGTTTTTTTTAAACACATCTCATGCATACATACATTTATATAAAACAAGGGAAAAGAAGGGGAGGGGGCGCGACCTCAAATAAGGGGGGGCAGTTTGGGTTGAGTGGCTTGGGCCTCAAGTTTAGGTTATTTCCTTGGGCCGCAAGGAGGTGAGGTCGACACGTTTCGCGGCTCGGTTCGGTTCGGCTATTTATCTATTATATTTTTTTATAACTAATAATCGCGAAATCAAGGCGTGATATAATAATCTACAAAATCTACAAACGTCTAATAACACATAGCACGTAATTCACCCAATAGATTCACAAAGTTAGCGTAGTTATTGCGAGCGTGTAATTTAATTCTCCGAATTAAATCAGCGTAGGAATGAATAACCGTAAAGTAGCGCGTTTAAGATACCTGAAAAGCCGGGATGTCACATTATCCCCATGTTGAAAGAATTTTCGTCCCGAAAATTGAGTAAACGTGGTTTATAATGCAACGCACAAAGATTCAGTTTGTTAGTAATGGTACAAGTAATTCCCAGGCTGTCACATCATCCCCATGTTGAAAGAATTTCGTCCCGAAATTTAGTTGGCGGTAACGTTAGATTGCTGCTCAGCTGCAAAAAGGTGTGGGTATTTGCTTTTCATTTGGTCCTCTCTTTCCCACGTGAACTCCGGTCCACGCTAAGAGTCCCAACAAACCTTGACAATTGGTATCTTGCTGTGCCTTCGAGTCTTAATCTCACGATCCATGATCTCGATAGGTTGTTCCACAAAATGCAGTTGCTCATCCACTTGAATCTCATCCAATTGAATGACTAGGGTCTCATCTGATAGGCACTTCTTCAAATTGGACACGTGGAAAACGTTGTGAACTCCACTGAGTTCGGTAGGAAGGTCTAACTGATAAGCTACGGGCCCGATACGCTTCGAAATCACAAATGGGCCTACGTACCGTGGGTTTAGTTTGCCTCGTTTCCCAAAACGGATTACACCCTTCCAGGGTGACACCTTCAGTAGGACGCGGTCGTCTACTTGAAATTCGAGCGGTTTGCGTCGTTGATCAGCGTAACTTTTCTGTCGATCTCGTGCCGCTTCCATGCGGTTTCTGATTTGCACAATCTTTTCAGTAGCCTCAAGTATCAACTCAGGACCTGTGAGTTGACTGTCACCGACTTCTGCCCAACAGATCGGTGATCTACATTTGCGTCCGTATAATGCTTCAAACGGTGCCGCTTGAATACTCGTATGGTAACTGTTGTTATATGAGAATTCCACTAAAGGCAGATGGATTTCCCAACTTTTCCCGAAGTCTACCACACATGCCCTAAGCATGTCTTCCAAGGTCTGAATGGCCCTTTCACTTTGACCATCCGTGTGAGGGTGATAAGCTGTGCTCATATCTAAGCGTGTACCCAACGCTTTCTGAAGTGACTGCCAAAAGTTGGACGTGAAACGAGCATCTCTGTCTGAAATGATGGACGTTGGCACCCCGTGCCGAGAAACTACTTCCTTAATGTAGATCCGAGTCAACTTATCCATCTTATCTGTTTCTTTGATCGGTAGGAAGTCTGCAGACTTAGTTAGACGATCCACGATTACCCAGATGGTATCGCAACCACCCAGAGTTCGCGGGAGTTTAGTGATAAAGTCCATCGAGATCTGATCCCATTTCCACACTGGGATCTCAGGTTGTTGAAGTAGCGCTGATGTCTTCTGGTATTCCACCTTGACTTTCGCACAAGTCAAACACTTGCTCACGTAGGTGGCTATATCCGCTTTCATGTTGGGCCACCAGTACACGGCTTTAAGGTCTTGATATATCTTATCCGAACCAGGATGGACAGAGTATCGGGATTTGTGAGCTTCGTCCATAACTAGCTTCCTGAGGTCTCCGTAGAGAGGTACCCATATACGATTCATGAAATACCGGGCACCATTGGGTTTCACTTCCCAATCGCGTTCCATCTTTCCCACAGATTCGGCCTTGATGTTTTCTTCCTTAACTGCTTCTAGCTGCGCGTCGTGTATCTGTTCGGGTAACCCAGAATGAATTGTGAACTGTAGTGCTCGTACCCGACGAGGTTTCAAGTGCTCCTTCCTACTGAGGTCATTAGCTACCACGTTAGCTTTACCCGGGTGATACTGAATGGCACATTCATAATCGTTCAGGAATTCGACCCAGGGACGCTGTCGCATGTTCAACTCCTTCTGGTCAAAGATATGCTGGAGGCTCTTGTGGTCCGTGTAGATTGTACACTTTGTTCCATATAGATAGTGTCTCCAAATCTTAAGTGCAAACACAACTGCTCCCAATTCCAGGTCATGTGTCCTGTAGTTCTTCTCGTGAACCTTTAACTGTCGGGATGCATACGCGATGACCTTATCACGTTGCATGAGTACACATCCCAATCTCTGAATGGAAGCGTCACAATATACCACAAAATCATTTGTCCCCTCTGGCAAGGACAAAATAGGCACACTGCAAAGCTTCTGTTTCAGCAATTGAAATGCTGCTTCCTGTTTGTCACTCCAAGCATACTTAGTGCCCTTCTGAGTGAGAGTGGTAAGCGGTTGTGCGATCTTTGAAAATCCCTCGATGAAACGTCTGTGGTAACCAGCCAAACCCAAAAATTGGCGGATCTCTGTCTGTGTCCTGGGTGCTTCCCAGTTCTTGATAGCATCGATCTTGGCGGGATCAACGTGTATACCCTTTTCATTCACGATATGCCCGAGGAACTGAACTTCCCGAATCCAGAAATCACACTTCGAAAACTTGGCATATAGTTTCTCCTGTTGAAGTAGTTCCAGCAATAACGTAGATGCTCAGCATGTTCTTTTTCACCCTTAGAGTAGACGAGTATATCATCGATGAACACGATGACAAACTTGTCGAGATACGGCTTACACACACGGTTCATGAGGTCCATGAACACCGCGGGTGCATTGGTGAGACCGAAGGGCATGACTAAGAACTCATAATGGCCATACCGAGTGCAAAATGCCGTCTTGGAGATATCCTCCTCCCTGATGCGTAACTGGTGATAACCGGACCGTAGATCGATCTTGGAGTAGTAGCTTGACCCTTGAAGCTGGTCGAAGAGATCGTCGATGCGAGGTAATGGGTATCGGTTCTTGACGGTAACCTTATTGAGTTCCCTGTAGTCGATGCACATGCGGAAGGTCCCGTCCTTTTTCTTAACAAAAAGGACCGGAGCTCCCTATGGCGAAGTACTGGGTCGGATAAATCCTTTTTCCAACAATTCCTGGAGTTGGGTAGACAACTCTTGCAGTTCTGCTGGAGCTAGGCGGTACGGGGCCTTGGCGATAAGAGTCGCATGGTTCGCCAACTCGATATCAAACTCCACTTGTCGATGTGGTGGAAGACCAGGTAACTCCTCTGGAAACACATCGGGAAAGTCACGGACAACGGGATATCTTCAATCCGCTTCTCGTCCTTAGGCTGCTTGATGACCAATTCGAGCAAAGCGAAGGAGTTCTTTCTCCGAAGGTACTTCTGAGCTTGCATATAAGAGATGATGTTTGTGATGGCGCCTGCCTTCTCGCCTTGCACCATCAAAACTTCGTCGTTGGAGAGCGGAATACGGATAGCTTTCTCAAAACATAGAACTTCAGCTTGAACGTCAGATAGCCAGTCCATTCCGGCTACCACGTCAAAACTACCCAGGGTAGTTGTCATCAGATCAATGGTAAAGGTGTGAGGTTTAAGTTGACAGCCGGTTAATAAATGGGTCACATCTACAGATTTACCATCGGCTAGTTCTATGACGTAAGGGGTCTCTAGGGGTTTAGGTGTGAGATTTAGGTCCTTCCTAAAAGACTCAGATATAAAACTCTTATCCGCACCCGTATAAAAAATACAGTAGCAAAATGATCGTTAAGGGGAAACTTACCTGTGACCACATTCGAGTCGTTTCTGGCCTCTCCGCAGCCCAGCGTGAATGCACGACCTTTGGCACCTCCTGTGCCACCATTTCCATTGTTGCCATTGTTTTTATTGTTGTTGTTGTTGTTGTTGTTGTTGTTGTTGTGGTTGTTGTTGTTGTGAAGCTACGGGCAGTCTCGCTTGAAATGGGCAGTGCTACCGCACTGATAGCATCCTCGGTTATTACCCTACTGTTGACCCTGGTGCTGATTCTTATTTTGTCGAGATATGATTTCCCCGCGACAATCCTTTGCCGCGTGTCCCGCTTTGCCACATCGTTGGCAGCGATTCCCGGCGCTAGGGCCATGATGATGGAGGTTACAATGATTACATTGTGGCTTTCAACCCGCATAGCCGCTTGAGTTCTGGGTGTTGTTGGCAGACTGATTATTGTGACCCCGATTGTTGTTGAAATTGTTGGACCGCTTCTGGTTTCCTTGTTGTGGCTGGGCTGACAAAGACTATCGAGCAGGTGAGTCTTCAAATTTTCTTTTGTTATCAGGGACAACTTCAGTTGCACCCCGAGGTGGCAACTTCCTTTGCTCCACCGCCTTATCGGTGAGTTTATGCGCCAGCCTAATCGCTTGATTCTCCGTTGTAGGGTTGCTAGACATTACCATGCCCTGGATCTCAGGGACCAAACCCCCAAGATAAAACTCAAGTCGTTTTTCGACGGTGTTAGCCAGATCGGGACATAGGAACACCAGATTATGGTGTTTTGCCATGTATGCTTCAATTTCCGACCCTACCATCTTGTGGTTCCATAACGCCTGCTCCAACTGCTGAACTCTGTCCCGCGGACAGTATTCCTCCTTGATTAGGGCCTTAAACTCGGTCCAGGCCATTGCGTTCGCCGCAACAAGTCCACGAGTTTGGACTTGTGCGTTCCACCAGGTTAATGCCCCATCTTTAACATTGAGGCAGCATACTTGACCTTATTGGCTTCAAGGCAATTGCACATCTCGAACACCAATTCAGACATTTCAATCCAACGGACCAGTCCTATGGGTCCTTCAACACCCGTGAACTTGCTCGGTTTTGCATCGAGGAACATCTTGTAGGGGTTAAGACCCCCTCCTGCTGGTGGGTTTTGAACACCTGCCAGAGCAGCATTCACGTGTGCTTGGATTAAAGCGGCTAATTCTTCAGTTGACATGTTAAGGTTTCCGCGACGTCCAGTTGCCATTTCAGATCTTCGCAAGACAACACAAACACACACCGTTAAGTATATATATCCAATATAGTTATCATATTCCACACTTCAATAATCACACAAGTTATGTCAACCCGACAATTTAAACAATCAAAAGGAACATTCGATTAAATAAATTGCAATGTCTCACAAAATACCAACCAAACATCTCAGTTTAATTATAAAATTTCAAGTTCAAACATAAGTGGAAACAAACAAACTAAGGAAAACAATGCGGAGATTGGCGAGACGAGTTAATCTTCTACGTCTCCATCTCCCAAGTCGCTATCGTTGCCGTCATCTTCTGCGGTGTTTTCAGCTTCAACAGTCGGGTCCTGTTCCGGCTCTTCTTCCTCCGGATCCTCCTCCGGGTCTTCCTCTGGATCCTCCTCTGGGTCTTCCTCTGGATCCTCCTCTTCTTCCTCTACCGGCGCTGGAGGGGCCGGTGCTGGTGCGGGTACTAGGACAGGTGGTGCTTGGTTCTGCTCCAGTTCTTGAATCCTCCAACTGGACTCAAGAACTCTGTCTTCGAGCCAGTCAGCCCTCAGCTACTCAGCACGAAGATCCTTAGCTAAAATGTTTCGAATTCCCTTTTCTCATATTGCTCTTCCTCGAGTTTTCCGGTTTTACCAG
Organism: Scalesia atractyloides; assembly: GCA_947069175.1. Classification (NCBI taxonomy): domain Eukaryota; kingdom Viridiplantae; phylum Streptophyta; class Magnoliopsida; order Asterales; family Asteraceae; genus Scalesia; species Scalesia atractyloides. The sequence goes on from CAMTDV010000017.1 coordinate 56,738,489, forward strand.
TTAGTTGACGTAATATCCATCCTTGTGCTTCGATAGTCTCTTGTATTCTCTCTAGCTGTTCCTGTTATTTCCTTAACATATCCCTAAGTAGATCGTCCCCTACTCCTAACGAGTTGACCTGTTCGACCAGTATACCGGTGGTCGGACGGGAGGACGACTCCCCTCCTAGAGCGAGTCTCTTCCTAGCAGCTGAGCGTGTCTCCACGCCATGAGGTGGTGAGGGTTCGACCATGGGTCCCCGGCGCCCTTGATTTTCGAGACTTGTCGAATGATGATGATGACATAGCCTGCTGGGTTGGTGTAGTTAGTTACGAGTTGCGTGCATCACAATATACATATATCTCACATAAAGCAATTGTAGTATAAGACATAACAAGATATCACAGTTCGGTGCCAACTAAGTCTAGTGTCGTGTAACAACTATAGTTTAGGTCTACTTTTAATGCAAACCTGGTTCTCTATAGCTAGAGGCTCTGATATCAATCTGTCACACCCTCAATTTCCACTTGCGGAGTTTTACCGTGAGGCGTGTGATCAAACCAAAATCTGAGACACTAGTAATATCGAACGACTCTATATGATTTATTTAAACGTTTTCCAAAAACATTTGTTTAACCACTCATATTCATTTTCAAAATATCTTAGTTTCAAAGTTTAGCGGAAGCATTAGTTTCAAAGTTTAGCGGAAGCATTAGAGTAAAGTAAAGTAACGGGCGCCAACATAAACGCCAAAACCAAAAATCCCAAACATTATTCATAAATAAGACTCGATAAAAATATCTTGATCAAATGCAAGTGAGTGCACCTAGCGCTCCTAGCGTCCTGAGAAACATGTAAAGAAACAAGTGTCAACATTAAAGAAGAGTGAGTTCACAGGTTTTTATAAGTTCACAAGTTCGGTTTAAAAGTTTGTTTTCCCCGTTATCCCTAACCCGGGATAACGATATAGTTCCATTATTCCTAACCCGGAATAATAATCTTGGTTTGTAATTAAGTTCAATGTTAACATGTAGGTAGCGAGCCTAAAGTTACGTCACATAAGAGTTCGCGATCGAAGCTGACTGTTGTTGCCTCAGTGTTGCCAGGTCTATCACTGACCATGGCGAAAGTTAGGCCAAATTAATCACTCGTTGACCATACCCGGTCAGCTAGCGCGACTAGCTCGGGTGGAGCTTGTCGGGCCCAGTAGTACTACTTATAATTTCCCCGTTATCTAACCCAATACTAACGATCCGAGAGTTGGTTGAGGACTTCCGTGATAAAGCTACTTAGGACCATAACATACATTAACATTAACCTAGTTACCGAGTAGTTTAACGACGTTAATTTCGCATAACGTAAAAGATAGAGTTTTAGAGCGTATACATGTTTCTCCCCCTGTTGTTCAAAACCCGATAAAATAGGGGCCGTGAACTCACCTTAAATTGCTCGGTTATAATAACACAAAAGAAGCAAATGATGGAACCACTAATCGCGTCCTAACATGCCAACCGATTTAAAGTTAGTGTGTGAACACACTGATACAAAACCCTACGCATAACTAACACACAGTGCGGCACACGTAATAACCAATTCGAAACACAATCGTGCATGCAAAGTATCATCATACCAAAATAATGATCAAACCACCTTGTCATAAACACAGATTAACTCATACAATACTTTTGTACACACTAACGCAAGTTATCATGTTTCAGCTTGTACGCTCGTAACTGGGCTGTTTTCGAGGATTTTTATAAAATAGTTCCAACGTTCCAAAAATTCCATTTCTTTACAGGAGTTGTCAACTAAACTTTAGGAATTTATGAAAAATTTCAAGTCCTAATGGTTTACCAATTATTTATAAACATTTATATACTAGGCTGCAGTCAGATTCGTCGCTTTCTGACTGCAGTCCACGGGAAACATTATTTAAAAATCATCGTTCATCCAATTCACAAAATTCTAGTGGGAGATTTCCGGAAATTCCCGTCTCCAGTTACTGTACAAATTTCGTGACCCAACCCCCTACAGACTATGAGCTCTGACTCGATAAACAACTAGCAAGTTTTGGAGAATTTACGCAGCTTCAGCTGCTGCACTAAATGACCACTTAAATATCGCAAACGACCTCAGAAAAATATGAATCTGGAGCCATTAGAAGCGTTTTTCAAAAATACACGATTTAGGCTTCAGAAAATCCACTTTTCGATGAATAATGATCAGGTTACAGCCAATTGAATTTGGCTGTAAATATCATTCAGCAAACTGTTTTCGACCTTTATCGCATTAGAACATGCTTAAACGATCATGACGCTTAATAATAATGATTAACAACAGGTTTATTTGTCAAATAACATCATGTATATCAATATTCATGCAAACCCTAATTATATAACATGATCTTTATCGCTAAAACGCAACTTATGATTTTAGTATTCAACATAACATCACAATCGCAAAGATTCGCACAATCATCCGAACTAATCATAAATCACAACACTTTTCATACTAATAATCCTACCATTACACATAATCCTGATCAAGATTACAAAAACCCTAATGTGAATCGCAAAACAATTAAACCCTAACCTTGAAACGTTGATGATTAGCGAACCGGGACAAGATTGGAATCAATCCGGAAGTTGGAGCTTGTGCGACCGTGAGGGTGGGCTGCCGTCGGCCTTCTCTTAGTGACTAGGTTTTTGTTGTTGTTTTTTTAAACACATCTCATGCATACATACATTTATATAAAACAAGGGAAAAGAAGGGGAGGGGGCGCGACCGCAAATAGGGGGGCGGTTTGGGTTGAGTGGCTTGGGCCTCAAGTTTAGGTTATTTCCTTGCGCCGCAAGGAGGTGAGGTCGACACGTTTCGCGGCTCGGTTCGGTTCGGTTCGGCTATTTATCTATTATATTTTTTTATAACTAATAATCACGAAATCAAGGCGTGATATAATAATCTACAAAATCTACAAACGTCTAATAACACATAGCACGTAATTCCCCCAATAGATTCACAAAGTTAGTGTAGTTATTGCGAGCGTGTAATTTAATTCTCCGAATTAAATCAGCGTAGGAATGAATAACCGTAAAGTAGCGCGTTTAAGATACCTGAAAAGCCGGGATGTCACACATTTACAGGACCAAATAAATCCATATGGAGACGTTCAAGCGGCAACTTGATTGAGTTCAGAATTTTCTTCGGATGTGACTTTTTGATCTGCTTCCCCTTTTTACATTCTAGGAAGTGATCAGTCATATGAAAGCTCTGTAAGTTCACACCTTCTACCAGATCATTATGAACCAAGAAAATCATTTTTCGCAAATGAATGTGCCCCATCTTTTGATGCCAAAGAATAGAATCTTTCTCAGTAGCCTCCGTCACAAAACATTGCGCTGATTTCGATGAAGTGGTAGCGACGCCCATATCTAAGACATATAAATCGTTCTCGCGTGGGGCTCGCATCAGAATCCACTCATCCGGTATTTTGAAACCCGGCTTCAGAATAATACATTCTTTGTCCTTGAAATGCACCGCGAACTGTTTGTCACAAATCTGCGATATGCTTAGAAGATTGTTTTCCAGCTCTGCAATGTAGTTCATGCGATCAAATGAAAAAACGCCATTGGAAAGTTTTCCTTCGACAATGATCCTTCCACCCTGATTACCAGCAAATCCAACATATCCGCCATTGATAGCTTTTATGTCGAACAAAAGAGCTTTCATTCCCGTCATATGTCTGGACGCTCCACTATCCAAAATCCATTTTGAAAGAACGGATCTTTGGAGCCCCTGCAAAAATTAAAATCTAGTTAAACAGCGCGACCCAAGCCTTCTTGGTCTTGGGTTTGGGATAAAAAGCTTGGTAATCATCCTCATAATCTTCATCTAAGCCTCCACTGTCAGTTACATTTTCAAAGTTCACTTTCTTTTTACCTTTTGATGAGTTGTTACCAATTGTAGGTTTGATAGTTTTGGTTTTGGTCTCAGATTTTTATTCTTTCATGTTATCATTCTTAACAAGCTCAGACATGATAATAACAGATGCTGTTGACGTTTTCTTAGCAATCCAGGCTTGTGATTTAATGTTTGCCTTTTTGATGTAAAACCGTGATTCATTTGCCCTCGAAGTTTCACATATTTCGAAAGTTGAGTTTTCAAATTTCTTTTCAGTTTTAGGTTTAACTTCAGGTTTTTTTCATTTCTTTTCAAAATCATGACAGGTTTTCCAAACCCTTGTTGCTTTGGTTTTACAACATCGAAAATTTCTTTCCTTCGAAGATAGGCCGGCTTAGATTTCAGACACTTGCGTGCAATATGACCAACTTCATTGCACTTGAAGCAAGTCCGATTATCATGTGAGTGTCCACTAGTGGATTTTACACCACTTGTGGCTTTCGCCTTATCTCGAATTTCCTTTTGTTTTTTAAACTCATTGTTTGATTTCTTCCCAATCAAACTCTCCTCATGAACCGTGTTCGTCCCATAAACGAATTTCATGTTTTTATCTTTGTACTCGTGAAATAGTGACTTTTTCTTAACCGGTTCTTCTGTCACTTCTAATCCTAATCCAGCTCTCCGGTTTTCTGGATAATCACCACCATTTCTTTGGTAGTTACTGTAATTTCTTTTGGGTTTAGAATAGAATGTCTTTTCATTCTTCTCCAGGTCATCTGATGTAACTTCAACCAGTTTGAACAGTTTATCCAATTGATCTTCTTTGACATTCTGAATCGGAAAACTGTCATCAAAGTATAATCTATCAGATTCCTTAACCTTGTACATGACAACGTTAGGATCATCACATAGATCATCTTCCGATGATGTATCGTCATCTTCAGAATTTGTGTCAGAACTGTTCGAACTCGAGGTGGCGCTCTAAAAGCTTCCATCATCAGAATCATTCAGAACATTTTCAACCACATTTTTAACCACCGCATTATTGTCATCATCTGATTTAGTATAGATTACATCAATGTTCTTCGGAAACTCATTTTTCTTTTCAGATAACAACTCAATGTTGAGTGCCTTATCCATCCCATCAACAGTTTTGCGATAATATTTCTCGCATAGGGGTGGAGGAACATTGTTGTATTCTCTACCATTTTTTTCTTTTTAGACCTTTTATCATTTTCTTCTGACGAAATCCTGGGAAGAATATGATTGATGACATAGGCGTTAGTTGTATAACTTCTTAAAAGTTGTTGAACATGTTCTGTTTCAATTTTCATGTCCTGGAGTTGTTGTTTGGTTTCAGCAATGGTGTTAATGTAAATGTTTATTGCTTTTTGTTTATCCATTACTGTCCCTTTTAGCATCCTTACAGTGTCGTGTTGTTCGACATTGTTTCGATCGAGCCTGCCATAATCATCTTTCATTTGTCATACGCTTCCTTCATTGTATGATAATCGTAAATGTTCATTATGTACATTGAGTTCAACGATGATTTGTGATTTTTCGGCGCATTTAGCACACGACTTGGTGCATTTTGTACAAGATTTCTCAACCTCCACAATTTGCACTTTGACAACTTCCTTTACCTCTGGACCTACCTTGGTTAGATTTGCCATCAGAGCTTTATTGCCAATGTCCTTGAGGTTTTCAGCATTCACTTCTTGAGCAACATCAATAACTTCTTCATCAATCGATTTCTCCTCAATCACTTGCTCCTGAAAACTTCCGTCAAAGTTACCTGCAAACTAGAAGTTGAGTTAGGAGATAAAATGCCTTGTGTCTTCATGTGAAGATAAGTCTCTTCTTCTTCGTGTTGTTGCAGATACTGTTCCAGCAGAATATTCTCCAGAGCTGCATCTTCTGAATATGTATCTTCGACAATCTTGGCCATCAATGCAACTCCTGTCTTCTTTCCAATATAAGAATTCCAATCAAAACCGTCATCTTTGTTGGTAGCAACCATTGCTTTCTCAGTATTGTTGGATGATCTTTCTTGAATCTCAACTTGAGTCTTCTTCGGAAATGGTTTATACTGTAGCGACTTCTTGTAGTATTCATGTCCACTTCCAAATGGACTTTGATTGCCCGTTGCTTTAGGATTTTTGCATTCTCTCTTGAAATGCCCTTCCTGTCTGCATCTGAAACAAGTGACCTTTGATTTGTCCAAACCTAGCTTGTTGCTTGAATTTCCGATATCCCGGCCTGTGAGTGCAACAAACTTTGTGACCCTTCAAATGATAGAAGCCAAAGACCATTTTATATCCATCAGCTCAATCTCTTCTTCGTCCACCTGATCGTAATCTTTGGCGGTCATTTCACGATTGTCGATTTTCCCTGCCACTAGACTTTCATACGATTCTAGAACTGTGGCGAGAAGTGCCATGTGTTGCTTAGCAACTTGCTCAGAAACAACATTGTTTAAGCTGACAGCAATGTTAAACTTGTACACATTCGGATCAGAATTCATTTGTTGATTCTGATTTACTTGACTCTAGTATGATGAATTTGAACCATTGCTTGAAAACCAAGAGAAGAACTCTGTGGACTTCGATCATATTGTGGATATGATTGATTCTGATTCTGTGGCAAAGAGTTCATATTTGCACTGAATGTTGTTTGTATCTTTAGGCTTGAAATGTGTCTTGCATTCCGTTCTTGTAATACAGACCAACATCTTGAACAATGTTAGCATTCTTCGACTTTGAGATCTTTAGAAGTTCCATCTCATGACCTTCAAGTTTATCGATGAATGTAGCCAACTTGAAGAATTCCCAATTCTGACTTTCTTTCAAGACCATGAGGTAAGTAGTCCATTCTCCGTCAGGTAACGCATCAGCAAGCTTATCGATGTACTCTGGTTCTGTCTTCTCAAGACCGTGTCTTCTCATTTGAACTTTCAGATGACAAAAACGCTCAATCATCTTTTTCATTGTCTCGCCCTTCAACATAGTAAAAATATCGAATTCTTTCCAGATAAGAGCTTTTTTACTCTTGATCATCTCTGCACTTCCTTGGTATTTCTTTTGCTGTGATAACCATAGCTCTCTCGTAGTCGTGTATTCGGGCAATAAGACCAAATTATCCTCTTTAACGGATTGTATAATGAGACTGATCATCTTTTTCTCAGCAATGTACTCATCCTTTTGTATTGTGGAGTACTTGTACTTCTCCAGAACTTGCTAATTTTCGTCTAACGGAACGACATAACCTCTCTCAATATCCACCCAGCTTTGGAAATGCATGGCTTGAACCCAGTAACTGAACTTCTCCTTCCATCCCTCGTACTCGTCCATACTCATTAACTTCGGAGGTTTGACGGACGTGCCCATTTCGTTGTCAAAGTTGACTTGTTGTATCACATTAGCATTAGACGTACCCACTCCTGACATAAACGCTCTCTGAAGATCATCCATCGCGAATATCAACACACGTACGCTGAAAACACGTTCAAACATTGAAAATGATTAGGCTTACTACAAGTTCGGTCGAACTTGTAGTTGATGAATGAAGAATTTCAGTTTTACACACAAGTACGGTCGAACTTATGTGATGTGATTTGAAAATGTCCCTGATTGTCTTCAATCAAACTTACTAATGATTTCAAGGAAAATCTTGCAAGTTCGGGCGAACTTAATATAGGATTCAATGAAATTTCTCAAGTTCGGGCGAACTTGAAGAATATCAAAGAAAATATAACAAGTTCGGTCGAACTTCACAAAATTTTTTTCTCAAAAACCCTCAAGTTAGGGCGAACTTGATAGAAAATCACTCAAAAAGTGAGTTTTAAGTCAAGTTCGGCTGAACTTGGGTTACAAGTTCGATCAAAGTGAGTTTAGAAAACATTGTTTTTGCAACAATTTGACACCAACTCTTTTGATTTTAATCTCCAAACTCTCATGGGTTTATCTATGATGTATTTAACATGACATATTCAAATTTGGATAGAATTTGCCCGTGAATTCTTCATTTTAGTGTATAAGTTAAGAAAATAAGAAGAATGGAGTAGAATTAGAGATGTTCTTGTCTTGATATCAATCAAATCAGGCTATTCAAGCTCTGATACCACTTGTAGGACCGATCCTGATAGCATAGGAACCTAGATTTGATATATAATGTCCATAATAGCGGAAATATTACGACACGGTTACCAAATAACAAGAATTAATCAGTTAAACGTTAATTTTATTGATAAACTTCAAATCTCCAGTTTGACAGAGCTTCGCTACTCAGAGCACCAAAGTTACAAATGACAAGACTCAAGCTAGCTATTTATACTTGAGTAAGTTCGCTGGTGAGGAGGTGAGTTCGGGCGAACTTGACTTCACAAATCCATCTCAAGCGAACTTGCTACCAATTTACATAAATACTTGATTTCGCTAGCCTATTCACATCTAAACTATGCAGACTCGCTATAAGACTAAGACATAGACATTCTGCACCAACATTAGTGTTTCTTCACCGAAAATGGTTTTGGTGTCACACCCCGATTCCTAACACATACCCGGTGGGAGCATCGTGATGTAAGTTGATATCATCATAGACAAACAACACAGAATAGCACTGGGGAAGTCTTGGAGTAAATTACTATTACCTCGTGAATGTTCAAAGTTAAAAATATTAATATACAAGGTTTGTAATAAGATCCACAGGCGGATCGTAAAATGTACAAAAGATGTTCAACAGACTATAGGCAGATCTAAGGACTTGCAAGATCCTCTTATATCAATACTGAGCATCTTCCAGCATCTTTTCGTATTGTACCTGTAACTTAGTCTTTTGAAAATACGTTAGTTTTCACTGGTAAATACATTTAACTGATTCGTTTTGAAAAATATTTCAAAATAATGATTTAGGTGCACAAGGCACGAAAAATCTTTTATAACTTGGGACAATTAAGAATTTTAATCTTGTATACAGTTTTACATGTTTGTCAATACATATGGGGCCCAGTATAGAAACCGAGACATGATTAACCGACACACCACTTACGAACCCATAAAGGAGTTATTCCCAACTCGTGGGTAAAATTATTTAGCATTCGCATCTGTCAGGTGTATGCCTACACTCCGTGGTTAAGGCGTGGCCATCAGTAACTTTAATGAGCCGAGGATATCCAGGACACGGTCGCGTTAACCCCCAATGTTTAAGTTATAAAACAAAACAGATTAAAAAGGGTTATGCAGATTGATAGCCACAATCTGGCTAAGTATCCCATACCCGACTAAGCGGTAATAATTTACCGTATCCCAAGCCCGTATAGGGAAAATAATTTAAAAGTATTTACCTGAGCTAAAACTCGATTCAGGTGCAAGATTTAAATAACTCAGCCGTATTCAAAATTAAATAAGTGTAAGTAGCATTTACTGGAAGGCTCTAGTCTGGAATAATGGTATAAATAACCAATTAGAATGCTAACGGGTCCTATTTAAGTCGTAGACTTAGACCAGCTAGCTTAAAGAGTTAACAACGATACGATATGCTAAATTAAGCGATGACCGGAATAGAATGTGGTTTTGAACCCAACAAGTACTAAAATTTGTATAGTATGGGTAAACAATACACATTCTAGAATTTGAAGTAAAAATTATAAGGTTTGACCCATTTCGGTTAAATTACGTAAACTAGTTACACAAGCTTAACCGTACGCATATAAGCGATATCGGGTAACCGGATGACTTATGAACAAGTTCCATATGCCAATATACTTTAAACTAGTTATAATATCAGTAGGTAATGAGTTTTATAAAGGAATTGTGTTTAAAACCATTTTATGTGCCGGAAGGGCATTTTGGTCACTTAAACCATAATTTACGATATTATATGAAATATTGGTTTATAATCAGAATAGTAACGTCACAATATGTTAATTACATTAACATATCAGTATATAATCCATTTGCAAGTTCATTATTGTTTCAAACCTTATTTTTAACAAAAAGGGCAATATCGTCAAAGTATGGCATATTAACGGAAACTTGCATAAAACTCAAATTACTATTATGATCAGGTAAAATAACCTCAGGGGTTTTGCTATACAATAATATGATCATAATGGGACCTTAGATCAGTTGCAAACTAATCTAACTCAGGTCAGAATCGAAAGTCAAAGCATAAGTCAAACTTCGCGACTTTCGGTTGCCAACCGACCCTAGGACTGGAATTGACGAGCCAAACATGTTTACACATGTTCTAATAATTAGTACCAAGTTATTAAAGTGTTAAAACATATTTTATAACACCTACATTATCAGATTTGGCTTATTTCGAAATCTGCCACTTTGACTTTTTAAACATTAATATGTTGACCCGTCAATTGACCAAGCAAACGTGATTCTTAGGAGGTGACCTTTATAGGGACTAATACCTACCTAATTACAATCACGTAGCCATGTTTGTGATATCCCGGGTTTTTCGGATAACTTACACGTGACACTTGTCGAATAATGTATATGCTAAGTATTAAACGTGCACGAGTTAAATGAATACGTGTTGTGTGTTGTGTGATTGTTTTAGTTATAGAGTAAGTAGGGTAGATATGTACACGAACTGAACCGAACCGCGACACGAACCAGCTTTGATTCATTGTGACTCTAGGAGTTAACAAAGTTTAAACTTTGAACCCAAGTCTTCGGCCAAAAGAAAACAAGGATCAAACCTAGACCTAAAGTTCTAACTACTCGGCCGAGAACAACCTAAACCGAAAACCATTGCATGCAAAACCTAGAACCATTCGGCCAAGATCAAAACCAAACCAACTCACCCTAGTCTTTGGCCGCGAGATCAAGCCCAAACCCAAACCAAACCAACCCATTTATCCTCGGCCACGAATACTTATCTAAAACCGTAACCCTTATCATCTTGTTGCACCTATATATACAACTCACATGCACTCATTCACATAAACACAAAACCCTAAAGAAAAACAGCCGTCGGCAGCTTGTTCTCGCCTCTTGTGATCACAATCAGCTGCCTTTTCTTGTTCGTTTATTCCTCTCGGTCGCAGCAGCAGCAACAATCTCCATCTTCACCTTCATTCAATCGCGAGATCAGTCTTTGTTCACCTCTAGTCGATCAAACAGCCCACTTTATCAACATCCTTTCGGTCGCGACCTTCCTGGAACAGCAGGATACTCCTTGTCCAAGTCCCGGCTTGTTTACCTAGTTATCAAAGGTTAGAATCCAGCATATGTTGCAAGATATTATTCGATTATATGTGTGTTGATTTTGTTGTTTGTTTCGGATTGAATGATTGAATGAAAGGATTGTGTTGTTTTCGGAATATACATGTTTTAATCGGCTGATGTATCATAGTTACAAGTATGGTTGTTTTCGGAACATATAAGTTTGCCAAGTATGATTGAACGAGAAGTTAGGCTAGCCGATTTGTTAATGATGTTTACATTGGATGATTGCATTGTTTCGGATTGTTTATACTAGATTGAATGTTGTTTGAAAGCTGAATGTATAGGCTGCGATTTGGTTATAAAGACTAAAGTTATTGAGTAGGGTTTGCATGGATAGGTTGTTAGTATTAATCTATGATTAGAAATCAGTTCTAGATCGCCTAGGTTAATCGCATGAACGGGTTATACGAGTTTATGATAAAGATATGCTGAAAACAGTCTGCTGAATAATAGTTACAGCCGACTTCATCTGGCTGTAACTCGGTCGTTAGTTATCGAAAAACGGATTTTCTGATGTCTAGAACGTAGAGAATTGAATAAGGAATCTAATGGCGCTGGATTCATAATTTTCTGAAGTCGTTTGATATTTTTAAAGGGCCAAATAAGTTCGGTAACTAAAACTGTGAAAATCCTGAAATATTGTTAGTTGTTTATCAAGTTGGATTTTAAAATCAGTAGGGAGTTGAGTCATGATTTTTGTACAGCAACTAGGTATGGAAATTTCCGGGCAACTCCAACTGGAATTTTGTTAATTGGACGATCAATGATTTTTAAATAAATTCTTCCGTGGACTGCAGTCAGAAAGCGGTGAATCTGACTGCAGCCTAGCATATTAATATTTATGGTTAATTGGTAAAGATCTAGGACTTGGAAAATTTATATAAATTTCTATGGTATAGATGTCACCTACTGTAAAAATATTGGAATTTTTGGAATGTTAGAACTATTTTATAAAAATCCTAGAAAATAGCTGAATAATGAGTGTTAAGCTGAAATTTAATAATTTGTGATTGTGTGCACCAAATTGTGGCATGAATTGGTTTATGGTTATGATAAGATGTTTTGATTACTATGATCACATGAGGATACTTGCATGCATGTTTGAGTGTTAGAGATGTTGTTTGTGTGTATCAATTTGTGAGTAAATTACGTGTAGAATTTGTATTGGTGTGTTCACACATTGACGTGGAATTAATTGGTTTGTTAGGACGCAACTAGCGGTCCCATCTCTTATAACATCTTTGCTACACTAACCGAGCAAATAAAGGTGAGTTCACGGCCCCTAACTTTATCCGGTTTTTAAACAACAGGGGGAGAAACATGTATACACTCTCAAACTCAATCTCTTTACGTTATACGAATTTAACGTCACATAACTATACGGTAACTAAGTTAATGTTAATGTAATGTTATGGTCACTAAGCAGCTTTATCACTTAAGTCCTCGACAATCTCCTCGGATCGTTAGTATATGGGTTTAATAGCGGGGGAATTATAAGTAGTACTACTGGGTCTGACGAGCCCCATCCGAGCTAGTCGCGCTAGCCAACCGGGTATGGTCAACGGATGAATAATTGGCCTAACATCGCCATGGTCATGTGATAGGCCTGGCAAAACGGAGGCACAACTGTCAGCTTCGATCGCGAACTCTTACGTGACATGACTTTAGGCTAGCTACCTATATATGTTAACATTGAACTTAATTACTAATCAACTGTATTATTCCGGGTTTGGAATAATGGAAACAACACTTAATATTCCGGGTTTGGAGTATTGGAAACAACAACTTAATATTCCGGGTTTGGAATATTGGAAGCAACAACTTATTATTCCGGGTTGGAATAATGGAACCAATACGTTATCCCGGGTTAGGGATAACGGAGAAAACAAACTATAATCGAACAAACGAATTTATGAAAACCTGTGAACTCACTCATCTTAAATGTTGACACTTGTTTCTTTACATGTTTCTCAGGACGCTAGGAGCTCTAGGTGCACGCACATGCATTGAACAAGACATCTTTTATCGAGTCTTATCTATTAACATTGTTTTGGAATTATCATTTGTTTTGGCGTTTGTGTTGGCGCCCGCTTCACTACTTATTTATGCTTCCGCTCAAACTTTAAAACTGATGCTTCTGCTAAATATTGGTAACTAATTTAGACAGTATAAAATCTACAACAAATGATTTTGGAAAACGTATTATCAAATCATATAGAGTCGTTCGACGTACTAGTGTTTCAGATTCTGGTTTGTTCACACGCCTCGCGGTAAAACTCCGCAAGTGGAAATTGAGGGTGTGACAGATTGGTATCAGAGCCACTAGCTATAGAGAACCAGGTTTGCATTAGAAGTAGACCTAAACTATAGCTGATATCACGACACTAGACTTAGTCTGGCACCGAATTATTATCTTGTTATGTAATATACCACAACTGTGTTTGGTAGATCATGCCTTCATAATAAGAAATGAAAACAACTCATAACTAACTATACGACCTAACAGGCAATGTCATCATCCTCATCGTCATCATCGTCCGACAGACTTACGCCACCAAGGGCACCAGGAAAGGCACCAATGGTGGAACCCATACCACCTTGTGGCGTGGGACACGCTCAGCAGCGAGGAAAAGGCTCGCTCTGGGGGAGGAGTCGTCGTTACGCCCAACTATTGCTGTACCGGTTGAACCGGTTAATCCTGTAGAAATAGGAATTGATATGCTTAGAATCCTGGTACATACACAACAAAAACAGTTAGAAAGAATGCAGGAAACCATCCTAGCACAAGGATGGATGATCCGACACCTTACAGGAAAGACCGACTCGCTCGAGGAAGAGCATCGTACGAGTAAGATAGCTCGTAACACCATAGCCAGAGATCTGCGTGCTGAGCAGATAAGAGCTGACTGGCTTGAGGATAGAGTCCTGGAAAATAGTTGGAACATTTAGGAGCTACAAAATCAAGCACTTGCACTAGCACCGGCCCCTCCAGTGCCGGTAGAGGAGGATCCGGAAGAGGATCCAGAGGAGGACCCTGAAGAGGATCCGGAGGAGGACCCAGCCGAAGAAGCTGGAAATGCCGCACAGGATGACGGCAACGACAGTGACTTGGGGAATGGAGACGTAGACGACTGACACGTCTCGTTTATTTTATTTGTTTTCCTTCAGTTTATTTATTTTCCCACTTGTGTTTAAACTTGAGACCTTATAGTGAACTCGTATGTTTGATTTGCACTCTTGTAAGACGTTGAAATTTCAGTTAATCAAGTATTTCTTTTGACTATTTAACATATTGAGTTGGCATAACTTAATAATTATTAAAGTACGAAGTAGGATAACCATATTGGATATATAGACTTATCGGGGTGTGTTTGTGTTCTGTTTCGAAGATCTAAATGGCGACTGGAAGACGTGGAAACCTTAACTTGACGCCCGAAGAGCTAGCTGCCATGATTCAGGAGCATGTGAACGCAGCTTTAGCGGGTGTTCAGAACCAGCCGGCAGGTAACCATTATTAAATTTTCGCGTGAAAATCTAATAGTGAGGCTAGTAAAATTCCTTGCTGACTTCCTGTTCTCTGTCAGCAGGAGGGGGCTTTAACCCCTACAAGATGTTCCTTGACGCAAAGCCAAGCAAATTCTCTGGGGCGGAAGGACCCATTGGATTGGTCCGCTGGATCGAAAAATCAGAATCCGTTTTTTAAATGTGCAACTGCCTAGAGGCAAACAAGGTCAAATATGCAGCCTCAACACTGGAAGATGGGGCACTGACATGGTGGAATGCCCGAGTCCAAACACGTGGACTTATAGCTGCGAATGCAATGGCATGGGCTGCGTTCAAGGCCCTAATTAAAGAGGAGTACTGTCCACGAGACAGAGTGCAACAATTGGAGCAAGCTCTATGGAACCACAAGATGGTGGGATCGGAAATTGAAGCTTACACTGCAAAACATCATGACTTAGTATTTCTGTGTCCCGATTTGGCCAACACGGTGGAGAAAAGACTCGAGTTCTATCTCGGGGGTCTGGTTCCGGAAATTCAGGGTATGGTAATGTCTAGTAACCCTGTAACTGAACATCAAGCAATCCGATTGGCTCACAAACTCACCGATAAGGCGGTAGAACAGAAGAAACTGCCAGCACGGGGTACAACTGAAGTTGCCCCGGACAACAAAAGAAAATTTGAAGACTCCACTATTCGACAGTCTTCGTCATATCATCCGCAGCAAGGGAACCAGAAACGGTTCAATCACTACAACAGCCACCGGGGTCATCAAAATCAGCCCGTCAACAACAACAACAACAACCCGAACGCAAGCGGCTATGCAGGTCGAAAGCCGCAGTGCAACCGCTGTAATCTCCACCATAATGGCCCTTGTGCCGGGAACCGTTGCCAACGATGTGGCAGGGTGGGGCATGCGGCAAAGGATTGTCGCGGGGAAATCATGTCCCGACAAAATCAAAATCAGCCCTAGGGTCAGCAGCAGGGTATAAAACCGGGGATGCTATCAGTGTGGTAGTACTGCTCATTTCAGAAGAGACTGCCCACAGTTGCGTAACAACAACAATAATGGTGGAAACAACCACAACCACAATAACCACAACAACAATAATAACAACAACAATGGGAACGGTGGCACAGGAGGTGCTAAAGGTCGCGCATTTACATTGGGCTGCGGAGAGGCCAGAAACGACTCGAACGTGGTCACCGGTAAGTTTCCCCTTAATGAACAGTTTGCTTCTGTGCTTTTTGATACGGGTGCGGATAGGAGCTTTATATCTGAGTCTTTTAGGAAGAACCTAAATCTCACGCTTAAACCATTAGAGACCCCTTATGTTATAGAATTAGCCGATGGTAAATCTGTAGATGTGACCCAAATCGTATCCGGCTGTCAACTCAAACTCGCGGGCCACACTTTTACCATTGATCTGATGACAACTACTCTGGGTAGTTTTGACGGGGTAGTCGGAATGGACTGGCTATCCGACGTCCGGGCTGAAGTTCTCTGCTTCGAAAAATCTATCCGTATTCCGCTCTCTAACAACGAAATCTTGACGGTACAAGGCGATAAGGCAAGCGCCGTCACCAACATCATCTCTTACATGCAAGCGCAGAAGTATCTTCGGAGAAAGAACTCCTTCGCTTTACTCGCACTAATTACCGAACAGCCTAAGGACGAGAAACGTATAGAAGACATCCCTGTCGTCCGTGATTTTTCCGATGTATTCCCAGAAGAACTACCTGGTCTTCCACCACATCGACAATTGGAGTTTGAAATCGAATTGGCAAGCAATGCAACTCCTATCGCCAAGGCTCCATACCGCCTAGCTCCAGCCGAGCTGTAGGAGCTGTCTACCCAACTCCAGGAGCTATTAGAAAAAGGATTAATCCGACCAAGCGTTTCGCCATGGGGAGCTCCAGTCCTATTTGTGAAGAAGAAGGACGGGACTTTCCGCATGTGCATCGACTATAGGGAACTCAACAAGGTTACCGTCAAGAACCGATACCCGTTACCTCGCATCGACGACCTCTTCGACCAACTTCAAGGGTTAAGCTACTACTCCAAGATTGATTTACGGTCTGGTTACCACCAGCTACGCGTCAGGGAGGAGGATATCGCCAAGACGGCATTCCGCACTCGGTATGGCCATTACGAGTTCGTGGTCATGCCCTTCGGTCTCACCAACGCACCCGCGGTGTTCATGGACCTCATGAACCGCGTGTGTAAACCATACCTCGACAAGTTTTCCATTGTGTTCATCGATGACATACTCATCTACTCCAAAAGTGAAGAAGAGCATGCTGAACATCTACGATTACTGCTAGGATTACTTCAACAGGAAAAGCTATATGCCAAACTCTCGAAGTGTGATTTCTGGATTCGGGAAGTTCAGTTTCTCGAGCATGTTGTGAACGAAAAGGGTATCCACGTAGACCCTGCCAAGATTGAGGCCATCAAAAACTAGGAAGCACCTAAGACACTGACGGAGATCCGCCAATTTTTGGGATTGGCTGGTTACTACAGACGCTTCATCGAGGGGTTTTCAAAGATCGCACAACCACTCACTACCCTCACCCAGAAAGGCATCAAGTATGCTTGGGGTGAGAAGCAAGAAGCAGCATTTCAATTGCTGAAGCAGAAACTTTGCAGTGCACCCATTCTGTCCTTGCCGGAAGGGACAGATGACTTTGTAGTGTATTGTGATGCTTCCATTCAGGGATTGGGATGCGTACTCATGCAACGCGATAAGGTCATCGCGTATGCGTCGCGACAGCTGAAGGTTCACGAGAAAAACTATACGACGCATGACCTGGAATTGGGAGCAGTAGTGTTTGCACTTAAGATTTGGAGACACTACCTCTATGGAACAAAGTGCACAATCTTTACTGACCACAAGAGCCTCCAACACATCTTTGATCAGAAGGAGTTGAACATGCGACAGCGTCGATGGGTCGAACTCTTGAACGATTATGAGTGTGCCATTCGGTATCACCCGGGTAAAGCTAACGTGGTAGCTGATGCCCTCAGTAGGAAGGAACACTTGAAACCTCGTCGCGTACGAGCACTACAACTCACTATTCATTCGGGACTACCCGATCAAATACGCGACGCCCAGTTAGAAGCAGTTAAGGAGGAAAACATCAAAGCCGAATCAGTGGGAAAAATGGAGCGCGATTGGGAATTAAAGCCCAATGGAGCCCGGTATTTTATGAATCGCATATGGGTACCTCTCTACGGAAATCTCAGAGAGCTAGTCATGGATGAAGCTCACAAATCCCGATACTCTGTCCATCCGGGTTCGGATAAGATGTATCAAGACCTTAAAGCTGCGTATTGGTGGCCCAACATGAAAGCCGATATAGCCACCTACGTGAGTAAATGTTTGACTTGTGCAAAAGTCAAGGTGGAGTACCAAAAGCCATTGGGGCTACTCCAACAACCTGAGATCCCAGTGTGGAAATGGGATCAGATCTCAATGGATTTCATCACTAAACTCCCGCGAACCTTGGGTGGTTGCGATACTATCTGGGTGATTGTGGATCGTTTAACTAAGTCCGCACACTTCCTAGCTATTAAAGAAACAGATAAGATGGAGAAGTTGACTCGCATCTACATTAAGGAAGTAGTTTCTCGGCACGGAGTGCCAACGTCCTTCATCTCAGACAGAGATGCTCGCTTCACGTCAAACTTCTGGCAGTCACTTCAGAAAGCGTTGGGAACCCGCCTGGATATGAGCACAGCCTATCACCCTCAGACTGATGGTCAAAGTGAAAGGACCATACAAACCTTGGAAGACATGCTTAGGGCATGCGTGGTGGACTTCGGAAATAGTTGGGAGATTCACCTGCCTCTAGTAGAATTCTCATATAACAACAGCTATCATACGAGTATATCGGCAGCACCGTTTGAGGCATTATACGGTCGTAAATGTAGATCACCGGTCTGCTGGGCAGAAGTCGGTGACAGTCAACTCACAGGCCCTGAGTTAATACTTGAGGCTACTGAAAAGATTGTACAAATCAGAAACCGCATGGCGGCGGCACGAGATCGACAGAAAAGCTACGCTGATCAACGACGCAAACCGCTCGAATTTCAAGTAGGCGATCGCGTCCTACTAAAGGTGTCACCCTGGAAGGGTGTAATCCTCTTTGGAAAACGGGGCAAACTTAACCCACGGTACGTAGGCCCGTTTGTAATCTTGAAACGTATCGGACCCGTAGCTTACCAATTAGACCTTCCTGCCGAACTCAGTGGAGTTCACAACGTATTTCACGTGTCAAATCTGAAGAAGTGTCTATCAGATGAAACTCTAGTTATCCCATTGGATGAGATCCAAGTGGATGAACAACTGCACTTTGTGGAACAGCCTATCGAGATCATGGATCGTGAGATCAAGACTCGAAGGCACAGCAAAATTCCGATCGTTAAGGTTCGTTGGGACTCTAAGCGTGGACCGGAGTTCACGTGGGAAAGAGAGGACCAAATGAAAAGCAAATACCCACATCTCTCGCATCTGAGCAGCAAACCAATGATACCAGTAACTAAATTTTCGGGACGAAAATTCTTTCAACATGGGGATGATGTGACAACCTGGAAACTTCTTATACTTTCGTGTACTATTGTTGACTAAATTCTTGTGCATGGCACTTGGAAACCTTTGTGTACGACACTTGGGAACTTCTTGTAACGTTGTGTACCATCATAAAAGAACTAACTCTTTGTGCGTGGCACTCTGAACATGTACGCTACATGCTAAACCGCGTTTACTCAATTTTCGGGACGAAAATTCTTTCAACATGGGGATAATGTGATATCCCGGGTTTTTCGGATACTTACACGTGACACTTGTCGAATAAAGTATATGCTAAGTATTAAACGTGCACGAGTTAAATGAATACGTGTTGTGTGTTGTGTGATTGTTTTAGTTATAGAGTAAGTAGGGTAGATATGTACACGAACTGAATCGAACCGCGACACGAACCAGCTTTGATTCATTGTGACTCAAGGAGTTAACAAAGTTTAAACTTTGAACCCAAGTCTTCAGCCAAAAGAAAACAAGGATTAAACCTAGACCTAAAGTTCTAACTACTCGGCCGAGAACAACCTAAACCGAAAACCATTGCATGCAAAACCTAGAACCATTCGGCCAAGATCAAAACCAAACCAACTCACCCTAGTCTTTGGCCGCGAGATCAAGCCCAAACCCAAACCAAACCAACCCAATTATCCTCGGCCACGAATACTTATCTAAAACCGTAACCCTTATCATCTTGTTGCACCTATATATACAACTCACATGCACTCATTCACATAAACACAAAACCCTAAAGAAAAACAGCCGTCGGCAGCTTGTTCTCGCCTCTTGTGATCGCAATCAGCTGCCTTTTCTTGTTCGTTTATTCCTCTCGGTCGCAGCAGCAGCAACAATCTCCATCTTCACCTTCATTCAATCGCGAGATCAGTCTTTGTTCACCTCTAGTCGATCAAACAGCCCACTTTATCAACATCCTTTCGGTCGCGACCTTCCTGGAACAGCAGGATACTCCTTGTCCAAGTCCCGGCTTGTTTACCTAGTTATCAAAGGTTAGAATCCAGCATATGTTGCAAGATATTATTCGGTTATATGTGTGTTGATTTTGTTGTTTGTTTCGGATTGAATGATTGAATGAAACGATTGTGTTGTTTTTGGATTATACATGTTTTAATCGGCTGATGTATCATAGTTACAAGTATGGTTGTTTTCGGAACATATAAGTTTGCCAAGTATGATTGAACGAGAAGTTAGGCTAGCCGATTTGTTAATGATGTTTACATTGGATGATTGCATTGTTTCGGATTGTTTATACTAGATTGAATGTTGTTTGAAAGCTGAATGTATAGGCTGCGATTTGGTTATAAAGACTAAAGTTATTGAGTAGGGTTTGCATGGATAGGTTGTTAGTATTAATCTATGATTAGAAATCAGTTCTAGATCGCCTAGGTTAATCGCATGAACGGGTTATACGAGTTTATGATAAAGATATGCTGAAAACAGTCTGCTGAATAATAGTTACAGCCGACTTCATCTGGCTGTAACTCGGTCGTTAGTTGTCGAAAAAGGATTTTCTGATGTCTAGAACGTAGAGAATTGAATAAGGAATCTAATGGCGCTGGATTCATAATTTTCTGAAGTCGTTTGATATTTTTAAAGGGCCAAATAAGTTCGGTAACTAAAACTGTGAAAATCCTGAAATATTGTTAGTTGTTAATCAAGTTGGATTTTAAAATCAGTAGGGAGTTGAGTCATGATTTTTGTACAGAAACTAGGTTTGGAAATTTCCGGGCAACTCCAACTGGAATTTTGTTAATTGGACGATCAATGATTTTTAAATAAATTCTTCCGTGGACTGCAGTCAGAAAGCGGTGAATCTGACTGCAGCCTAGCATATTAATATTTATGGTTAATTGGTAAAGATCTAGGACTTGGAAAATTTATATAAATTTCTATGGTATATATGTCACCTACTGTAAAAATATTAGAATTTTTGGAATGTTAGAACTATTTTATAAAAATCCTAGAAAACAGCTGAATAATGAGTGTTAAGTTGAAATTTAATAATTTGTGATTGTGTGCACCAAATTGTGGCATGAATTGGTTTATGGTTATGATAAGATGTTATGATTACTATGATCACATGAGGATACTTGCATGCATGTTTGAGTGTTAGAGATGTTGTTTGTGTGTATCACTTTGTGAGTAAATTACGTGTAGAATTTGTATTGGTGTGTTCACACACTGACGTGGAATTAATTGGTTTGTTAGGACGCAACTAGCGGTCCCATCTCTTATAACATCTTTGCTACACTAACCGAGCAAATAAAGGTGAGTTCACGGCCCCTAACTTTATCCGGTTTTTAAACAACAGGGGGAGAAACATGTATACACTCTCAAACTCAATCTCTTTACGTTATACGAATTTAACGTCACATAACTATACAGTAACTAAGTTAATGTTAATGTAATGTTATGGTCACTAAGCAGCTTTATCACTTAAGTCCTCGACAATCTCCTCGGATCGTTAGTATTTGGGTTTAATAGCGGGGGAATTATAAGTAGTACTACTGGGTCTGACGAGCCCCATCCGAGCTAGTCGCGCTAGCCGACCGGGTATGGTCAACGGATGAATAATTGGCCTAACATCGCCATGGTCATGTGATAGGCCTGGCAAAACGGAGGCACAACTGTCAGCTTCGATCGCGAACTCTTACGTGACATGACTTTAGGCTAGCTACCTATATATGTTAACATTGAACTTAATTACTAATCAACTGTATTATTCCGGGTTTGGAATAATGGAAACAACACTTAATATTCCGGGTTTGGAGTATTGGAAACAACAACTTAATATTCCAGGTTTGGAATATTGGAAGCAACAACTTATTATCCGGGTTGGAATAATGGAACCAATACGTTATCCCGGGTTAGGGATAACGGAGAAAACAAACTATAATCGAACAAACGAATTTATGAAAACCTGTGAACTCACTCATCTTAAATGTTGACACTTGTTTCTTTACATGTTTCTCAGGACGCTAGGAGCTCTAGGTGCACGCACATGCATTGAACAAGACATCTTTTATCGAGTCTTATCTATTAACATTGTTTTGGAATTATCATTTGTTTTGGCGTTTGTGTTGGCGCCCGCTTCACTACTTATTTATGCTTCCGCTCAAACTTTAAAACTGATGCTTCTGCTAAATATTGGTAACTAATTTAGACAGTATAAAATCTACAACAAATGATTTTGGAAAACGTATTATCAAATCAAATAGAGTCGTTCGACGTACTAGTGTTTCAGATTCTGGTTTGTTCACACACCTCGCGGTAAAACTCCGCGAGTGGAAATTGAGGGTGTGACAATGTTCGCCTTGAACGCTGGCTGGACCATAATGGTCTTAACCGAAAGTCAAAGTGTTTATCGAAAACGCTTGAGTTTTAGCTATAAAAGCCTATAAAACGAAAGAGCAGAGATGGAACACTCACAAGTGATCCAAAAGAAAGTTTAGAACTTAAAGGGATGCTCCTAGGTGACCAGGAACTTCCAAGAGTGTAATAGAGAGGAGATTGAGAAATGAGCAAGGAAAATGAGCAAGTTAAGTTGCTATTTATAGTAGAAGAGGATGCACAAGATTGTTCCAGGTGTTAGGACATGATCTTAGATCATTCCAGGTGTTAATGGATGCGTCGAGCTACAAAAGAGCTTAGGTTCACGAGTAAGGTGGCACAAGGGCAGAAAGCCTTGGCCTCCAAACAAAACTCTTCCAAGATACCATCCTTACGAACCGTATGGGCTTTTGGCTTACGGTCCGTAAGCCCGCTTCACGCCCACAGTTTTGAATCTCTTATGGTCCATAAGACTTAATTTCTTACGGTCCGAAACTGTCTTCAGTAATGCTCATTTCTCCTCGCTTACGGTCCATAAGCAACAAGGGTTACGGTCCATAAGAGTCACTCAGAGGCCAAGTTATTTGGCATGTTGACACTTTTAACCCTTTTGAAGAATCACTTTTATTAACGTCAAGAATAATCCCTTGACTTATATCAATTGTCATTCAAAGGTCATAAAATGGCATACGACAAGATTGGTCCCTCCCGTCCAACACGTGGCACATTCGAGAGTATGGACACGTGTCTTGATATAGTTGGACACAAAATTTCGAGGTGTTACATCCTCACCCCTTAAAAGTAATCTCGTCCTCGAGATTTTATTCAAAAAGATGGGGGTACTTCTGTCGCATATTGGACTTGACCTCCCATGTATACTCGGGGCCTCGACGGGCATCCTGATATGTGGTCGAAAACCGGTGTTTGTTTATGCATAAGTCTATGTTTTTATGTAAATTTTAATTCCGGATAGCCTACTGTTAATGAGGTTTGTGTTTCTCCGGTCTTATGGAGTTTAAGGAGCTAATCAGGAGCTAAACGGAGCACCGGGAGGGAACGGGATCAACTAGGGATGTGAAATGAACAAAATCGGGTTAACCATGAAGATTGGATGTGTTTTGGGGGAGGTTAATGGATTTAAAATGATGATATTTTAAGATGGAATGATAGAGGGCTGAATTACGAGTACGTGGGCGAAAACGGTGAGTAAAACGGAGCTATAACGAAGAAGTTATGAAGAAAACAATTTTCATAGGAAACCAACAAAAATGGGCAGCGTCGGCGATGCCCAAAGGGGCCGTCGGTGACGCTCTCTGGATTGTCCCGTCGGCCAGAAACCTTCGTAAACAGGCCGTCGGGTGAAACTGGGACTTCTAGGGTCCGTCGGGGACGCCCTAAATGGCCGTTGGCGATGCCACCTGCATTCCCACTTCGCGAAAAACTTGAGTTTTGAGTTGGGGAACGGGTTATATCACTTGTCTTGACCTATTTTGAGGTATTACGAGTTGGGAGAATTCAAATCCTGTTCTTAGAGCCACAACCTACCACCACCTTCATCTTCCATCAATCCAATCCATCCAAATCATCTGATTGCACCCTTTGATCAAAACCCTAATCTCATCACCATCACCTTCATCATCAACCCTTCCATCCGTTCATCATCATCACCTACCCTAAACCCTAATCGTCATCATTTTCAAATTCAAAGCTTCAAGATGATCAAGTTCGAGCTTCAATCATCCGTTGATCAAGTTCCGTTCACCATGAGCGGCTAATTTCCGGAGGTTTCACCCCGGTGTAGGTGTTTGTAAGTTTCTAGGGTGTGAACAATTGCTTATGATTTGATTTAATGACAAGTTGTGATTTGATTTAGTGACAAGTTGTAATTTGATTTTGAAACCTTTGATAATTCTCTTGCATTTATATTGAATTCGTAAATTGTCGAGTGAAGATTAAAATTGACTTTGCGAAATGTTTATGTGCAATTGTTCCTTATCTAGGTTAGAGCTTACATGTTCTTGGTAACGAAGTGCATTGCGGACCGTTGTTACAACGTTGATAGCTCTTGGCACCTAAGCCACGCGACACTAAACTTGTTGGTCATTTATGCAATTGAATCAAGTCTAAAACGTGTAGGAACCCTAGGACTTGGAATACTGAACCGGGTGTGAACCTTATTTTCTCACCATTGTTTACAATTGTTAATTGATTTCTTGTAGTCATTCTCAGTTTTAATAGTTAAGTAATCAACCCTAATTCGTCGGGTAATCCGACATCTCTTTCAAACAATAAATTGAATCATTTTCATAGCAAACTTCATAAAAGTGACAATCGTATTTAAAATCAATCATATCCGATCGCAAACCACAGACTCTTCGTGGTTCGACCCCTTACTACCACTAACGCATTGTTAAGGGTAATTTAGGACTACAAATATTATCTTTGACCGGAGCGTGACACTCCGATCAAATTTTGGCGCCGTTGCCGGGGAGTTTGTGCGCTTTGCGTTTGGATTTATTGATTTTTGTGATTAACTGTTTAAGTGTTTGGTTTCTTATTATCATATTTGCTTTTGTGTTACGCGGGTGTGTTACTTGTGCAGGCTACAGGTAGTGCATGCATAAACGCAACTCCGGACGAACTTCATCGTTAGTATTTGAGCCGGAGATTGAGCAGGTTGTAAGAAGAAACCTAGCGAACCGATTAGAGGCAACCATTGTCTCTAATCCACCCAAACCCAATTCACCAAATACCTCATCTGTTGGAACCGTTCCAATGGAAAACCAAAATCAATACCCCAATTACCCACCTCAAAACCCAAACAACCAACCGGGAGGTCATAATAACTCGAGACCACCTACACCACCATTCCAAAATTTGGCCCTAACCAAAACATCAACGAACGAGCACGCACCCCTCCACCTCAACACCAAAATCGACAAAACCCATTACCACCTAATGTCAACAACCCTAATGCTAATGCCAACCGTGGTGTTAACGTGAATCGCGACAATCCCAATTCCTCAATCTAGATGAATTGAGGAATAGTATCCTCGACGATGAACCATTTAGTGTACCCGGTTATCAATCGCCGAAACATGTGAGTGTTCACACGGAATACTCCGATGATGGGGGATATTATAATGATCGGGTAGAAGACGACGGATGGGAAAATGATAACGAAGGGTTATTTCGCAACGGTCAAAATTTTAGTTATGATAATGAGGGATACCAAAATGCAAACTTCGTGGGGAATTATGAAGGTTATGGTTACGATTATGGTAGAAACGATGGTTATGGGAACAACCGTCAACCACGTAAAAACAACCGGAACCAGGACGATGGCAACTATAGTTACAATAATCAAAATGCCAATCGTAACGGAATTTCGCGATACGCGGGCTGCGAGAATCAAGGGGGTGATTGGGGCGGTGATAGAAGAGGTAACCAAAGAATGGGGAATCAAGAAGTTGACGGGCCACCGAGGCAAAATCGCAACAATAATAATCAACGTCAACCACCACAAGGAGTCGATGGTCGGTTTCGACCAGTAATATCGGAGAATGATTCTTCGATTGTCGCACCGCCAAGGGGAAGATGGCTTTTGATTTCAAGCCAATTACATCAACATCCTCCCTCACTTCAACGGGCGGTCAAATGACGAACCCTACACACATCTACAAGAGTTTTCGGCTATATGTAGTACCATTGGGGGTGGTCATTTTTCTCAAGATGAGGTTCGCCTACGCCTATTCCAATTCTAATTAAAAGATAAGGCCAAGCAGTGGTTCTTGACTTTACCCACAAATAGTATTCATAATTGGGTTGGGATGCAACAAGTATTTTTGGATGAATACTATTTGATGGCCAAGACTAATGATGCAAGGGATGAGATCAGGGCTTTCAAGCAGTTATCGAGCGAGCCATTACATGAAGCTTTCAACTGATACAAAGAGTTGATTCACAAATGCCTGCATCACCAAATCGAAAAGTGGGAGTTGGTAAAGTGTTTTGCGAGGGGTTTACATGGAGAAACTTGGAATCATTTGGAGTCGACTAGCAATGAGACGCTATTAAGAAATCATGAGGATGATGATTAGGAGTTCCTCGAGAGAATGGCTAAGAGATCCAAGGCTAAAGAGTCGGCCGACCAGGCCAAAAAGCATCCCATTTCTCGGTCTCTTCCCCATCTTGATTCGAATTCCAAGGATCGCATTGCTACATTAGAACGGGAGTTGGCTCGTATGAAGAAAAAGGATGTGAATGTGGTCCAGTTTGCGGTGTGTAAAGATTGCGGTGATATAGGCCATCCAACCGAGGAGTGCCAAGTGAATATGGCACATTCCACTGAAGAGGTGAAACAAGTATATGGAGACCGAAAGCAATATGACATGAACTCCAACACTTATGACCCGGGTTTGAGAAACCATCCCAACTTGAGGTATGGTAATGCTTCAAACCAAATGAACCCCAACTTTCATCCGAGTAATCAAGGAGGGGCGTCGTACCAAAACTGCCAAGGTGGTAATCAAGGGGGTTACCAAAGAAATTACATCCAAGGGAGTAGTTAAGGGTATCAACACCGTGAAGGCAATTATCAACGGGGCTACAACCAAGGTGGTAACGGGGGTGGTAACTCGAAGTCTCAATTGGGTGGTGATGACTTGTTAAATTCCAAACTCGATGCCATCATGAAGCCATTACCACATCTAATCAAGAAATCAAAGCGGAGATGAAGAAAGAGTTCGAGGTACGTGATAAGTCGCATAAGGCATTGGAAAAGCAAGTGGGTCAACTTGCGGAAGAAATGTCCCAAATGCGAGGAAGTGGAGGAAGACTCCCAAGTGACACTACGGTGAACTCGAAGCATCAAAGCTCAAGCACAAGCAATGTGAGGAATGTACACATTAGTGCGGTAAGTCTTCTTTCAAATGATGAGGTTTGTAGTGTCGAAAGCATTCCACCACCACAACTTGTTGATGGTGTAGTGGAAGATGTAGGTGATGAGCCAGGAAGTAAAAATGAGCAAGAAACCATTTCACAAACTAAAATCGGAAAAGTAACTAAAAATTATTTTTGTAAAAGTTGTTTAAATGAATTTCATGCTAGGGCCAATGATATGGGTGTGAAGTTTAATGCCATCCCATGTTGGCTCTATTAAAACCAATTAATGCATCAAGGATTGAAAAACAGTGCCCACCAAAGCATGAGAGGTGGGAAATTTTTAAACAAGCAAAAGTTAATTTGCCGTTACTTGATGACATTAAAAAGGTCCCGGCTCATGTAGAGTGTTTGAAAGAGTTGAGCATCGAGAAACGGTACAACAAACTACCGAAACAATTTGATTTAAGATCTCATGTTAGTGTCGTTTTATCGAGTGCCCTCCCCCAACAAGCTCAAGAACCGGGAGACCCTTTGATTCTAATCCAAATTGGTAAATTTAAAATTAAGAGGGCGCTCCTAGATCTTGGAGCTTGTATGAGTATCTTGCCTGGGAGTCTGTACGACCAATATGATTTTGGTTCCTTGAAAGCATTTGACACCCCTGTGGTGTTGGCCGATCAGACTCCCACGCATCCAAGGGGGATGGTGGAAGATGTGATAGTGAAGGTTGAAGATTGCTATTACCTAGTTGACTTTTTGGTGGTTAACTATGTTGGGTGTGTTGAGGACACACAACCAATAGTCATACTGGGTAGACCGTTCCTAGCAACTGCCAATGCCATAATAAATTGTGCAACGGGAACGGTAAGCATGAAATTTGGGGACCAGGAACTAAATTTGAATGTGTTTCCTAAATTTACTAACCCACTCGATGGGGATATGTGTCCCAAGGTGGACATGAATCCGAACAAAAAGATATGTGCTATCGTTGGTAGGTTTGGAGAATCGAAGAAGAAAACGGCCAGGAGGAAGAAGCCGAAAAAGTCGCCTCAAGAAAAGAAGGAAGAAGAGGAATTGAGGAAGTTGGGCCCATTCGGGAATAGATTGTATGAATCATCGGTGGATGATTTAGAAGAGTTCGTGGGCAACAAGCACGCAGTTCGACCACCATGAGGTGGTAAGTTAGTTGTTGTAGTATATTAGTTTTCTTTGTTTTAGTTATTTTGTTTATTTATTTTTTTAGCTTCTTGTAATTTCTTTTTGTTGTATTTTTTTCTTAGTAATTAAATTAACTTTGTGGGTGTGTTCCCTATATAACCCTCACGAGACCTACTCGTCCTTCGGAGCTATCGGAAGGTTTAAAAGGGCTTGTTGCATATGCTAAATGCAACCGTGATTCCTACGAAAGTGAGTTAGGATTGTTGACGTTGTACATTAGTTTCCACATAAATGAAAGTAAATTAATGCATGGCTTGGTAATATTTTCATAAAAGTGGTAGAACTAGGTTGCTAACAAATTTTGATGGTTGTGAGAAGCATGCTTCTACATAAGGATTGAGATTTGTAGGTACATCATGTTCGTGAGACGACCATTTTGTTGAAGGATGAAGAGCACATGAAGAACGAGCTCGAAAATCAGGTGCATACGTTTCTTTGTACTTTGATTTTTAGTTAGTTAATAAGTGGAATGTAAATTGTATATTAATTTCCGGGGTGAAAATTTTGGGAAAGTTAGTCGTGTCACATCCCTTGTGCATTTTAAAAGCTCTATTTCTACACATTGAGGACAATGTTGACCTCAAGTGTGGGGATGGGGGAGTAAAAGTTTTTCGATTTTGACCCGTTCATTTAAACACAACACATTGAGGATAATGTTGACCTCAAGTGTGGGGAAGGGGGATTTAAAAACGTCTTTGTTTGAAGCGATCTAAGAAGCACAAGTAACTAAGTCAACGAGGGATGGCACAACCCATTTGGTCTTTTGTCATGGTCGAGTTACAGTTAATAGCATGAAAGGTATTTAATGGGTGGTTATTTTGGAATAATTCGCCTAAGAAACTTGTAACTGTGCACATCACATTTCATACCCTTAATACGTGAGGTTTTGAGCCACTTATATACATCATGCATATACATGTTTCTTTGTTGAGTGGACCATTAGACATGTATTGTAGAACTTGCATCTTTTGATACGTTTGAGACCATAGACCGCATACAAGCACGAGAATGATTAAGGCATTAGGTACCTATAAAACCATTTATCTATCCTTACCAAAATATATCTCCTAGTCGCCAACTTTGAGCCTAAACCTTTTGTTTGATCACCCAAATTAGCCCTTAACCATTCAACCTCTTTAACCCGTGTGATGGAAATTCAATCACAGGATTAGCTGTTTGTAAAGTTATCTTTGATTAAAGAAAAAAATCGGAAAATTCAGAAAATGTTATGAAAATTCTTTGAGAAAAATACAAAAAGATGTGTAGTAGTTGTTGAATAAAAGGCGAACGCTTTGCCTATTAGTTTGTCGACTTTTGTGTAGTCGGTTTAGTGTAGTTGTTTATAATAAATGTCGAATTTTCATCACCTTAGCCACTTTCAAATATCCTATTCCATACCTTTAGCCTAGCCCCGTTACAACCCTCTAAAGACCTTTTGATTTGTGCTTAGTATTCAGGTTCAGTGGTGGAGAATGATTGAGTTGCAAGCTTATGCGGGTACATGTTCTATTCGGTTTTGAGTGATCACTTTCAAAAGTGCTAATACATCATATAAATTAGCCAATTTGTAACCGAGTGGAGTGAACATTGTGAGGGATATGCATATCTTGTGACTTTTAAAGGCAGGTTAATCTTGAATAACCATTTTTATGTGATTAGTCCATTGTTGTTAAGTAACTTGAAATTGCAAAATATCTTGAACCGGGTATGACTTGAGACCTTCACTCACGTCTCAAGAATGGGAAGTGTGTTTCTCGTTCGACCCACCTGAAATGAAAAACAGATTTGCTTGAGGGCAAGCAAAAGACAAGTGTGGGGATATGATATGTGGTCGAAAACCGGTGTTTGTTTATGCATAAGTATACGTTTTACGTAACTTTTAATTCCAGATAGCCTACTGTTAATGAGGTTTGTGTTTCGCAGGTAATCCGGAGCTAAACGGAGCACCTGGAGCGAACATGATCAATTGGGGATGTGAAATGAACAAAACCGGGTTAACAACAAAGATTGGATGTGTTTTGGGGGGAGGTTAATTGATTTAAAATGAAGATATTTGAAGATGGAATGATCGTGGGCTGAATTACGACTACGTGGGCGAAAACGGTGAGTAAAACGGAGCTATACGAAGAAGTTATGAAGAAAATAATTTTCACAGGAAACCAACAAAAACGGGCAGCGTCGGCGACGCCCTAAATGGCTGTCGGCGCGCCACCTTCGTAAACAGCATATTAAGCCATCGGGTGAAACTAGGACTTCTAGGGTCCGTCGGGGACGCCCTAAATGGCTGTCGGCCAGAAACCTTCGTAAACAGCATATTAAGCCATCGGGTGAAACTAGGACTTCTAGGGTCCGTCGGGGACGCCCTAAATGGCTGTCGGCGCGCCACCTGCATTCCCACTTCGCGAAAAACTTGATTTTTGAGTTGGGGGATGGGGTATATCACTTTTTTTGACCTATTTTGAGGTATTACGAGTTCGGAGAGTTCAAATCTTGTTCTTGGAGCCACAACCTACCACCACCTTCATCTTCTATCAATCCAATCCATCCAAATCATCCAATTGCACCCTTCGATCAAAACCCTAATCTCATCACCATCACTTTCATCATCAACCCTTCCATCCATTCATCATCATCACCTACCCTAAACCCTAACCGTCATCATTTTCAAATTCAAAGCTTCAAGATGATCAAGTACGAGTTTCAATCATCTGCTGATCAAGTTCCATTTACCATGAGCGGCTAATTCCCGGAGGTTTCACCACGGTTGTAGGTGTTTGTAAGTTTCTAGGGTGTGAACAATTGTTTATGATTTAATTTAGTGACAAGTTGTAATTTGATTTTGAAACCTTTGATAATTGTCTTGCATTTTTATTGAATTCGTAAATTGTCGAGTGAAGATTAAATTTGACTTTGCGAAATGTTTATGTGCAATTATGCCTTATCTAGGTTAGAGCTTACATGTTCTTGGTAACGAAGTGCGTTGCGGTCCGTTGTTACAGTGTTGATAGCTCTTGGCACCTAAGCCATGCGACATTAAACTTGTTGGTCATTTATGCAATTGAATCAAGTCTAAAACGTGTAGGAACCCTAGGACTTGGAATACTGAACCGGGTGTGAACCTTGTTTTCTCACCATTGTTTACAATTGTTAATTAATTTCTTGCAATCATTCTCAGTTTTAGTAGTTAAGTAATCAACCCAAATTCGTCGGGTAATCCGACATCTCTTTCAAACAATAAATTGAATCATTTTCATAGCAAACTTCATAAAAGTGACAATCGTATTTAAAATCAATCATATCCGATAGCAAACCACAGACTCTTCGTGGTTCGACCCCTTACTACCACTAACGCATTCTTAAGGGTAATTTGGAACTATAAAAATTATCTTTGACCGGAGCGCAACACTCCGATCACATCCCATTTAACCTTTACAATAGGTATATATTTCTTTCGGAGCTTCTTAACCTGTCGATCGTCAATCGAGATAGGTTTTTCAACGAACCTCAGGTTTTCATCGATTTGCACATCTTGATGTGACATTACTAACAACTCATCGGCTAGACATATTAAAGTACAGATTGGAACACATCGTGAATTCCACTAAGCTCCTCAGGTAACTTAACCTTGTAAGCCACAGATCCGACACATTTGATTATCTCGAATGGTCCTATATATCTCGGGTTTAACTTGCCCTTCTTTCCGACAAGCATCACACCTTTCCAGAGTGATACTTTCAACAAAACCTTGTCCCTACTTGGAACTTAAGAGGTTTACGCCTCTTATCAACGTAGCTCTTTTGCCTATCTCGGGCAGCTTTGAGACGATCACGGATTTGGATTATCTTATCAGTGGTCCCCAAGACAATCTCAGGTCCTGATAGTTAGGCTTCCCCAACTTCGGCCCAACAAACGGTCGTTCTACACTTTCTCGCATACAAGGCTTTAAACGGAACGGCCTTGATGCTAGTGTGATAGCTATTATTGTATGAGAATTCAATTAGTGGTAAGTGGCTATCCCAACTTCCACCTAAACCTATCACGCATGCCCTGAGCATGTCTTCTAAAGTTTGGATGGCATGCTCACTCTGTCCATCAGTCTGAGGATGGTAAGCCGTACTAAAATTAACCTCGTACCTAATGATTGCTGGAAGCTTTTCCAGAAATGTGAAGTGTATCTTGTATCTCTATCGGATACAATAGAGATTGACACGCCATGTAGGGACACTATCTTGTCCACATACAGTTTTGCCAACTTATCAGAGCTATGCGTCTCCTTTATGGGCAAGAAATGTGCCGACTTAGTCAACCTATCAACAATGACTCATACTGTGTCATTTCCACTTTTGGTCTTAGGTAACTTGGTAATAAAATCCATAGTTACCATTTCCCATTTCCATGTGGGAATTTCTAATTGTTGTAGAAGTCCTGACGGCTTTTGGTGTTCGGCCTTAACATGCGAACACGTCAGAGACTTAGCTACGTGGGTGGCTATGGATTTCTTCAAACCCATCCACCAATAATCCGCCTTTAAATCTTGATACATCTTGTCACCTCTAGGGTGAACGGAGTATTTAGAATTATGCGCTTTCTGGAGGATTAGATCCTTAAGTCCTCCAAAGATCGGAACCCAAATTCGACCATTGAATCTAAGGATTCCATCCTTTTGAGGTGTTAACTAATCAACAGTTCCACCTAATCCTTCATTAGGAAGGTTTGCCTCTAACAAGGTTTGTTTCTACGCATTTAACAGCTTCTCATTCAAGCTATTCTTGACCTCAATGCTCTTGGCATTAATCCTTTTTGGTTTAACCCTTTCTTTTCGACTAAGCGCATCACCTAGTACATTCACTTTGCTAGGATGATAGCGTATTTCGCAATCGTAATCATTTAATGTTTCTATCCATCAGCGTTGTCTCATATTCAAATCCTTCTGATTGAGTAGATGTTGGAGACTCTTATGATCAGTGTTTATGATACACTTTGTTCCGTATAGGTAATGTCTCCATAGTTTTAGTGCAAATACAACGACACCCAGTTCCAAATCATGGGTGGTGTAATTCCTTTCATGCACCTTTAGTTGTCGCAATGCATAGGCAATTACTTTACCTCTTTGCATAAGCACACAGCCCATGCCAGTGTGCGAAGCATCACAGTAGAAAACGAATTCCTCAATGCCTTCCGGCAGAGTTAGTACAGGAGCATTGCTCAGCTTGTATTTGAGAATCTCAAAAGATTCTTGTTGTTTTGAACCCTAGTCAAACTTGACATTCTTACGGGTTAGGGTAGTTAAAGGAATGGCTATCCTCGAAAAGTTATCAATGAACCTCCTATAATAACCAGCCAATCCTAAGAAACTATGTACTTCAGATGGAGTCTTGGGTGTTTCCCCATTCAGAATGGCCTCAATCTTGCGGGATTCACTTGGATACCACACTCACTAACCATTTGTCCAAGAAATTGGACTTCTCGAAGCCAGAACTCGTACTTAGAAAACTTAACATAGAGCTTCTCTTGTCTAAGAAGTCCTAGGATGCACCGAAGATGTGTCTCGTAATCAGATTGATTACGAGAATAGAGAAGTATGTCGTCTATGAAGACAATGACAGACGTATCTAAATATGGCTTGCAGACTCTATTCAAGAGGTCCATGAATGTTGTTGGTGCATTAGTGAGCCCAAAAGGCATCACTAGGAACTTAAAATGACCATACCTTGTCCTGAAGGCAGTCTATAGAATATCTTCACTCCTGACCTTCAGCTGATGATAGCCCGATCTCAAGTCGATCTTAGAGAAATAACTAGCCCCTTGAAGTTGATCGACTAAGTCATCGATCCCGGGCAATAGATAACGATTCTTGATCGTTATTTTGTTTAGCTCACGATTGTCAATGCACGTTCGCATTTAACCGTCTTTCTTTTTAACGAATAAGATAGGAGTTCCCGAGGGTGATGAGCTAAGCTGTATAAAACCTTTCTCCAAAAGCTCATCGAGTTGGGTTTTTAATTCCTTCATCTCCGTGGGTGCTAATCGGTATAGAGCTCTAGCTACAGGAGCAGCTCCAGGCAAGATGTCGATTCTAAATTCTACTTGCCAATCAGGGGGTAGACTGGGTAGCTCTTCAGGGAATACATCTGGATACTCAGAGATGACTGGAACGTCTTCAATCCATGGTTTATGCTCATCAATGGTCACTTGTACCATGTAAATGACACAAACCTTCTTCAAACACCCGGATGCCTTGAGTAGTGACGCTTTCTCAGGCAACCCATAGTGTGAATCTCCATAGATGGTGAGTAGTTCACCGGGTGGAGTTTTGATATTGATGAGTTTCTTATCGTAGGTAATGCGGGCTAGGTTACGAGATAATCAATCCATGCTAAGACTACATCGAACCCCGCCAATTTCATTGGCGGAAGAGAAGTATGAATAGAATGATTCTTGATGGATAGAGAACATCCATAAAAAATGGAAGAAGCGGTTTCTATGGTTCCATCGGCAAGCTCTGCTTCATATGTTACATCTAGAGTTCTTATGGGCAGATTTAAAAGTTTACTAAACTTATGATCTACAAAAGATATATCTGCACCCGAATCAAAGAGAACTCTAGCATAAATGTTATTGACTAGGAACGTACCCGTTTTGACGTTATTGTCATTCACGTCCTCCCTGGCATTAATTTGAAAGACTCGGGCGTTTCCTTTCTTAGCCTCTTCAGGCTTCTTACCATTCTTGGGGCAGTTAGTTTTGATGTGTCCCTTTTCATTACAGCCATAACAAACGATATCTTTCAAGTTCTTGCACTCAAGGGTTTTATGACCCTTCCTCTTGCAGATACCACAGGGTTTAGCCTGTGGGTCTGAGTTACCCAGTGTCTTCGGTTGCAGGTTTTACAAATGGGCTTCTCACCCGACCGATCTTGCTTCTTTTTGAACCCAAATTTCCCCTTTTCTTGAATCTCTAGGAGTTATCATCCTCCCTCTTTCTCTTTCCGTCAGTCTCAGACCTGACAGACTTCTGTCTCACCAAATCTTGGGTGAGAGACAGGTACAAGTCTAAAGCGGACCTATAAGTGCTAGGCTGAGCAGCCTTAACATGCCCTAATCTCTGGGACCAACCCATTAATGAAACGCGCAATGCGTTTGGGTTCAGGGGAAATTTGGTAAGATACTAACCTAGACAATGAGTTAAAGTCAAATACATACTTCCGACAGTCTAAGTTCTTCATGGTGAGACTCAGAAAATCTGACTCTATCTTTTCCACCTTGTGTGGTGGACAGTAAGTATTTTAACGAGGTCCACGAATTTGGACCATCCCAAGTTGTACAAGGGTACCTTCCCTATTGTTTGAACCATCGCTTTCCACCAGATTAGGGCATCGCCCTTAAAGGATTGTGAGACAAACTTTATCACATCCTTATCAGCACAACCGGTGATATCTACGATGGTTTCCATTTCATCAAGCCATCTTAAGGCTTCTACAGCCCTTTTCTCTCCATTAAAGTCTCTAGGATTACAGGAGACAAAGTACTTGTAAGTACATCCGTCTTTATAAGAACGAGACTTATCATTAAATTCTATTTTCTTTGGTTTACTTCTCACATTCGAGGAATGAACAGAACTCTCCTTGCCAGATGAATGTGGCATCGATACGGGTTTGGAGCGAGTAGCGCTCGACTCTTTAAACTTTTCCAAGGCCTTTTCCATGGCCTTTTTGACGGCTGTGTCAATATGAACTTGAAAGTCATCATTATTGATGACTATGTTTGCAGCGTCATCATTAATATTATTGCGTCGACTACTGTGGGCTTCTTTAGAATTAGCCATCTTTGACGCTTTGGTACTAAACACCAAAATAAATTTATTGCTCAGTTGCAACATGATAGCTTGTCGTCACTTTAATAATTTACTCTAGCCATGGTATTAAACCATATGGGCTATAAAGTTTGGATATATAAATCCTTTGCCTATTTGAACCAGTGTGAACAGTATCATAACTATCAAGCTTTAACATTCCCAATGCATGTTAATTGAAATATTTATATGTCATTTGGCCTGGGTCTCAAAAGCACCATCAAAGGCACCTATAATTTGGACATAGTCCAAAAGTTATTAGACAGTGGATCATAAAGTCACAACTATCATTGTCATAATGACAATTAGCTCGAAGGCTTGTCACGAAGGACCTAAAAATATGGCACATACGCCCGTCACAAAGGACATCAAGATATGGCACATACCGTGATCATAAGGGGATTTAAGGCTTGAACATAGTTCATTGCCTCTGGACAGGGAGTCATACGACCACGAGTGTCTTTGTCATAATCGGCGTTATAATATGGTCCGTAGGCAAATCAATTAACATCTCATAACATGTTAAGATAAATGATCATCGCACTGATGAGATTAGTCATGATCTCATTGATCATATGGACTATGAGGCTTGAGCATAGCTCACCACCTTGGACAGGGAACCCAAAGGTCACAATTGTCATCGTCTTATTTGACAATTTAGCCCGTAGGCAATACATCACTAATGGATGTTGAAGAAATAGCCCGTAGGCAGTACATCACTAATGGATGTTAAACCATAGCTCATAGGCATCACATCACTAATGGATGTTTATATATAATCATCGTATTAATGATATTAGCCGGGATCAAATTGATCACATAGGCTATAAGGCTTGGACGTAGTCCATCACCTAGACGGCTAGTGTGGTTCCTCAAGTCACACTACCAGGAGTATTAACATTACTTGAATCTTCACACAGATTGTCTTAGTGGTTGAAAATGAAAGTCATAGTCACCTTTGACCATAATGACTTCCTGAGGCTTGAACATAGTTTACCACCTATGGATAGAAGGATTAATCTTCCTTAACTACCATGATAGAAGGCTATTCATCCTTAACTACCATTTTTATTTTCCAAATAATATGGACTTTGCCAACTGGTTGTTTAAAAACCATTAAGAGGATCTTTTGGAATTATATAGCGAATCGATAAAATTTTGAATTAAAATTGAGACGATAGCTGGAACAAAGGATGTATATAATACATATAAATAATTCCAAAATTTTCATTGAAATTTAATAGAAATTACAATACTTGCCTTAAGCAGGACTTGAAACAAACTAAACTAATTGTCCTCGCAGGGACTAAAAGAGAAATATGTCCACACAGGGACTAAAGTGAAATAACAGGTCCACGCAGGGACTTTTTAATTATAATAAAATAAAAAAAGAACATCATCCGTC
Organism: Scalesia atractyloides; assembly: GCA_947069175.1. Taxonomy (NCBI): domain Eukaryota; kingdom Viridiplantae; phylum Streptophyta; class Magnoliopsida; order Asterales; family Asteraceae; genus Scalesia; species Scalesia atractyloides. The sequence goes on from CAMTDV010000017.1 coordinate 56,776,393, forward strand.
CTTCTTTCTCCTTACTAATTTGGAGAATCTTTTGAAACCCTTACTTGTCTTCTCCTCCGTCTTTTTAGCATGTTGCTGTATTTCTTTCATTCGCTCTAAGGCCTTATTAATGGCCTCAAGTTGTAGCGGTGGCTGAGGTTGTGGTTGAGGCACAACAGGATACTGGTATCCATAACTGGATATCCAGTGGCTGGGTAAACAGAAGGGAAAGGAGACGGGTAAAGTGCATTATGTACGGTCGCTTGTACGTAAGGGTCGTACGCTGGCGCCTGATAGTTGAACCGCTAGGTTACAACCGTTTTAGCCACTTTAAATATCCACTTCCATACCCTTAACCCTAGCTAAGTTACAACCCAAACAAGACCTCATGATTCATGTTATGTTTTTTCGAGTGATTAGATTTGATCCTTTCACAAGCTTATGATATCGCATACTCATCGTGGCGGCATCGAGTGTTCTACAAATACTCCATAAATCGTATGTGCACCTATATATTAGCCGAGTGTGTGTGAACATTATGAGGATGTGAGTTAGACTTGTAGGGATTTCCAAGATGGACCATTTCTCATAAACTTATTTTATATACTATTTGGTTTTTTCCGTCATATCTAGTTGTCCTTAATTGTTATAACCCGAGTTGTGTGTTTGTGCTTATAAAATGCTAGTTGAGATTATTGCCATTTAGAGAGTTTTTATTTGTTTTAGTTTGCTTGAGGAAAAGCAAAGTTCAAGTGTGGGGATGTTTGATGCATAAGAATTTATACATCTTTAAAACGTCAAATAGACCCCGTTTACGTGAGAACTTGTCGTATTTTCATTGATTTTGGTACTCATTTGAGTTGTTTGTGAAAATACAGGTTCGGGCTTCGGCCCGGTGTTGAAACGAAGGCTTTTGGAGCAAAAAGGAGCAACAACGGAGTTTTCCAGCAAACTGCCAGATATGGCATGATCGTGCCAGGTCAACGGTGACTGGCACTCTCATCAAGCACTACCAGTTTCAGCGTGCCCAGACGAATTCAAGACTGGCATGACCGTGCCAAACCTTGGCACGACTGTGCTAAGCCAAACTAGACTCAGATCAGCTTGTTCACGGGATTATTTCAGCCATTTTTGAATATTTCATCGGGAAGCATGACCGTGCCAAAGGTTGGCACAACCGTGCCACCTCAGAAACGTTTGAGCGAGATTTTTCCCAAAATTGCTAGCAAACGAGTCAACACTCGAAAAAGGCCCTCTGGTCACTTACCAAGCACGCTGTGCCAAAAGGTGGCATGGTCGTGCCAAACTTCCAGTAGCATAAATACGAGGTTCAAGCTCATTTGTAAGGGAGTTGGAACATTTTGGTGAAGAATTCTTTCAAGAATCTGACCTTGGAAGCTTGTAGGAGCCAAGAGGAAGCCTTGAAGAGGATTACTACACTTGAAGATTCACTCAAACTACCATTTATTTGTCTTTAATCTTTGTTAGAAACTATTGCACTAGGAACAATATTTGTCTTTTTATGTTTGATTTGGTTTCCATGAGCCCTATGGGCTAAACATTTGGTGTTGTCTAAACTAGTTGAAGCTTATGAATATGTGATAACCATGGAAGTTTATGTGGTGATTGTTTTTGTTAATCTTCATAGTAGTGCTTGAATCTTGTTCTTGGAGTTCTTATACATGCTTAAAGTCCTTGTTCTTGAATGTTTGGTTATAAGTATTTACATGTTGTGTTGGAAACCCATGTAAAGATTATGATTATTGAATCTTAGTAACTTGTTAGTATGATTCATAACATGAAACTAGGAATGGTAATTGTTAACATGGCTTGAATGATGATTTGAACATGTGTAGGAATTCTTGCATTTTGGATTCTACAGTTGTGTTTGTGTTAGATTGATGATTTTTTACCAAGATTATTATCTAGCTTGACCATGCTTGTGGTTTTTGTCAAGAACATGATGATAGTGCTACTTACTTGAAAGCAAGTTAGGGTGATTGTTGTGTTGTTCATGGTAATTTTCTCAAACTTGTAGAGTTAGGAGTTTTGACAAACAAATAACTCTTGTTTAAAGGTTAACATTAACTAAGCAAGTGAGCTTCAAATAATAATTTTTAGGTGATTAGAGTGATTATTTCATTTTGGTTTTCCTAAGGATTATAAACTAGGAAACCTTGATTGGGGACTTAGTTAACTTAGTGCTTGCATCACCATTAATCCTACCCTTAGTTGTCACATGCTTGTTTGTGGATACCTAGTTTAGGTAACCCTTTCTTAGATATTGTTATTCTCTAGCTTGGTAGTAGTTTATTATTTTGCATGATAAATTAGGAACAAAACCAACTCTTTCATTGAAAAGGATTTGAAGTAACAAAAGTTTAGTATCGAGACACCGCGTTTACGAATTGATATCTGGTTCTTACCGACAAATTATATTACCTCCCGATGGGTACACTTGCCCTTTGTGTGTGTAGTTAGTTTTTAGGTGAAAACCCTTTTTAAAACTAAATCTTTGTGAAGAAAAACCCAATTAAATTCACGCACATCAAACCTCCTATAGTAACCAGCCAATCCTATGAAACTACGTACTTCATATGGTGTCTTGGGTGTTTCCCCATTCATATTGGCCTCAATCTTGGCGGGATCCACTTGGATACCAAACTCACTAACCATATGTCCAAGAAATTGGACTTCTCGAAGCCAGAACTCGAACTTAGAAAACTTAGCATAGAGCTTGTCTTGTCTAAGAAGTCCTAGGATGCACCGAAGATGTTTCTCGTGATCAGATTGATTACGAGAATGGATAAGTATGTCTTCTATGAAGACAATGATAAACGTATCTAAATATGGCTTGCAGACTCTATTCATGAGGTCCATGAATGTTGCTGGTGCATTAGTGAGCCCAAAAGGCATCAGTAGGAACTTAAAATGACCATACCTGGTCCTGAAGGCAGTCTATGGAATATCTTCACTCCTGACCTTCAGCTGATGATAGCCCGATCTCAAGTCGATCTTAGAGAAATAACTAGCCCCTTGAAGTTGATCGAATAAGTCATCGATCCTGGGCAATGGATAATGATTCTTTATCGTTATTTTGTTTAGCTCACGATTGTCAATGCACGTTCGCATTGAACCGTCTTTCTTTTTAACGAATAAGATAGGAGCTCTCCAGGGTGATGAGCTAGGCTGTATAAAACCTTTCTCCAAAAGCTCATTGAGTTGGGTTCTTAATTCCTTCATCTCCGTGGGTGCTAATCGGTATGGAGCTCTAGCTACAGGAGCAGCTCCAGGCAAGATGTCGATTCTAAATTCTACTTGCCTATCAGGGGGTAGACTGGGTAGCTCTTCAGGGAATACATCTGGATACTCAGAGATGACTGGAACATCTTCAATCCTTGGTTTAGGCTCATCAATGGTCACTTGTACCATGTAAATGACACAACCCTTCTTCAAACACCGGGATGCCTTGAGTAGTGACGCTTTATCTTGCAACCTATAGTGTGAATCTCCATGGATGGTGAGTAGTTCACCGGATGGGGTTTTGATTTTGATGAGTTTCTTATCGCAAGCAATGCGGGCTTGATTACGAGACAACCAATCCATGCCTAATACTACATCGAACCCCACCAATTTCATTGGCAGAAGAGAGATAGGAATAGAATGATTCTTGATGGATAGAGAACATCAAAAAAAAGTGGAAGAAGCAGTTTCTATGGTTCCATCGGCAAGCTCTACTTCATATGTTACATCTAGAGTTGTTATGGGCAGATTTAAAATGTTGATACATATGTCTATTGTCCACGTCATCGTTTAACATCGAGTCAGTATTTAGGAGCGAAATGTCGAAGTTTATGTATATAAAGGGTCAAGTTCGCTTGAAAGTAGTATGTTGTAGTCAAGTTCTGCCGAACTTGACTAAGCAAGATCACCCGAACTTGCATCCTATCCAGCGAACTTGTTCTCCTATAAATAGGAGACTTGTCATTTCATTTGTAACATTCAAAGTTTTTGTCACGACAGAGGAGAAGCTCTGTCCAAGTGTTTCCAAGATCTGTAACGTCTACACATTAATGAAACAGTGATTAATCAGTGAATAACTTGTCTACAATGTCACCTATGCAAACGGATTCCCCACGTTTACGTTAGGTTTGCCAAATTATGACTCGAATGATCCGTACAATGGACCCTCAATTGGTATCAGAGTAGAATTGGCCTAATTTGAAGACATTGGACATAGAACATCACATCTTCTACTCATTTCTCTTAATTTTGATTTTTCTTGGACATTTCACGGACAAAATGGACTGATTTTCAGGTATAATACGTATAATCCATTATACTAAAACCCTTGAAAAGATCAGAGCTTAAAACAAACGAATTCATGTCGAAAATTTGAAAAAAACCATGTTTGAAAACACATGTTCGCTCGAACTTGACTGAAAAGTTCGCTCGAATTTGACTGAAAAGTTCATAACTTTTCATCAAGTTCGCCTGAACTTGATTGATTTTTCAAGATTTTTGATTGATTTCTCAAGATTTTTGATAAGTTCGCTCGAACTTGCATACTTTTTATTAAGATTTCATCAAGTTCGCCCGAACTTGATTAAATCTTGTTGAAAATCTATTACAAGTGTGTCCGGACTGGTAAAGTCTCTTGAATATCTTACAAGTTCGCCCCAACTTGTTAAACCTCTTGAAATTCCATACAAGTTCGCCCGAACTCGTCCAAGGTTTCTTAAAAAAGGCATGAAATCCCGAAAAACATCTCGGACATTATATATCGTTATATTCGTATTGATGAGACGAGTTTAAAGCTCTAATCTGGTAAAAACACTTTTCTGGAAAATTTTAAACGTTTTTAGCAAACCGATACGTTAATATTGTCGATTAAAAAGTCAATTTTTTCTAAATATTGTCTATTTTGAACGACAGATTAGTTTGGAAAACGAAATGGGGTCTGTGAAGCCGCCAATGTTGATGAGATTAGAAGGATATGAAGCCTGGAAAGAAAAGTTTACCAACTGCGTCCAAGCTATGCACTTTCAAAGTTGGGTTGCGATTAAAACATGATATGCCGTTCCAAGGGATGAGAATCAGAATATTCTAGAGAAGTACAAGTATTCTACGCAACAGAAAGAGGAGTATTTTGCTGAAAAGAAAATAATTAGTCTGATTCAATAATTTGTTAAGGAAGATATCTTGATACTACTGCCTGAGTACAAAACTGCAAAAGAACTCTGGATATCTCTGAAAAATAAATATCAGGTGAAGAGAGAAGAGAATGTAGTGGTTAAAAACTGTGAAGCTAATCTTTCAAGTACATCTACAAATGGATATTCAAGTTCTAAACAAGTCTGTCTAGTTTATGATGTAGATAACTATCGGGAAGATAATGCCAAACTCTTGAGTGAGATTGAGAGTTTGACATTAGAAAATAAAAAATTAAAAGAAAATGAAAAGAATTTTGAAAACAAAATAAAAAATTTAGAAAATGAAAAACTACAAATGGTAGTAGATTTTCAAAATAAAATAAAAATGTTTAAAATGAAAAAAATTATTTTTAAAAAATTAAATATAGAAAATCAAATAGCAATAAATTCTCATATTGAGAAAATAGCTCAACTTGAAAAAGAAGTTGAGACTGTTAAAAATAAAGCTGTTAATTCAGAAAAATTATTGTAAGGTTTTGTGAACTCCTCATTAAAGTTAGATCATATCAATAATAAAAAGAAAATTCCAATAAGTAACATTGTTACAAATTATGACGATGTCATAATTGAAGATTGTGACGATAATACCGATGATGAAAGAGCTAAAAATGATAAACATGAAATATTTTTAAAACTAAAAGAAAAATTTCAAGAAACTGTTATACAATCTACTGAAAAAGGTGAATGCTCAATGCAAAAAATTTCTAAGCAGAATGAAGTACAAAAACAAAGTTTTAAAAGTTTTCAAAACAAATATAAAAGCTCATCGGAACAATCATCCAATCATTATAAAAATTCAAACAAATTTGAAAAACAAAACTCACAAAAATTTGAAAATAAGTGGTGCAGGTCGGACCACAGTGATTCAACGTCAAATCAAAGATACACGAGAAGCAGGAAAGATGGCTACCACACGTCAAATCAGTGTTATGATTTGAGTGTCTGTTTTGTTAAAAAGGATCGACATGATAACAGGGTGTGTCATAACTGTGGGGTAAAGGGACACATTGCTAAAAATGTTTACAAATTAAACTTAAAACTGTTCATATTGATAAGAAAGATTCTGAAATACCAACTAAGGTCTTGAAACAATGTACAAAAACTACAAACAAGATGAAACCAGTAATTACTAAGTTCTCAAATTTTAAAACTGGTGAATTCTCGAATAGTAATGAACAAAGAGTTTCTACATTGTGTCAAGAAAGCTTTAATAAAAAATCAAACATGGTTGGTGAAAGATAAAGTGTTTATACAATCAGTGAAAACTGAAAGTTTAGAGGACTCTCCGAAACTTAAGAAAGTCCAAAATAAACCTGATTGTGAAAAGAAAGTCAAAATTAAGGTTGAAGAAACAACGCCTAAGACTGCAAAGGCTTTGGTGTCACTATTCAACTAATCGTTTGAACTTTTGGTGCAGGAACTTCTGAGATGAATGCAAATTACTGAGAATGGAGTTCCGTGGCACACAATGAAGACGGGTCGGGTTATCATGTTATATATAAAGGCCAATTTTACAAAACATGTTCCAACAATGTTTACTTTACAATTTTTTTGAAAATTTTTTGGAGAAAATTTTTTGAAAACATATTCCAATAACGTTTACTTGAAAGTTTTACAATTTTTTTGAAGAAAATTTGAAATATTTCACGGAACCCTCACTGTTGAACAAGACAAAACTCATGTTCAGTAAATTGTTATAAACGCAAAAGTTTTAAGGTTTTTGTCATCATGAGGGGGAGAGTGCTTAAAAGAAAATTTGTGAAGCAGTAATGTATGACGAATTGAAGTGATTCTCATCTGTTGGTCAATGTTTCTCCATAAATCAAAAAATCCAAAAATATGTTTTTGAATTTTAGGGGAGAAAAAATTTTCAGAAAATCCAAAAACATATTAAATGAAAAAAGTACAAAAACATTGAAAAAGTCAAAAAGAGTTTTGTGGATAAAAGGAAATGATTGTACATCAGTGGACTATCATAGTATGCTAAGGATTTGTAAAGTTTAAAAGTTAAACAAGTCTTACTGTGGATGTGTTGATAGCTTTACACGTCCAGTAAATTGTTTCCGGGATATAAATTAAATTTTACAACTGCTTAATCTTGTGGATTAACATCTCTCGGATATATGGACTTAGTACTCCGAAATTTCGTTTGAGAGATTGCCTGATTCTGAGATACGAGGCCTTTATAGATGATTGATATCTGGGGTATTATACAAGTTCTTCTGATTTTGCGTAAGCGATAGCCTAGAACTTCTATAATGCTTTTGCAAAAAAATCCCCTAAAAACTGCATTCAATTGAAAATATCGAAGGATACTACAATTCCAGTACAAAAAGATTCCATTTTGGAACACTACCTTATAAGTCGAGCCTTCATCTCTTTGCCGGTACGATGGTACTAACCTGAGCTCTCAAGGTCTCGCACAACCCAGATACAGATATCAATTACGCTATACTCACCTGTAAGATGAAATCTAGGGAATCTTGATACGGGAGTATATTCTGAGATGGGAACCATAGCTCAGTCAAGTTTCTTAATTCTACATAACGTATCTTGGAACAATTGAGAAATGTGTTGAAGTTTAAAAGGACAAATATATCGACAATCTAGGTAAATTTGTTTAAAACTTAGTGTCATGAAAAGGTCAATGGTACTTGTGATATGTCTCAAATATCTTATATGATCCTTTAAACACAAACTCAACAAAAATATATATGTAAATATGTTTGTACATACTTAGTGTTTTGATATTCATTTCATAAAAACAAAAAGATTATATTATCCTTTAGTTTCGACCACTGGTGATGAAAAGCTGATTTTCAAAATCTAAAGTTGCTAAACAAAATCTAAAATTGAAATTGATCTGAAAAGTTTAAAAGTTCATTAAGTTGAAACTTACATTTGAATAAAGACATCAGTTTATTTCAAAGCGTTTAATCAGATATTCAAGGTCATTAAATTGGACTTGATTATCTGAGAGGGGTTAAAAACTGATAAGAAGATTAAAATTTGAAATGTTTGTGTATAAAAGTTTAAAAGTTTGAATCTGAAATGTTTCTTTGAGTGTTTAAAGAACTTTAAAACAGGAAGTAGATTTTAAGGGGAGCTAGATAAAAACGTTGATTGAAGATACCAGAAAGCTCAAAGCAAGTGGGAGCATGGTGATTAAAGTTTTATCAAGACAAGTTCGAGAAGTAAAGTGAAAAGGATTGTAGATGCTATGAAGATCAAGGAAGTTAAAGTTATTCAAGAAATAAAGATTACGAGAACATTAAAGACTTAGGAATTTAATTGAAGAATGATGACTACGGCAACATCCAAGGGGGAGTCTGTTGATGCATATGTCTGTTGCCTACGTCATCGTATAACGTCGAGTCAGTATTTAGGAGCGAAATGTCGAAGTTTATGTATACAAAGGGTCAAGTTCGCTTGAAAGTAGTATATTGTAGTCAAGTTCGGCCGAACTTGACTAAGTAAGTTCGCCCGAACTTGCATCCTATCTAGCGAACTTCTTCTCCTATAAATAGGAGACTTGTCACTTCATTTGTAACATTCAGAGTTTTTGTCACGACAAAGGCGAAGCTCTGTCCAAGTGTTTCCAGGATCTGTAACGTCTACACATTAATGAAACGGTGATTAATCAGTGAATAACCTGTCTACAATGCCGCCTATGCAAACGGATTTCGCACGTTTAACTTAGGTTTGCCAAATTAGGACCCGAACGATCCGTACAACGGACCCTCATAAAAGTTTAATAAACTTATGATCTACAAATGATATATCTGCACCCAGGAATCAAAGAGAACTCTAGCATAAATGTTATTGACTAGGAACGTACCCGTTTTGACGTTATTGCCATTCACGTCCTCCCTGGCATTCATTTGGAAGGCTTGGGCGTTTCCTTTCTTAGCCTCTTCAGGCTTCTTACCATTCATGGGGCAGTTAGTTTTGATGTGCCCCTTTTCATTAAAGCCATAACAGACGACATCTTTCAAGTTCTTGCACTCAAGGGTTTTATTACCCTTCCTCTTGCAGATACCACAGGGTTTAGCCTGTGGGTCTGAGTTACACTCCCCCAGTGTCTTCGGTTGTAGGTTTTACAAATGGGCTTCTCACCCGACCGATCTTGTTTCTTTTTGAACCCAAACTTCCCCTTTTCTTAAATCTCTAGGAGTTATCATCCTCCCTCTTTCTCTTTCCGTCAGTCTTACACCTGACAGACTTCTGTATCACCAAATCTTGGTGAGAGACAGGTACAAGTCTAAAGCGGACCTATAAGTGCTAGGCTGAGCAGCCTTAACATGCCCTATTCTATGGGGCCAACCCATTAATGAAACGCGCAATGCGTTTGGGTTCAGGGGAAATTTGGTAAGATACTAACCTAGACAATGAGTTAAAGTCAGATACATACTTCCGACAGTCTAAGTTCTTCATGGTGAGACTCAGAAAATCTGACTCTATCTTCTCCACCTTGTGTGGTGGACAGTAAGTATTTTTAACAAGGTCCACGAATTTGGACCATCCCAAGTTGTACAAGGGTACCTTCCCTATTGATTGAACCATCGCTTTACACCAGATTAGGACATCACCCTTAAAGGAATGTGAGACAAACTTTACCACATCCTTATCAGCACAACCGCTGATATCTACGATGGTTTCTATTTCATCGAGCCATCTTAAGGCTTCTACAGCCCCTTTCTCTCCATTAAAGTCTCGAGGCTTAAAGGAGACAAAGTACTTGTAAGTACATCCGTCTTTAGAAGAACGAGACTTATCATTAAATTCTATTTTATTTAGTTCACTTCTCGCATTTGAGGAATGAACAGAACTCTCCTTGCGAGATGAATGTGGCATCGATACGGGTTTGGAGCGAGTAGCACTCGACTCCCTAAACTTTTCCAAGGCCTTTTCCATGGCCTTTCTGACGGCTGCATCAATATGAGCTTGAAAGTCATCATTATTGACGACTATGTTTGCAGCGTCATCATTAATATTATTGCGGCGACTACTGTGGGCTTCTTTAGAATTAGCCATCTTTGACGCTTTGGTACTAAACACCAAAATAAATTTATTGCTCAGTTGCAACATGATAGCTTGTCGTCACTTTAATAATTTACTCTAGCCATGGTATTAAACCATATGGGCTATAAAATTTGGATTTATAAATCCTTTGCCTATTTGAACCAGTGTGAACAGAATCATAACTATCAGGCTTTAACATTCCCAATGCATGTTAATTGAAATATTTATATGTCATTTGGCCTGGGTCTCAAAAGCACCATCAAAGGCACCTATAATTTGGACATAGTCCAAAAGTTATTAGACAGTGGATCATAAAGTCACGACTGTCATTGTCATAATGACAATTAGCTCGAAGGCTTGTCACGGAGGACCTAAAAATATGGCACATACGCCCGTCACAATGGACATCAAGATATGGCACATACCGTGATCATAAGGGGCTTTAAGGCTTGAACATAGTTCATTGCCTCTGGTCTAAGAGTCATAAGACCACGACTGTCTTTGTCATAATCGGCGATATAATATGGCCCATAGGCAAATCAATTAACATCTCATAACATGTTAAGATAAATGATCATCGTACTGATGAGATAGTCATGATCTCATTGATCATATGGACTATGAGGCTTGAGCATAGCTCACCACCTTGGACAGGGAACACAAAGGTTAAAACTGTCATCGTCTTAATTGACAATTTAGCCCATAGGAAATACATCACTAATGGATGTTGAAAAAATAGCCTCTATGCAGTACATCACTAATGGATGTTAAACCATAGCTCGTAGGCATCACATCACTAATGGATGTTTATATATAATCATCGTATTGATGATATTAGTCTGTATCAAATTAATCACATAGGCTATAAGGCTTGGACGTAGTCCATCACCTAGACCGCTAGTGTGGTTCTTCAAGTCACACTACCCGGAGTATTAACATTACTTGAATGTTCACACATATTGTCTTAATGGTCGAAACTTAAAGTCATAGTCACATTTGACCATAATGACTTTCTAAGGCTTGAACATAGTTTACCACCTATGGATAGAAGGATTAATCTTCCTTAACTATCATCATAGAAGGCTATTCATCCTTAACTACCATTTATATTTGCCAAATAGTATGGACTTTGCCAACTGGTTGTTCAAAAACCATTAAGAGGATCTTTTGGAATTATATAGCGAATAGATAAAATTTTGAATTAAAATCGAGACGATCGCTGGAACAAAGGATGTATATAATACATATAAATAATTCCAAAATTTTCATTGAAATTTAATAGAAATTACAATATTTGCCTTAAACAGAACTTGAAACAAACTAAACTAATTGTCCTCGTAGGGATTAAAAGAGAAATATGTCCACACAGGGACTAAAGTGAAATAACATGTCCACGCAGGGACTTTTTAATTAAAATAAAATAAAAAAAGAACATCATTCGTCCTTCTTTCTCCTTACTAATTTGGAGAATCTTTTGAAAACCTTACTTCTCTTCTCCTCCGTCTTTTTAGCATGTTGCTGTATTTTTCTTTCATTCGCTCTAAGGCCTCATTAATGGCCTCAAGTTGTAGCGTTGGCTGAGGTTGTGGTTGAGGCACAACAGGCTACTAGTACCCATAATTGGGATATCCAGTGGCTGGGTAAACAGAAGGGAAAGGAGACGGGTAAAGTGCATTATGTACGGCCGCTTGTACGTGAGGGTTGTACGCTGGTGCCTGATAGTTACAATCTATCGGCGTAGAAGGGTTCAATGGGTTATGCCCAGACGTATCTGGATAAGCAGGAATTGGGTTATCAAAACCTGATGATGGTGGTTGAACCACAGGTGGTGGTATCGGATCAACCACAAGAGTTGGGTTGGAGGGTCCACCCATTTGTGGGTCCTCAGGAATGGTTGGGTAAGTTTGGGGCAACGGTGGTAATGAGCCTGACCGTTGTCCCGCACGCACAGACATACGTGCGCCACGTTTCCTCCTTGGTGGCTCAGGTGGTCGCTAAGGTTGCTCCACTGGTTCCATTTGAACATCTTCCTATCGAGGTGGTGAGGGTGGTTTTAGAGAATGATGGGAAGGGGTATTGTACAAATGGAATTGATTCCAACATTGTCCCACTCGTTGGGACCTTGATACGGCGATCCAGCATAGGAGTTAGAGCCGCTTGAAATTTCAATGGGGTGTCCGTGCGACCCCGTTGGTGGCATCTCCGGATCGGAGTCCCCGTCCATAGCGTCCGGATGATTCAACTGATTCTGGTCAGCTGGAGGTGTATTGAAGTAAAGGTTTGGGTCAAACTCCGCATGGTAAGAATGGGAGTGGGAATGGTGTGAGTGATAGGATTGGTTAGAGTGGTGTGAATGATGGGAGTGGTAGGAATGGTTAGAATGGCGTGAGTTGTGGGAGTTGGGAGTTGAGTATTCATGCGAGATCGAGTGTCTCGCAGATTGCCACGAAGAGGAGGAGTCTCCTGAATCATTGTAGGGGTCTTCCTCTCATAGGACCTTTTCCTTTATCACTTTGTCCTCTGAATCTTGGCGGCATATTTCCTACTTCAAAAACAAGTCAAAAACAATAATAATAACTTAGTAATGAGGTGAGTAATCCTAGGTCAAAGCCTACACTCGGAAGTCTAAGGAATGTGGTATTGTGTCGTTTGAGATCAAACACAAAAGACTAGTGTTGAATTCTCTCAAAAATTGGCTCTGATACCAACCTGTCACACCCCGATTTCCAACACATACCCGGTGGGGAGTATCACGACGTAAGTTGATATCATCATAGACAAACAACACAGAATAGCACAGTAGAAGTCTTAGAGTAAATTACTATTACAAACGTGAATGTTCAAAGTTCAAAATATTAATATACAGACGTTTGTAATAAGATCCACAGGCGGATCGTAAAATGTACAAAAGATGTTCAACAGACTATAGGCAGATCTAAGGACTTGCAAGATCCTCTTATATCAATACTGAGCATCTTCCAGCATATTTTCGTATTGTACCTATAACTTAGTCTTTTGAAAATACGTTAGTTTTCACTGGTAAATACATTTAACTGACTCGTTTTGAAAAATATTTCAAAATAATGATTTAGGTGCACAAGGCACGAAAAATCTTTTATAACTTGGGACAATTAAGAATTTTAATCTTGTATACAGTTTTACATGTTTGTCAATACATATGGGGCCCAGTATAGAAACAGAGACATGATTAACAAACACACCACTTACGAACCCATAAAGGAGTTATTCCCAACTCGTGGGTAAAATTATTTAGCATTCGCATCTGTCAGGTGTATGCCTACACTCCGTGCTTAAGGCGTGGCCATCAGTAACTTAAATGAGCCGAGGATATCCAGGACACGGTCGCGTTAACCCCCAATGTTTAAGTTATCAAACAAAACATATTAAAACGGGTTATGCAGATTTGATAGCCACAATCTGGCTAAGTGATCCCATACCCGACCAAGCGGTAATAATTTACCGTATCCCAAGACCGTATAGGGAAAAAAAGTTAAAAGTATTACCTGAGCTAAAACTCGATTCAGGTGCAAGGTTTAAATAACTCAATCGTATTCAAAATTAAATAAGTGTAGGTAGCATTTACTGGAAGGCTCTAGTCTGGAATGATGGTATAAATAACCAACTAGAATGCTGACGGGTCCTATTTAAGTCGTAGACTTAGATCAGCTAGCTTAAAGAGTTAACGACAGTACGATACGCTAGATTAAGCGATGACCGGAATAGAATGTGGTTTAAACCCAACAAGTACTAAGACTTGTATAATATGGGTAAACAATACACATTCTGGAATTTGAAGTAAAAATGATAAGGTTTGACCCGTTTCGGTTAAATTACGTAAACTAGTTACACAAGCTTAACCATATGCATATAAGCAATATCGGGTAACCGGATGAGTCATGAACCAGTTCCATATGCCAATATACTTTAAACAAGTTATAATATCAATAGGATATCAACTTGTATGCCTGTTAAGGTTTTAAAATCAAATTATGCCTCATAAGGGCGTTTTAGTCATTAAGTGACGTATGAAAGGGACTTGCGTGTATTATGATGTTATGATCATAAACATTCTGGAAAAATACTTAATTTTTGATATAATATCAGTAGGATATCAAACATATGTGTGGTTTATAGTTTAAGACCAAACTATGCACCGTAGGGGCCATTTTGGTCATTTCTCACATAGTTTGGGGAGTTATTTGGGATTCTGACTTTATAACATGTACCTACTGTAAAAACATTTTAAATGAGTTATAATATCAGTAGGTAACAAGTCTTGGTTGGTAAATATGGTTTAAAACCATACTATGCGCCGAAATGGCGTTAAAGTCGCTAAATGATTATTTATGCGATGTTTAATGAAAACTGATGTTAGGATCAAGTTTGTATGACCAAAATATGTTATTTAGTATAACATATCAGTAGGTAAAGAGGTTTTGTATGTAAAACTTGATTAAAACCGATTTATGTGCCTTATGGGCATTTTCGTCATTTATCGACATAATACAAGAACTTACGTTAAAAACTCAGATTATAAGCTGATTTGACATCCCAAGTAATCCTACTTATGATATTACATTAGTAGGTAATGAGTTTTATAAAGGAATTGTGTTTAAAACCATTTTATGTGCCGGAAGGGCATTTTGGTCACTTTAAAGCATAATTTACGATAATATATGAAATCTTGGTTTATGATCAGAATACTAACATCACAATATGTTAATTACATTAACGTATCATTATATAATCCATTTGCAAGTTCATTATTGTTTCAAACCTTATTTTTAACAAAAAGGGCAATATAGTCAAAGTATGGCATATTAACGGAAACTTGCTTAAAACTCATATTATTATTATGATCAGGTAGTATAACCTCAGGGGATTTTTCTATACAACAATATGATCATAATGGGACCTTAGATCAGTAGCAAACTAATCTAAATCGGGTCAGAATCGAAAGTCAAAGCAGAAGTCAAACTTCACAACTTTCGCTTACGAATCGACCCTAGGACTGGAATTGACGAGTCGAACATGTTTACACATGTTCTGTTAATTAGTACCAAGTTATTAAAGTGTTAAAACATATTTCATAACTCCTGCATTATCGGATTTGGATTATTTCAAAATCTGCCACTTTGACTTTTTAAACATTAATATGTTGACCCGTCAATTGACCAAGCAAACGTGATTCTTAGGAGGTGCCCATTTTAGGGACTAACACCTACCTAATTACGATCACGTAGCCATGTTCGCCTCGAACAATGGCTGGACCATAATGGTCTTAACCGAAAGTCAAAGCGTATATCGAAAACGCTTGACTTTTCGCTATAAAAGCCTATAAACGAAAAGAGCAGAGATGGAACACTTACAAGTGATCCAAAAGAAAGTTTGGAACTCAAAGGGATGTTCCTAGGTGACCAGGAACTTCCAAGAGTATAATAGAGAGGAGATTGAAAAATGAGCAAGTTAAGTTGTTATTATAGTTGAAGAGGATGCACAAGATTGTTCCAGGTGTTAGGACATGATCTTGGATCATTCCAAGTGTTAATGGACGTTTTATGAGCTGCAAAAGAGCTCAGGTTCGCGAGAAAGGTGGCACAAGGGCAGAAAGCATTGGCCTCCAAACAAAAATCTGCCCAGATACAGTCCTTACAGACCGTATGGGCTTTGTCCGTAAACCCGCTTCGCGCCCACAGTTTTGAATCTCTTATGGTCCGTAAGACTTCATGTCTTACGGCCCGGTACCGTCTTCAGTAATTTCTCCTCGCTTATGGTCCGTAAGCAACAAGGCTTACGGTCCGTAAGAGTCACTCAGAGGCCAAGTTATTTGCATGTTGACACTTTTAACCCCTTTGAAGAATCACTTTTATTAAAGTCAAGAATAATCCCTTGACTTATATCAATTGTCATTCAGAGGTCATAAAATGACATAACGACAAGATTGGTCCCTCGTGTCCAACACGTGGCACATTCGAGAGTATGGACACGTGTCTTGATATTATTGGACACAAAATTTTGAGGTGTTAGATTTGAGTGGTATGTTTTTCTTTATTAAAGCTTTGAGTGGTTTAGTAGGGATAGTTTAATGGTTTAGTAGGCATAATAGTGAATGAAAAGTGGTGTCGTTATGGTGTTCGGTTACGGTTACTGGAACCGGTTTTTCTTCGCTAAAATAAGGAAGCAATATTATAGAAAGGAATTAAGCATGAGAAATGGGGCAAAGGAAATGAATGACCGGGTCTCTTATTTATATAGCAAAATGGAGGTTCTAGATGATGCAAGTTGTAGGAAGTTTTGCAAAGATATTTTCCAATGACAAGTTTGCATGAAATAATTCATGCAAGTTGTAAAGAAGCAAATAAATCTCAGCCACTCAATTTCAATTTGCCTGACAAGGTGATATCTATACCTTTTGTCTTTCTTTTCCACTTGCAAGACTTCATAATAATAAAAGTATTTATTTATCATTATTATTATTTATTATTTATTATTATTTTTCATTATTATTATTATTATTATTATTATTATTATTATTATTATTATTAGTAGTAGTAGCAGTAGCAGTAGCAGTAGTAGTAGCAGTAGCAGGAGCAGGAGCAGGAGCAGGAGCAGGAGCAGTAGTAGGAGCAGTAGTAGTAGTAGTAGTAGCAGTAGTAGCAGTAGTAGCAGTAGCAGCAGTAGCAGCAGTAGGAGTAGGAGTAGGAGGAGTAGCAGTAGTAGCAGTAGTAGCAGTAGGAGTAGTAGGAGCAGCATCAGCAGCAGCAGGAGCAGCAGCAGCAGCAGCAGGAGCAGGAGCAGCAGCAGCAGGAGCAGGAGCAGTAGCAGTAGTAGGAGCAGTAGTAGCAGTAGTAGCAGCAGTAGTAGGAGCAGGAGTAGGAGCAGGAGTAGGAGTAGTAGTAGTAGTAGTAGTAGTAGTAGTAGTAGTAGTAGTAGTAGCAGTAGCAGTAGTAGTAGCAGTGGTAGTAGCAGGAGTAGGAGCAGGAGTAGCAGGAACAGCAGCAGCAGCAGGAGTAGTAGTAGTATTTTGGTTATTACAGTTGGGGTAATGGTTTAGGTGGTACGAGTAACACTTGCGCGTATGCCCCCAACCTCGGTGTATTCTCCTTCGGTACACTCGTCAACAGGGTGCCTTATACGTGCGCATTGTCCTTCACTTGGCCCGTTTGTAGGGGTGTTCAAAAAACTCGTGGCTCGCAGCTCGCTCGAAAAAAGCTCGGCTCGAAATTGGCTCGGTTGTAAAGGAGCCAGCTCGGCTCGGCTCGGTTTGTAAACGAGCCGAGCTCGAGCTTGGCATGCTCGGCTCGTGAGCTCGTGAGCTTGCTCGATAAGGTTTACATCCTTCATTTTTTTGTCCCACATTGCTCAAAAGACAAAAACTAAGAGAGTGTCTCCCCCATAAAAGATGGCAAAGACAATGTACAAAGTGAATTAACTATTTATACTTGCATATTTAGCCATTTGGTAAAATTAAATTGCAATTATGGCCTTAGTCTATGAAGCTTTTATTTTGGTGGTTTACTTAGAGACAACAACGGGAAGGGGGCTCTCTCTTCTTTCAGCTGATTCTCTTTTGGATAGATGGGGTTGTCGGTGTAAAGATCGCATAGAACAGTAAATGGCAATGGAATCAAACCTCCTCCTATATGTAAGTTCAGTCTGTAACTGTGGCTTTCTAGGCGTAAGGCTAATAGCACAATGGCGGTGCGGCTAGGCTTTGTGGGTTCGAATGCTGGTTTGAGATAACCAACCAGGCAAGTTTAGGGCATTTTATTAGTAAATTTTTCGGTTTTTTGTTGGTTCGAGCTAGATCGAAGCTCGAATTTTAATCGAGTCGAGCTCGAGCCTCAAATCTTGGGTCGATTTAAATTTCGAGCTCGAGCCGAGCCAGATCGAATTGAGTTTGAGCCGAGCTCAAGCTGGGTCTGGCTCCGCTTGACTCGGCTCGTTTACAACGCTACCCGTTTGAGAGTGGAAACCAAGAGGAGAAAATGGAATGCTTTGATCTGCCATGAGGTCATATGCAATAGCTTAGAAAGAAGATGAAAAAGTGATAGTAAAATCGGTGAGCGCCAATGAAGAAACACCAAGTTAATCTGAAGGTTACCTAGTGGTTTGTGTCTCGTCCAAATAAGGTTAATCTTCTTTCTTCCCTGTTAGTTTGCTGTAATGATCCTGCAAAATAATCACAACATTGTGAAGCTCGTTACAAGGAGGAGAATAGGGGTTCTCCTTGTAACCACCCTCTGGCGTGAGAATAAGAACCTGTTTTATGGAAAAAAGTGTGTGTATTAAGTGAGAGAGCAAGAGATTGATCCTTAAACCTGGGGGTGAAGTTCTCAATTTATAGCCGAAGAGAGTTATGACGGAGATGGTGAAAGTCCACGATTCGATGGGTCTAGACGGAAGTTTGGACGGGATATCACTAATTCGGTAGAAAGTTATTAAGAAGAAGTAGAAGCGGGAGCTTTCCATTCATACCGAAAGAGTATACATCTTACACGTAGAAGAAACAAAATTTCTCCAGCATTTCCCCTCTAGGAACTCCAAAACTTATCAACTAACGAACAGACAACACACTATATATACTTGAGGCTGGATGTACTTCTGTGCGGAGGTATTAGTCCGTGCAGAGGTATTAGTCCGGGCGGAGGTAGTTACCTCCGTACGAAGGTACCTCCTCACGAGGGTACCTTCTCACGAGGGTTACCTCCTCACGAGGGTGTTACATCTGTACGAACCTCTCTTATCCTATCCAAAGTCATGTGTTCGTATTTTTTCTATACAATATTCAACACACACTCTATCTAGCATATTCGCACAGTGGCGGACATACAAAATATGCACCAACAATTTCCCTTTTGGCCGTCACTGTCGAATCTTTATCTTGAAATATGAGAGTTGTGTTTGAATATTCTACAACTTCAATCAGGCAGCTTGATATCTTTAGATAATTCCCCCTTGATTGATGATTCGGGCTTGCATTATCTTCATTATGCACAAATTCCCCCTAGAATGAATTTTCAGGTATTTGTTTGCATGATTCCCGACCTCCTCTGATTCGCCTAACTTTAATCTTCACGAATAATCACCAACTCGAAACTAATCAATGCAGCATCTCTATTTTGACTATAACCACATCCGCATTTGGTTTTTGATTTAACATTTTAGTACATTAGCTAAATCTCTTAATCTTTAAAAACCCAACCGGCAATTGGTAGAAACTTCGAATCACCACACCGGTAAACTTCAAGTCTATGATACCAACAGAAATCTGAAATCCCGTTTTTTGTAATCACCTTTAAGCACACTCCTGAATGATTGATCAATGTAAATGGTAATCCTCTTAATCAGCAAATCTTCATCGGATAACAAATCATGTGATAACACATTCAGATTTCAGAAACACTTTTCCACGATTAGAATCACATTCTTCCTCTTCTGTCATGATAACAAATATATAGTCTTCTCCGTTAGACCCGTCAGCAACTTAATCAACAAACATCTTCATTCCCCGGCGGTTAGTCCAAAAAACAATTCCTCCGCTCGAAGATTAAACATTCCGACACTTTAGACTATCACTGAACTGTGATATATTTTAAGTATCGACAATACTAATGCATCTCTAGACGCTAATCCTGCTATCCGGCTTGACGAAGACCCAGGACTCAAACCCTAAGACATCAATCTGGTCACGATCTAAAAAATTTGAACTTCCTGTGATCACGAACTAACGAATCCAGATCAAATGCATCCCTGGACAATCTTCAGAATGACCCGAATACTGTTGCACACATGAATTTCAAAAATTGCTGGAATTTCAATATATTCTATGAAATTTTTATTCCCCTCATTTTGAAAATTCTGACCTCCCTAAAACTTATCGCTGAATTTCCCCCTTAAAACTGGCAAATTCAATCCTCTTTATTCTCTGAAAAACTCAACTATGCGGAAAAAGTGTCAATTTGGTCCACACAGTATTTCATCAATGCAGATTTTTCTTTAAGGCCCATTAATAGTCAATACAGATGATAAACAGTCTGCATAGGTATCAATACTACCCCATTATCTTCAACCCCCTGTGATCGTATCATTAAATATATTATCTGAAACTCCCAACGGTGTCCCCAAAACAACCTGAATTTGCCGTTAAAATTCGAAAAAATTCAATCATAAATTTATTTCTGGACACTCGTCTTGTCACTGTTAGTGCACTTTGGGTGATAAGTGCAAGGCCTTCCAATTGTTAGGGACTTTATTGTTCATGTGCTATAATTTAGTCCAAGGTTTATCCTTGGACAATTTGTCCAAGTTTGTGTCAAGGCCTTTGTCAGGGTTTCTGTTTAGGACAAAGGTCAGGGGCTTAGTTTAGGACTAGAGAAAGGGTTTATGTATTATTTCTCTTGTCCGTGTTTTGTGTTGGATGTTTTGTCCGGACTTCCAATATGTCATGGAGTTCGAGGTTATTCTTGTATGGGCTTTGGGCCCTTGTCTCTGGACAATGAGTTGTCTGGAGTTTGTCTTGTATTTATACCTTCAACGTTTTCTTGGGTGGAAATCTATGCCCTAATCATTGTGTGTGTTTTGTCTGGCGGCTACTGTGTGTGTGACGTCACTCATCTCCAACATCAAGAATACTTTGTGTATTCTTGAGTTCTCTCATAAATCTTGTATTCTTGTTCTACATCCTACAGTGGTTGATCATCAGGTGGATTCCGCACACCTGTTGGTTGTCTTTGTTGAGTGAGATCTTGGGTTAGGTGACCTTACAAGTGGTATCAGAGCAGTGCGCTCATACTACTGTAGGTGTTTCTTAGTTTGAAGGTTTTTGTGAGAAAAGTTCAAACTTTGATAGGGTTTAGTGTTTGTTTAGTGAGTTTTTGTGATTTATTCTTGATTCTTCATTCATTTCTAGTGATATGGCGATGGATTTTGAGTAGTTTAGTGATTTTTAGTGTTCATCTTCATCTGGGTTTTCACAGAGTGTTCATGGTGTTCATTCAGTGCCTTGGAGTTTTGTGAAAGATTCCTTGTTTGATCTTCAAAAATCTTGTCTATGTTTTAATTCACTGTTTGTGTTTCCGGAGTATTGGTGAACCAGTTTGAAGTCACATTGGGGAGATAATCAGGAAGCAAGGGTCAGAGTTTCAAACCCTTACACTAGTAAGAGTTTTAAGCCCTTACACTAGTGAGAGTTTTAGACCCTTACACTAGTACGAGTTTTAAACCCTTACACTAGTAAGAGTTTTAAACCCTTACACTATAAGAAGTCCGAGTTTCTTATAGTTCCAAGGTCCGAGTTTACTAAAGCTAGTCCGAGTTTCATCCTCCGAGTTTTAAGGGTGTTTTGATCCAAGTTTGTTACTTATTTTGAAAGTCCGAGTTTTATGTTATTCAAAGGAGTCCGAGTTTCTTAAAATACCTTTGGTCCGAGTTTATTTGGTGGTCAGAGCTTTATAACTTTACAAAGTGTCCGAGTTTTAAACTTAAAGGGTTTCAGTGTCCGAGGTTGTTTGTGTTTTTATTTCAGGTTGTGATCCGGATTTACACTCTATTAAAGCCTCAGACATTCACTCCGTGAATTCACTCTAGTCTTGATTTTGGTCACAGAAATTCTCTCAGCAACTGTTTTGCTTGGAAACCTACTGTTAACTTTCTGTGAACTTGTTGTTTCATACAAACATTGTTCAAATGGCGAACAATCTCAATGCAATGGTTCAGAATCTTAAACACAATGCTGAAGTGGGGAGCAGGGACAAACTGCCTCTTCTAATTAATGAATTAGACTTTCCTGAATGGAAGGAACGTTTTGAACGATATGTGAGAGCTAAGGATATCAAGATATGGTTGTGTATTGTCAAAGGGTGTGGAGCTACACCGATTAGAACTTTAACGATTGACTCTTATCTAGCTTTAACAGATGAGCAGAAGAAGTTTTTCGAGTGTGAAGAAAGAGCTATGTCCATGATAACTATGGCTCTTACCCAATCCATACTTCATACTTTTCGAGAAAGGAACACCTCGAAAGAATTATGGGATAGCATGATTGAGCGCTACGAAGGGAATGCCATCTACAAGAAGCGTCGCTTAGACTGATTGAAGACTCAATTCGTTGTGTTCAAGCGTTGAAGAATGAGTCTTTCGATGACACTGTGAACAGATTTTATCATCTGTTAAGTGAACTAGATAGAAGTCAAGAAGGCACTTATACCGAATTCGAGAAGGTTGAAAATTTCTTGAACTGTCTTCCTAGAGAATGGAATATGTATACAGCATTGATTAGAGAAGGTGTTCTTTATGAAGAGTTATCATTGGAAGAAGCTATTTCAGAAGTTGAAAGGATATGCATGGAACATGGAAGATCAAGCATCAGATTTTGAGAAGATTCAAGATCCCCAATTGTATAAAGCTTCAAAGCCAACGGATAAGGGAAACACAGGTGGTGTTGGTGTTGCCCTGTATCCTGAAAATGAAGATTCCGCTTCTCATCAGGCTTTTATAAGCAACAATGCCAATGCCAGTGTATCAAGTGGAACTACAAGTTCAAATCAAGGAATGCTTTCTTCGGATGGAAGTCAAAAGTTACAAGCAATGAACTCTAACATTCCTAAGTTAGATCCAAACAGTTTAAAGTTGATAGAAGAAAACATGAGTCTCCTAGCGTCGTTTATGACGGCTTATGAGAACTTCTGTCTAGGGAAGCTTGTCGAACAATCTAGTCTTGATGAAGACTTTGACCAAATTGATCAAGATGAAATGGAAGAACTTGATCTTCAACTCAATATGGCGTTATTGGTTAGAAGAGCAAAAAAGTTTCTTTTGAAGAAGGGAAAGAAGTTTATAGGTGGTCAAACCAAGACACGAATGGGTATTGATATGTCAAAGGTGAAATGCTACAATTGTGGTATCTATGGTCACTTTGCCCGAGATTGTCGAAAGCCGAAGATGGAGAGATCTAACAGAGAAGGTAGCTCTCAGAATGGAAACAACTCAAGGAATCAGTCGAATGCCAATGGTGGGTCTACTTCAAATTCTCGATCAAACACTTCAGAAACCGTGTTCCTTCTTCAAACAATGCTTTAGTTGCCCAACCGTTACAAGAAACCGAACCATATGATTGGGGTTGTGCACTAGAAGATTTATCGGTAGCTATTGTTTCGCAAGCACATGGCTGAGATTGTTGAAGATGAAGTATGCGAAGAAGTTGTCATAGATGAAGTATGTGAAGAACTTGTTAAAGAAGCTAGCATGGAAGAACTTGCGGTTGTGGCTGAAGTTATGAGTGATGAATTGGTAGCTAGTGAAGTTGCTGAAAAGGAAGAAACCTTAAATGAAGAAGAAATAAAAGGGTCAGATAGTAAAAGAAAAGGTGAAAGTTTTGAGTTCAGGATCTCAACAGCTGAAATGCAGAACTTTGCAGATGATGAAGCTCAGAAATTGAATGAAAGTTCTACAGCAAAGGAGGATTGTGCTTTCATGGCTGGCATTGAGGTACCATCGAATCCTGTAGATAAACGTTCTGTTAGATGTGTTGAATTTGTTGCTAAGATCGATAGATACGATTTACACAACACAAATCTAATTGCAGATCTTGAAAAATCCAGAGAACTCATTGCTGTTCTATCTTGTTCGGATAAAGAACACTGAATTAAGATAAAATCTCTAAAGAATGACATCTCTGAATTTGAAAGACGTGTGGCTCAAGCAACTCTTAAAAATCAAGAATTAAAATCTGAGCTTGAAATGAATCAAAATTGTGTTTTGGAAAAGAACAAAATCATTTTAGAAAAGGATAATTTGATTTTCGATTTGGAAAGAAAAATTGAAAAGTTTGGAAGTTCATCTGAAGTGATGAATTACTGCATCAATAGCCAACGTATCAAGGAAACCGAAGAGGAAATGTTTGGCATCAGGTATAGTAGGGTTCCCAAACCAACTAACCACAACTATACATCGATGGCAAGCATTGATCCAGAGATTGTTAACTTTGTTCCAACGACTCCTCTAACTGTTGATCCGCCAAGTGGGATGGATTCTGAGCTCGAGATTCCCTCGGACTCAGAACAATCGAAGTTTGATGAAGCGTCAAAGAAAAATGAATTTAATCTTGAAAACATTGAAAACTTAATCAGTAACAAAATTTTTGAAATTTTTAATCAAGTTCATAATGCCAGTGAGAAACCCAAACCTCGTGGGAAGTCTCAAAAGAAATCGAGAAATGTTTCCAAAACTGAATTTGTTAAAGGAGAAGATTTTAGTACAGAAGTCGAGAAAATTGAGACTGTATCAAATTCTCAATTTGTTTCACAAATCTTAAAAAAATCCAACAACTGCTTCATCATCTTCGAACAGTCAAGAGGAACGTCCAAAGAACGCGGCAAAAGTTCAAAAATGTTATAAATGTCGTGTGAAAAGACACCTAGTTGCTGAATGCCCAAATAACAATGGCAAACCCCTTGTTGATCCTTATCAAAGAAAACCATTTGTTGAAAAACCTGAAATTAAGGTAAAAGTTGAAAAGAAAATTAATAAACCTCAAAAGGTTGAGAAAGCAGAAGTGATTAAACAAGAAACAAAACCTGTTGTTGAATCAAATGCTAAATCACAACAACATCAGGATCAACGTGAGGAACCACTGGATATAGTCCAAAACATGAATCAGAAAGTTCATCACAAACATACGATGCTCGTGAGAAAACGCCTCACTAACGCCAAAATCGTGTTACTTTCCAATCACAAGAGAATGAGAAACGTTCTGGAGGAACTAACGGCGACTATGTTAGACCTCATGCTCAGAACCGGTTTGTGAATGACCGAAGTGCCTCCCCCCACCCCCCGATATCACTATCAAAGAGCACATTTGGTTAACCAATCTAGACAATTCTCATGAAATTACGAAGCGCCAAGGTTTAATCGAAATTTCGAAACTCCGAGAAGTTGAAATTTCGGTTATCAACATCATGGTTGGCGAAACTTTGAAAATTCTGGTTACACGAATCGATCGTCAACTCCATACAATTCACGTTTCGATGGGAACCACTCCAACAACTTCCGAAATTGAAATGGAGGACGTGGTGGTGGTGACGGTTATTTCAAAGAATTTTCGTATGTTGATGAAATGGGACGACCCAAGACCGTTATGGCTTGGGTACCACATTCTTACTGATTTTCTTTGGTGAGTGTAGGAGCAGCTAAAGAGGGCTATCTATATTTGGTATATCAATAGTGGCTGTTCCAGACACATGGCAGGAATAAAGAGTTGTTGCAAAATCTCAAATCGATTCGTGGTGGTTATGTGAACTTTGCTGGTGAAAAGGGAGGTTATATCGCTGGTGAAGGTTCTGTTCTAAATGCAAAGATTACGCTGCACAAAGTGAATTTTGTCGAAGAGCTAAAGCATAATTTGATGTCGGTATCTCAAATCTGTGACAACAAGTATTCGATGTTGTTCACTGATAAAGCTTGCTTTGTTTTGTGTCACACCCTGTCACACCCTCAATTTCCACTTGCAGAGTTTTACCGCGAGGCGTGTGAACAAACCAGAATCTGAATCACTAGTACGTCGAACGACTCTACATGATTTGATTATACGTTTGCAAAATCGTTCATTGTAGATTTTATATCAATTACCAATATTTAGCAGAGCATTGTTTTTAAAGTTTGAGCGGAAGCATAAATAAGTAGTGATGCGGGCGCCAACACAAACGCCAAAACAAATGAAAAATCTCAAAACAATATTAATAAATAAGACTCGATAAAGATGTCTTGTTCAATGCATGTGCGTGCACCTAGAGCTCCTAGCGTCCTGAGAAACATGCAAAGAAACAAGTGTCAACATTAAAGATGAGTGAGTTCACAGGTTTTCATAAATTCGTTTGTTCGGTTATAGTTTGTTACTCCGTTATCCCCAACCCGGGATAACGTATCAGTTCCATTATTCCAATCCCAGAATAATAAGTTGTTGCTTCTAATATTCCCCACCCGGAATATTAAGTTGTTGCTTCCATTATCCCCAACCCGGGATAATAAGTTGATGTTTCCAATATTCCAAACCCGGAATATTAAGTTGATCCGTAATTAAGTTCAATATTAATGTATACAGGTAGCTAGCCTAAAGTCATGTCACTAAGTGTTCGCGATCGAAGCTGACAGTTGTGCCTCCGTTTTGCCAGGCCTATCACATGACCATGGCGATGTTAGGCCAATTATTCACCCGTTGACCATACCAGGTCGGC
Source organism: Scalesia atractyloides (assembly GCA_947069175.1). NCBI lineage: Eukaryota > Viridiplantae > Streptophyta > Magnoliopsida > Asterales > Asteraceae > Scalesia > Scalesia atractyloides. The sequence continues at coordinate 56,802,860 of CAMTDV010000017.1, forward strand.
TAGCGCGACTAGCTCGGATGGGGCTCGTCAGACCCAGTAGTACTACTTATAATTCCCCCGCTATTTAACCCAAATACTAACGATCCGAGGAGATTGTCGAGGACTTAAGTGATAAAGCTGCTTAGTGCCCATAACATTACATTAACATTAACTTAGTTACCGTATAGTTATGTGACGTTAAATTCGTATAACGTAAAGAGTTTGAGTTTGAGAGTGTATACATGTTTCTCCCCTGTTGTTTAAAAACCGGATAAAGTTAGGGGCCGTGAACTCACCTTTATTTGCTCGGTTAGTGTAGCAAAGATGTTATAAGAGATGGGACCGCTAGTTGCGTCCTAACAAACCAATTAATTCCACGTCAGTGTGTAGTCACACCAATACAAATTCCACACACAATTTACTCACAAAGTGATACATACCAACAACATATCTAACACTCAAACATGCATGCAAGTATTCTCATGTGATCATAGAAATCAAACAACTTGTCATGAACATGTTTCAATTCCATGCAACACTTTAATGCATACAATCACAAGTTATCAACTTTCTGCTTAACACTCAATTATTCAGCTGTCTTCTAGGATTTTTATAAAATAGTTCTATCATTCCAAAAATTCCCATATTTTTATATTAGGTGACATTTATACCATAGAAATTTATATAATTTTCCAAGTCCTAAATCTTTACCAATTAGCCATAAATATTAATTCATTAAGCTGCAGTCAGATTTACCGCTTTCTGACTGCAGTCCATGGAAGAATTTATTTAAAAATCACTGATCGTCCGATTAACAAACTTCCAATTGGATTTCCCGGAAATTTCTATACCTAGTTGCTGTACAAAAATCATTACTCAACTCCCTACTGATTTTAAAATCTAGCTTGATAAACAACCAACAAAATTCCAGAATTTTCACAGCTTTAGCTACTGAACTTGTTTAGCCCTTTAAAAATATCAAACGACTTCAGAAAATTATGAATCCAGCGCCATTAGATTCCTTATTCAAATCTCTACGTTTTAGACATCAGAAAATCCGTTTTTCGACAACTAACGACCGAGTTACAGCCAGATGAAGTCGGCTGAAACTATTATTCAGCAGACCGTTTCAGCATCTCTTTATAATAAACTCGTGTAATCCCGTTCATGCGATTAATCTAGACGATCTAAAACCGATTTCTAATCCTAGATTAATACCAATATCTCATCCATGCAAACTCTAGTTCTTACTTCTAGTTATTATAAACAAAACACAGCCTATATGTATTCAACTTTAACACTCATTCCAACTCTAAATCTTGTATTACCAATCCGGAACTATATCATCATGCAACCTGAGAACAGCAACAATCAAGACACATAACTTTGAAACAACTAGCCATTCGAGCATACATGTATCCAAAACATTTATATCAATTCTTTCAAGCATGTATATATATATATCCGAAACAATACAATCATCTATCTTATTCTATTATGCAAATCCGAACACAACACACTCAAAACACGTATAACCGAACATGATCTAGCAACAAAAGATAAATCCTAACCTTAAGTGACAAGGTAAGCGGCCGAAACTTGGATGTGAATGGATTTGGCTTGAAAGTAATTCGCGACCGAGAAGGGCTTGTTGATAAAGTGGCTGTTTGATCGGCCAGAGGTGAACAAAGACTGATCTCGCGATTTGAATGAAGGTGAAGATGGAGATTGTTGTTGCTGCTGTGACCGAGAGAATTAAACGAACCAGAAAACAGCTGATTGCGATCACAATAAGTGAGAACAAGCTGCGACGGCTGTCTTGTTTGTTAGGGTTTTCAGATTGTGAAAGAGTATGTATGGGTGTTGTATATATATAAGCGCAACAATGATAGGGTTTACGGTTTGGTTTGGGGTTTATGGCCGAGGGACTTGGGTGAGTTAGTTGGGTTTGGATGTGATCTCGCGGCCAAGTACTAGGGTGGATTCGGTTTGGGTTTGAACTCGCGGTTTTTGAACTTGATCTCGGCCGAGAATGTTTTGGTTTAGGGTTTAGGTTTGCTCTTGGTTTGGATTCGATCTTGGCCGAGGACTTGACTCGAGTTAAAGTTTAAAACTTGTTAACTCCTAGGGTCACCATGAATCTCTTTGGTTCGTGTCGCGGTTCGGTTCGTGTACATATCTACAATAATTACTTTATAACTAAACAATCACACAAACACTCATCACGTATTCATTCCATGCACGTTTAATACTTAGCACACATATTATTCGACAAGTGTCACGTGTAAGTTATCCGAAAAACCCGGGATATCACATTATCCCCATGTTGAAAGAATTTTCGTCCCGAAAATTGAGTAAACGCGGTTTAGCATGTAACGTACATGTTTAGAGTGCCACGCACAAAGAGTTAGTTCGTTAATGATGGTACGCAACGTTACAAGAAGTTCCCAAGTGTCATACACAAAGGTTTCCAAGTGCCATGCACAAGAATTTAGTCAACAATAGTACACGAAAGTATGAGAAGTTTCCAGGTTGTCACATCATCCCCATGTTGAAAGAATTTTCGTCCCGAAAATTTAGGTACTGGTATCGTTAGTTTGCTGCTCAGTTGCGAAGAGGTGTGGGTATTTGCTTTTCATTTGGTCCTCTCTTTCCCACGTGAACTCCGGTCCACGCTTAGAGTCCCAACGAACTTTAACGATTGGAATCTTGCTGTGCCTTCGAGTCTTGATCTCACGATCCATGATCTCAATAGGCTTTTCCACGAAGTGTAGTTGTTCATCCACTTGGATCTCATCCAATGGAATAACTAAAGTTTCATCTGAAAGACACTTCTTCAGATTTGACACGTGAAATACGTTGTGAAGTCCACTGAGTTCGGCAGGAAGGTCTAATTGGTATGCTACGGGTCCGATACGTTTCAAGATTACAAACGGGCCTACGTACCGTGGGTTAAGTTTGCCTCGTTTTCCAAAGCGGATTACACCCTTCCAGGGTGACACCTTTAGTAGGACGCGGTCGCCTACTTGAAATTCGAGCGGTTTGCATCGTTGATCAGCGTAGCTTTTCTGTCGATCTCGTGCCGCCGCCATGCGGTTTCTGATTTGTACAATCTTTTCAGTAGCCTCAAGTATTAATTCAGGGCCTGTGAGTTGACTGTCACCGACTTCTGCCCAGCAGACCGGTGATCTACATTTACGACCGTATAATGCCTCAAACGGTGCTGCCGAAATACTCGTGTGATAGCTGTTGTTATATGAGAATTCTACTAGGGGCAGGTGAATTTCCCAATTATTTCCGAAGTCCACTACGCATGCCCTAAGCATGTCTTCCAAGGTTTGTATGGTCCTTTCGCTTTGACCATCAGTCTGAGGGTGATAAGCTGTGCTCATATCCAAGCGTGTTCCCAACGCTTTCTGGAGTGACTGCCAGAAGTTTGACATGAAACGAGCATCTCTATCTGAGATGATGGACGTTGGCACTCCGTGCCGAGAAACTACTTCCTTAATGTAGATGCGAGTCAACTTCTCCATCTTATCCGTTTCTTTAATAGCTAGGAAGTGTGCGGACTTCGTTAAACGATCCACAATCACCCAGATGGTATCGCAACCACCCAAGGTTCGCGGGAGTTTAGTGATAAAATCCATGGAGATCTGATCCCATTTCCACACTGGGATCTCAGGTTGTTGGAGTAGCCCCGATGGCTTTTGATACTCCACCTTGACTTTTGCACAAGTCAAACATTTACTCACGTAGGTGGCTATATCGGCTTTCATGTTAGGCCACCAATACACAACTTTAAGGTCTTGATACATCTTATCCGAACCCGGATGGACAGAGTATCGAGATTTGTGAGCTTCATCCATGACTAGCTCTCTGAGGTTCCCGTAAAGAGGTACCCATATGCGATTCATGAAATACCGGGCTCCATTGGGCTTTACCTCCCAGTCGCGTTCCATTTTTCCCACTGATTCGGCTTTGATGTTTTCCTCCTTAACTGCTTCTAACTGGGCGTCGCGTATTTGTTCGGGTAGCCCCGAATGAATAGTGAGTTGTAGTGCTCGTACACGATGAGGTTTCAAGTGTTCTTTCCTACTGAGGGCATCAGCTACCACGTTAGCTTTACCCGGATGATACCGAATGGCACACTCATAATCGTTTAAGAGTTCGACCCAGCGACGCTGTCGCATGTTCAACTCCTTCTGATCAAAGATGTGTTGGAGGCTTTTGTGGTCAGTAAAGATTGTGCACTTTGTTCCATAGAGGTAGTGTCTCCAAATCTTAAGTGCAAACACCACTGCTCCCAATTCCAGGTCATGTGTCGTGTAGTTTTCCTCGTGGACCTTCAGCTGTCGCGACGCATACGCGATGACCTTATCGCGTTGCATGAGTACGCATCCCAATCCCTGAATGGAAGCATCACAATACACTACGAAGTCATCTGTCCCTTCCGGCAAGGACAGAATGGGTGCACTGCAAAGTTTCTGCTTCAGCAATTGAAATGCTGCTTCTTGCTTGTCACCCCAAGTATACTTGATACCTTTCTGGGTAAGGGTAGTGAGCGGTTGTGCAATCTTTGAAAACCCCTCGATGAAGCGTCTGTAATAACCAGCCAATCCTAAGAATTGGCGGATCTCCGTCGGTGTCTTAGGTGCTTCCCAGTTTTTGATGGCTTCAATCTTGGCAGGGTCTACGTGGATACCCTTTTTATTCACGACGTGCCCGAGAAACTGAACTTCCCGGATCCAGAAATCACACTTCGAGAGCTTGGCATATAGCTTTTCCTGTTGAAGTAATCCTAGCAGTAATCGTAGATGCTCAGCATGCTCTTCTTCACTTTTGGAGTAGATGAGTATGTCATCGATGAACACGATGACAAATTTGTCGAGGTATGGTTTACACACGCGGTTCACGAGGTCCATGAACACCGCAGGTGCGTTAGTGAGACCGAATGGCATGACCAAGAACTCGTAATGGCCATACCGAGTGCGAAATGCTGTCTTAGCGATATCCTCCTCCCTGACGCGTAGCTGATGATAACCGGACCGTAAATCAATCTTAGAGTAGTAACTTGACCCTTGCAGTTGGTCGAATAGATCGTCGATGCGAGGTAACGGGTATCGGTTCTTGACTGTAACCTTGTTGAGTTCCCTATAGTCAATGCACATGCGGAAAGTCCCGTCCTTCTTCTTGACAAACAGGACTGGAGCTCCCCATGGCGAAACGCTTGGTCGGATAAATCCTTTTTCCAATAGCTCTTGTAGTTGGGTCGACAGCTCCTGTAGCTCGGCTGGAGCTAGGCGGTATAGAGCCTTGGCGATAGGAGTTGCATTGCTCGCCAATTCGATTTCAAACTCCAATTGTCGATGTGGTGGAAGACCAGGTAATTCTTCTGGGAATACATCGGAAAAAATCACGGACGACAGGGATGTCTTCTATACGTTTCTCGTCCTTAGGTTGTTCGGTAATCAGTGCGAGTAAAGCGAAAGTGTTCTTTCTCCGAAGATACTTCTGCGCTTGCATAAATGAGATAATGTTGGTGACGGCGCTTGCCTTGTCGCCTTGTACCGTCAGGATTTCATCGTTCGTGAGTGGAATACGGATAGACTTTTCGAAGCAGGGAACTTCAGCCCGGACATCGGATAGCCAGTCCATTCCGACTACCACGTCAAAACTACCCAGGGTAGTTGTCATCAGATCGATGGTAAAAGTGTGGCCCGCGAGTTTGAGTTGACAGCAGGATACGATTTGGGTCACATTTACCGATTTACCATTGGCTAATTCTATCACATAAGGGGTCTCTAATGGTTTAAGCATGAGATTTAGGTTCTTCCTAAAAGACTCAGATATAAAGCTCCTATCCGCACCCGTATCAAAAAGCACAGAAGCAAAATGTTCATTAAGGGGAAACTTACCGGTGACCATGTTCGTGTCGTTTCTGGCCTCTCCGCGGCCCAATGTAAATGCGCGACCTTTGGCACCTCCTGTGCCACCGTTCCCATTATTGTTGTTGTTATTATTGTTGTGGTTGTTGTGGTTGTGGTTGTTTCCACCATTATTGTTGTTGTTGCGCAACTGTGGGCAGTCTCTTCTGAAATGAGCAGTGCTACCACACTAATAGCATCCCCGGTTTATACCCTGCTGCTGACCCTGAGGCTGATTTTGATTTTGTCGGGACATGATTTCCCCACGACAATCCTTTGCCGCATGTCCCACCTTGCCACATCTTTGGCAGCGATTTCCGGCACAAGGGCCGTTATGATGGAGATTACAGCGGTTGCACTGCGGCTTTCGACCTACATAGCCGCCTGAATTCTGGTTGTTGTTGTTGTTGTTGTTGTTGGCGGGATGATTTTGATGACCCCGGTGGCTGTGGTAGTGATTGAACCGTATCTGGTTCCCTTGCTGCGGATGAGATGACGAAGACTGTCGAATAGTTGAGTCTTCAAACTTTCTTTTGTTATCCGGGGCAACTTCAGTTGTACCCCGTGCTGGCAGTTTCTTCTGTTCCACCACTTTATCGGTGAGTTTGTGAGCCAATCGGATTGCTTGATGTTCTGTTACAGGGTTACTAGCCATTACCATGCCCTGAATTTCCGGAACCAAACCCCCGAGATAGAACTCGAGTCTTTTCTCCACAGTGTTGGCTAATTCGGGACACAGAAATACTAAATCATGATGTTTTGCGGTGTAAGCTTCAATCTCCGATCCCACCATCTTGTGGTTCCATAAAGCTTGCTCTAACTGTTGCACTCTGTCTCGTGGACAGTACTCCTCTTTAATTAGGGCCTTGAACTCAGCCCATGCCATTGCATTTGCAGCTAACAGTCCACGTGTTTGGACTTGGGCATTCCACCATGTCAGTGCCCCCTCTTCCAGTGTTGAGGCTGCATATTTGACTTTGTTGGCCTCGAGGCAGTTGCACATTTCAAAAACAGATTCTGATTTTTCGATCTAGCGGACCAATCCAATGGGTCCTTCCGCCCCCGAGAATTTGCTAGGCTTTGCCTCAAGGAACATCTTATAGGGGTTAAAGCCCCCTCCTGCTGACAGAGAACAGGAAGTCAGCAAGGAATTGTACTAGCCTCACTATTAGATTTTCACGCGAAAATTTAATAATGGTTACCTGCCGGCTGGTTCTGAACACCCGCTAAAGCTGCGTTCACATGCTCCTGAATCATGGCAGCTAGCTCTTCGGGCGTCAAGTTAAGGTTTCCACGTCTTCCAGTCGCCATTTAGATCTTCGAAACACAACACAAACACACCCCGATAAGTCTATATATCCAATATAGCTACTCTACTTCGTACTTTAATAATTAGTAAGTTATGTCAACTCAATATGTTAAATAATCAAAAGAAATACTTGATTAACTGGAATTTCAACGTCTTACAAAAGTGCAATCAAACATACGAATTCACTATAAAGTCTCAGGTTTAAATACAAGTGGGAAAATAATAAACTGAAGGAAAACAAATGATATAAACGAGACGTGTCAGTCGTCTACATCTCCATTCCCCAAGTCACTGTCGTTGCCGTCATCCTGTGCGGCATTTCCAGCTTCCTCAGCTGGGTCCTCCTCCGGATCCTCTTCAGGATCCTCCTCTTCCGGCACTGGAGGGGCCGGTGCTGGTTCAAGTGCTTGATTTTGCAGTTCCTGAATGTTCCAACTATTCTCCAGGACCCTGTCCTCAAGCCAGTCAGCTCTTATCTGCTCAGCACGCAGATCTCTGGCTATGGTGTTACGAGCTATCTTACTCGTACGATGCTCTTCCTCGAGCGAGTCGGTCTTTCCTGTAAGGTGTCGGATCATCCATCCTTGTGATAAGATGGTTTCCTGCATTCTTTCTAACTGTTTTTGTTGTGTATGCACTAGGATTCTAAGCATGTCGATTCCTATTTCTACTGGATTAACCGGTTCAACCGGTACAGCAATAGTTGGACGTAACGACGACTCCTCCCCCAGAGCGAGCCTCTTCCTCGCTGCTGAGCATGTCTCTACGCCATAAGGTAGTATGGGTTCCACCATTGGTGCCTTTCCTAGTGCTCTTGGTGGCGTAAGTCTGTCGGATGATGATGATGACGATGAGGATGATGACATTGCCTGTTAGGTCGTGTAGTTAGTTATAAGTTGTTTTCATTTCTTATTATGAAGGCATAATCTACCAAACACAGTTGTGGTATACATAACAAGATATAATAATTCGGTGCCAAACTAAGTCTAGTGTCATGATATCAGCTATAGTTTAGGTCTACTTCTAATGCAAACCTGGTTCTCTATAGCTAGTGGCTCTGATACCAATCTGTCACACCCTCAATTTCCACTTGCGGAGTTTTACCGCGAGGCGTGTGAACAAACCAGAATCTGAATCACTAGTACGTCGAACGACTCTACATGATTTGATTATACGTTTTGCAAAATCGTTCATTGTAGATTTTATATCAATTACCAATATTTAGCAGAGCATTGTTTTTAAAGTTTGAGCGGAAGCATAAATAAGTAGTGATGCGGGCGCCAACACAAACGCCAAAACAAATGAAAAATCTCAAAACAATATTAATAAATAAGACTCGATAAAGATGTCTTGTTCAATGCATGTGCGTGCACCTAGAGCTCCTAGCGTCCTGAGAAACATGCAAAGAAACAAGTGTCAACATTAAAGATGAGTGAGTTCACAGGTTTTCATAAATTCGTTTGTTCGGTTATAGTTTGTTACTCCGTTATCCCCAACCCGGGATAACGTATCAGTTCCATTATTCCAATCCCAGAATAATAAGTTGTTGCTTCTAATATTCCCCACCCGGAATATTAAGTTGTTGCTTCCATTATCCCCAACCCGGGATAATAAGTTGATGTTTCCAATATTCCAAACCCGGAATATTAAGTTGATCCGTAATTAAGTTCAATATTAATGTATACAGGTAGCTAGCCTAAAGTCATGTCACTAAGTGTTCGCGATCGAAGCTGACAGTTGTGCCTCCGTTTTGCCAGGCCTATCACATGACCATGGCGATGTTAGGCCAATTATTCACCCGTTGACCATACCAGGTCGGCTAGCGCGACTAGCTCGGATGGGGCTCGTCAGACCCAGTAGTACTACTTATAATTCCCCCGCTATTTAACCCAAATACTAACGATCCGAGGAGATTGTCGAGGACTTAAGTGATAAAGCTGCTTAGTGCCCATAACATTACATTAACATTAACTTAGTTACCGTATAGTTATGTGACGTTAAATTCGTATAACGTAAAGAGTTTGAGTTTGAGAGTGTATACATGTTTCTCCCCTGTTGTTTAAAAACCGGATAAAGTTAGGGGCCGTGAACTCACCTTTATTTGCTCGGTTAGTGTAGCAAAGATGTTATAAGAGATGGGACCGCTAGTTGCGTCCTAACAAACCAATTAATTCCACGTCAGTGTGTAGTCACACCAATACAAATTCCACACACAATTTACTCACAAAGTGATACATACCAACAACATATCTAACACTCAAACATGCATGCAAGTATTCTCATGTGATCATAGAAATCAAACAACTTGTCATGAACATGTTTCAATTCCATGCAACACTTTAATGCATACAATCACAAGTTATCAACTTTCTGCTTAACACTCAATTATTCAGCTGTCTTCTAGGATTTTTATAAAATAGTTCTATCATTCCAAAAATTCCCATATTTTTATATTAGGTGACATTTATACCATAGAAATTTATATAATTTTCCAAGTCCTAAATCTTTACCAATTAGCCATAAATATTAATTCATTAAGCTGCAGTCAGATTTACCGCTTTCTGACTGCAGTCCATGGAAGAATTTATTTAAAAATCACTGATCGTCCGATTAACAAACTTCCAATTGGATTTCCCGGAAATTTCTATACCTAGTTGCTGTACAAAAATCATTACTCAACTCCCTACTGATTTTAAAATCTAGCTTGATAAACAACCAACAAAATTCCAGAATTTTCACAGCTTTAGCTACTGAACTTGTTTAGCCCTTTAAAAATATCAAACGACTTCAGAAAATTATGAATCCAGCGCCATTAGATTCCTTATTCAAATCTCTACGTTTTAGACATCAGAAAATCCGTTTTTCGACAACTAACGACCGAGTTACAGCCAGATGAAGTCGGCTGAAACTATTATTCAGCAGACCGTTTCAGCATCTCTTTATAATAAACTCGTGTAATCCCGTTCATGCGATTAATCTAGACGATCTAAAACCGATTTCTAATCCTAGATTAATACCAATATCTCATCCATGCAAACTCTAGTTCTTACTTCTAGTTATTATAAACAAAACACAGCCTATATGTATTCAACTTTAACACTCATTCCAACTCTAAATCTTGTATTACCAATCCGGAACTATATCATCATGCAACCTGAGAACAGCAACAATCAAGACACATAACTTTGAAACAACTAGCCATTCGAGCATACATGTATCCAAAACATTTATATCAATTCTTTCAAGCATGTATATATATATATCCGAAACAATACAATCATCTATCTTATTCTATTATGCAAATCCGAACACAACACACTCAAAACACGTATAACCGAACATGATCTAGCAACAAAAGATAAATCCTAACCTTAAGTGACAAGGTAAGCGGCCGAAACTTGGATGTGAATGGATTTGGCTTGAAAGTAATTCGCGACCGAGAAGGGCTTGTTGATAAAGTGGCTGTTTGATCGGCCAGAGGTGAACAAAGACTGATCTCGCGATTTGAATGAAGGTGAAGATGGAGATTGTTGTTGCTGCTGTGACCGAGAGAATTAAACGAACCAGAAAACAGCTGATTGCGATCACAATAAGTGAGAACAAGCTGCGACGGCTGTCTTGTTTGTTAGGGTTTTCAGATTGTGAAAGAGTATGTATGGGTGTTGTATATATATAAGCGCAACAATGATAGGGTTTACGGTTTGGTTTGGGGTTTATGGCCGAGGGACTTGGGTGAGTTAGTTGGGTTTGGATGTGATCTCGCGGCCAAGTACTAGGGTGGATTCGGTTTGGGTTTGAACTCGCGGTTTTTGAACTTGATCTCGGCCGAGAATGTTTTGGTTTAGGGTTTAGGTTTGCTCTTGGTTTGGATTCGATCTTGGCCGAGGACTTGACTCGAGTTAAAGTTTAAAACTTGTTAACTCCTAGGGTCACCATGAATCTCTTTGGTTCGTGTCGCGGTTCGGTTCGTGTACATATCTACAATAATTACTTTATAACTAAACAATCACACAAACACTCATCACGTATTCATTCCATGCACGTTTAATACTTAGCACACATATTATTCGACAAGTGTCACGTGTAAGTTATCCGAAAAACCCGGGATATCACATTATCCCCATGTTGAAAGAATTTTCGTCCCGAAAATTGAGTAAACGCGGTTTAGCATGTAACGTACATGTTTAGAGTGCCACGCACAAAGAGTTAGTTCGTTAATGATGGTACGCAACGTTACAAGAAGTTCCCAAGTGTCATACACAAAGGTTTCCAAGTGCCATGCACAAGAATTTAGTCAACAATAGTACACGAAAGTATGAGAAGTTTCCAGGTTGTCACATCATCCCCATGTTGAAAGAATTTTCGTCCCGAAAATTTAGGTACTGGTATCGTTAGTTTGCTGCTCAGTTGCGAAGAGGTGTGGGTATTTGCTTTTCATTTGGTCCTCTCTTTCCCACGTGAACTCCGGTCCACGCTTAGAGTCCCAACGAACTTTAACGATTGGAATCTTGCTGTGCCTTCGAGTCTTGATCTCACGATCCATGATCTCAATAGGCTTTTCCACGAAGTGTAGTTGTTCATCCACTTGGATCTCATCCAATGGAATAACTAAAGTTTCATCTGAAAGACACTTCTTCAGATTTGACACGTGAAATACGTTGTGAAGTCCACTGAGTTCGGCAGGAAGGTCTAATTGGTATGCTACGGGTCCGATACGTTTCAAGATTACAAACGGGCCTACGTACCGTGGGTTAAGTTTGCCTCGTTTTCCAAAGCGGATTACACCCTTCCAGGGTGACACCTTTAGTAGGACGCGGTCGCCTACTTGAAATTCGAGCGGTTTGCATCGTTGATCAGCGTAGCTTTTCTGTCGATCTCGTGCCGCCGCCATGCGGTTTCTGATTTGTACAATCTTTTCAGTAGCCTCAAGTATTAATTCAGGGCCTGTGAGTTGACTGTCACCGACTTCTGCCCAGCAGACCGGTGATCTACATTTACGACCGTATAATGCCTCAAACGGTGCTGCCGAAATACTCGTGTGATAGCTGTTGTTATATGAGAATTCTACTAGGGGCAGGTGAATTTCCCAATTATTTCCGAAGTCCACTACGCATGCCCTAAGCATGTCTTCCAAGGTTTGTATGGTCCTTTCGCTTTGACCATCAGTCTGAGGGTGATAAGCTGTGCTCATATCCAAGCGTGTTCCCAACGCTTTCTGGAGTGACTGCCAGAAGTTTGACATGAAACGAGCATCTCTATCTGAGATGATGGACGTTGGCACTCCGTGCCGAGAAACTACTTCCTTAATGTAGATGCGAGTCAACTTCTCCATCTTATCCGTTTCTTTAATAGCTAGGAAGTGTGCGGACTTCGTTAAACGATCCACAATCACCCAGATGGTATCGCAACCACCCAAGGTTCGCGGGAGTTTAGTGATAAAATCCATGGAGATCTGATCCCATTTCCACACTGGGATCTCAGGTTGTTGGAGTAGCCCCGATGGCTTTTGATACTCCACCTTGACTTTTGCACAAGTCAAACATTTACTCACGTAGGTGGCTATATCGGCTTTCATGTTAGGCCACCAATACACAACTTTAAGGTCTTGATACATCTTATCCGAACCCGGATGGACAGAGTATCGAGATTTGTGAGCTTCATCCATGACTAGCTCTCTGAGGTTCCCGTAAAGAGGTACCCATATGCGATTCATGAAATACCGGGCTCCATTGGGCTTTACCTCCCAGTCGCGTTCCATTTTTCCCACTGATTCGGCTTTGATGTTTTCCTCCTTAACTGCTTCTAACTGGGCGTCGCGTATTTGTTCGGGTAGCCCCGAATGAATAGTGAGTTGTAGTGCTCGTACACGATGAGGTTTCAAGTGTTCTTTCCTACTGAGGGCATCAGCTACCACGTTAGCTTTACCCGGATGATACCGAATGGCACACTCATAATCGTTTAAGAGTTCGACCCAGCGACGCTGTCGCATGTTCAACTCCTTCTGATCAAAGATGTGTTGGAGGCTTTTGTGGTCAGTAAAGATTGTGCACTTTGTTCCATAGAGGTAGTGTCTCCAAATCTTAAGTGCAAACACCACTGCTCCCAATTCCAGGTCATGTGTCGTGTAGTTTTCCTCGTGGACCTTCAGCTGTCGCGACGCATACGCGATGACCTTATCGCGTTGCATGAGTACGCATCCCAATCCCTGAATGGAAGCATCACAATACACTACGAAGTCATCTGTCCCTTCCGGCAAGGACAGAATGGGTGCACTGCAAAGTTTCTGCTTCAGCAATTGAAATGCTGCTTCTTGCTTGTCACCCCAAGTATACTTGATACCTTTCTGGGTAAGGGTAGTGAGCGGTTGTGCAATCTTTGAAAACCCCTCGATGAAGCGTCTGTAATAACCAGCCAATCCTAAGAATTGGCGGATCTCCGTCGGTGTCTTAGGTGCTTCCCAGTTTTTGATGGCTTCAATCTTGGCAGGGTCTACGTGGATACCCTTTTTATTCACGACGTGCCCGAGAAACTGAACTTCCCGGATCCAGAAATCACACTTCGAGAGCTTGGCATATAGCTTTTCCTGTTGAAGTAATCCTAGCAGTAATCGTAGATGCTCAGCATGCTCTTCTTCACTTTTGGAGTAGATGAGTATGTCATCGATGAACACGATGACAAATTTGTCGAGGTATGGTTTACACACGCGGTTCACGAGGTCCATGAACACCGCAGGTGCGTTAGTGAGACCGAATGGCATGACCAAGAACTCGTAATGGCCATACCGAGTGCGAAATGCTGTCTTAGCGATATCCTCCTCCCTGACGCGTAGCTGATGATAACCGGACCGTAAATCAATCTTAGAGTAGTAACTTGACCCTTGCAGTTGGTCGAATAGATCGTCGATGCGAGGTAACGGGTATCGGTTCTTGACTGTAACCTTGTTGAGTTCCCTATAGTCAATGCACATGCGGAAAGTCCCGTCCTTCTTCTTGACAAACAGGACTGGAGCTCCCCATGGCGAAACGCTTGGTCGGATAAATCCTTTTTCCAATAGCTCTTGTAGTTGGGTCGACAGCTCCTGTAGCTCGGCTGGAGCTAGGCGGTATAGAGCCTTGGCGATAGGAGTTGCATTGCTCGCCAATTCGATTTCAAACTCCAATTGTCGATGTGGTGGAAGACCAGGTAATTCTTCTGGGAATACATCGGAAAAAATCACGGACGACAGGGATGTCTTCTATACGTTTCTCGTCCTTAGGTTGTTCGGTAATCAGTGCGAGTAAAGCGAAAGTGTTCTTTCTCCGAAGATACTTCTGCGCTTGCATAAATGAGATAATGTTGGTGACGGCGCTTGCCTTGTCGCCTTGTACCGTCAGGATTTCATCGTTCGTGAGTGGAATACGGATAGACTTTTCGAAGCAGGGAACTTCAGCCCGGACATCGGATAGCCAGTCCATTCCGACTACCACGTCAAAACTACCCAGGGTAGTTGTCATCAGATCGATGGTAAAAGTGTGGCCCGCGAGTTTGAGTTGACAGCAGGATACGATTTGGGTCACATTTACCGATTTACCATTGGCTAATTCTATCACATAAGGGGTCTCTAATGGTTTAAGCATGAGATTTAGGTTCTTCCTAAAAGACTCAGATATAAAGCTCCTATCCGCACCCGTATCAAAAAGCACAGAAGCAAAATGTTCATTAAGGGGAAACTTACCGGTGACCATGTTCGTGTCGTTTCTGGCCTCTCCGCGGCCCAATGTAAATGCGCGACCTTTGGCACCTCCTGTGCCACCGTTCCCATTATTGTTGTTGTTATTATTGTTGTGGTTGTTGTGGTTGTGGTTGTTTCCACCATTATTGTTGTTGTTGCGCAACTGTGGGCAGTCTCTTCTGAAATGAGCAGTGCTACCACACTAATAGCATCCCCGGTTTATACCCTGCTGCTGACCCTGAGGCTGATTTTGATTTTGTCGGGACATGATTTCCCCACGACAATCCTTTGCCGCATGTCCCACCTTGCCACATCTTTGGCAGCGATTTCCGGCACAAGGGCCGTTATGATGGAGATTACAGCGGTTGCACTGCGGCTTTCGACCTACATAGCCGCCTGAATTCTGGTTGTTGTTGTTGTTGTTGTTGTTGGCGGGATGATTTTGATGACCCCGGTGGCTGTGGTAGTGATTGAACCGTATCTGGTTCCCTTGCTGCGGATGAGATGACGAAGACTGTCGAATAGTTGAGTCTTCAAACTTTCTTTTGTTATCCGGGGCAACTTCAGTTGTACCCCGTGCTGGCAGTTTCTTCTGTTCCACCACTTTATCGGTGAGTTTGTGAGCCAATCGGATTGCTTGATGTTCTGTTACAGGGTTACTAGCCATTACCATGCCCTGAATTTCCGGAACCAAACCCCCGAGATAGAACTCGAGTCTTTTCTCCACAGTGTTGGCTAATTCGGGACACAGAAATACTAAATCATGATGTTTTGCGGTGTAAGCTTCAATCTCCGATCCCACCATCTTGTGGTTCCATAAAGCTTGCTCTAACTGTTGCACTCTGTCTCGTGGACAGTACTCCTCTTTAATTAGGGCCTTGAACTCAGCCCATGCCATTGCATTTGCAGCTAACAGTCCACGTGTTTGGACTTGGGCATTCCACCATGTCAGTGCCCCCTCTTCCAGTGTTGAGGCTGCATATTTGACTTTGTTGGCCTCGAGGCAGTTGCACATTTCAAAAACAGATTCTGATTTTTCGATCTAGCGGACCAATCCAATGGGTCCTTCCGCCCCCGAGAATTTGCTAGGCTTTGCCTCAAGGAACATCTTATAGGGGTTAAAGCCCCCTCCTGCTGACAGAGAACAGGAAGTCAGCAAGGAATTGTACTAGCCTCACTATTAGATTTTCACGCGAAAATTTAATAATGGTTACCTGCCGGCTGGTTCTGAACACCCGCTAAAGCTGCGTTCACATGCTCCTGAATCATGGCAGCTAGCTCTTCGGGCGTCAAGTTAAGGTTTCCACGTCTTCCAGTCGCCATTTAGATCTTCGAAACACAACACAAACACACCCCGATAAGTCTATATATCCAATATAGCTACTCTACTTCGTACTTTAATAATTAGTAAGTTATGTCAACTCAATATGTTAAATAATCAAAAGAAATACTTGATTAACTGGAATTTCAACGTCTTACAAAAGTGCAATCAAACATACGAATTCACTATAAAGTCTCAGGTTTAAATACAAGTGGGAAAATAATAAACTGAAGGAAAACAAATGATATAAACGAGACGTGTCAGTCGTCTACATCTCCATTCCCCAAGTCACTGTCGTTGCCGTCATCCTGTGCGGCATTTCCAGCTTCCTCAGCTGGGTCCTCCTCCGGATCCTCTTCAGGATCCTCCTCTTCCGGCACTGGAGGGGCCGGTGCTGGTTCAAGTGCTTGATTTTGCAGTTCCTGAATGTTCCAACTATTCTCCAGGACCCTGTCCTCAAGCCAGTCAGCTCTTATCTGCTCAGCACGCAGATCTCTGGCTATGGTGTTACGAGCTATCTTACTCGTACGATGCTCTTCCTCGAGCGAGTCGGTCTTTCCTGTAAGGTGTCGGATCATCCATCCTTGTGATAAGATGGTTTCCTGCATTCTTTCTAACTGTTTTTGTTGTGTATGCACTAGGATTCTAAGCATGTCGATTCCTATTTCTACTGGATTAACCGGTTCAACCGGTACAGCAATAGTTGGACGTAACGACGACTCCTCCCCCAGAGCGAGCCTCTTCCTCGCTGCTGAGCATGTCTCTACGCCATAAGGTAGTATGGGTTCCACCATTGGTGCCTTTCCTAGTGCTCTTGGTGGCGTAAGTCTGTCGGATGATGATGATGACGATGAGGATGATGACATTGCCTGTTAGGTCGTGTAGTTAGTTATAAGTTGTTTTCATTTCTTATTATGAAGGCATAATCTACCAAACACAGTTGTGGTATACATAACAAGATATAATAATTCGGTGCCAAACTAAGTCTAGTGTCATGATATCAGCTATAGTTTAGGTCTACTTCTAATGCAAACCTGGTTCTCTATAGCTAGTGGCTCTGATACCAATCTGTCACACCCTCAATTTCCACTTGCGGAGTTTTACCGCGAGGCGTGTGAACAAACCAGAATCTGAATCACTAGTACGTCGAACGACTCTACATGATTTGATTATACGTTTTGCAAAATCGTTCATTGTAGATTTTATATCAATTACCAATATTTAGCAGAGCATTGTTTTTAAAGTTTGAGCGGAAGCATAAATAAGTAGTGATGCGGGCGCCAACACAAACGCCAAAACAAATGAAAAATCTCAAAACAATATTAATAAATAAGACTCGATAAAGATGTCTTGTTCAATGCATGTGCGTGCACCTAGAGCTCCTAGCGTCCTGAGAAACATGCAAAGAAACAAGTGTCAACATTAAAGATGAGTGAGTTCACAGGTTTTCATAAATTCGTTTGTTCGGTTATAGTTTGTTACTCCGTTATCCCCAACCCGGGATAACGTATCAGTTCCATTATTCCAATCCCAGAATAATAAGTTGTTGCTTCTAATATTCCCCACCCGGAATATTAAGTTGTTGCTTCCATTATCCCCAACCCGGGATAATAAGTTGATGTTTCCAATATTCCAAACCCGGAATATTAAGTTGATCCGTAATTAAGTTCAATATTAATGTATACAGGTAGCTAGCCTAAAGTCATGTCACTAAGTGTTCGCGATCGAAGCTGACAGTTGTGCCTCCGTTTTGCCAGGCCTATCACATGACCATGGCGATGTTAGGCCAATTATTCACCCGTTGACCATACCAGGTCGGCTAGCGCGACTAGCTCGGATGGGGCTCGTCAGACCCAGTAGTACTACTTATAATTCCCCCGCTATTTAACCCAAATACTAACGATCCGAGGAGATTGTCGAGGACTTAAGTGATAAAGCTGCTTAGTGCCCATAACATTACATTAACATTAACTTAGTTACCGTATAGTTATGTGACGTTAAATTCGTATAACGTAAAGAGTTTGAGTTTGAGAGTGTATACATGTTTCTCCCCCTGTTGTTTAAAAACCGGATAAAGTTAGGGGCCGTGAACTCACCTTTATTTGCTCGGTTAGTGTAGCAAAGATGTTATAAGAGATGGGACCGCTAGTTGCGTCCTAACAAACCAATTAATTCCACGTCAGTGTGTAGTCACACCAATACAAATTCCACACACAATTTACTCACAAAGTGATACATACCAACAACATATCTAACACTCAAACATGCATGCAAGTATTCTCATGTGATCATAGAAATCAAACAACTTGTCATGAACATGTTTCAATTCCATGCAACACTTTAATGCATATAATCACAAGTTATCAACTTTCTGCTTAACACTCAATTATTCAGCTGTCTTCTAGGATTTTTATAAAATAGTTCTATCATTCCAAAAATTCCCATATTTTTATATTAGGTGACATTTATACCATAGAAATTTATATAATTTTCCAAGTCCTAAATCTTTACCAATTAGCCATAAATATTAATTCATTAAGCTGCAGTCAGATTTACCGCTTTCTGACTGCAGTCCATGGAAGAATTTATTTAAAAATCACTGATCGTCCGATTAACAAACTTCCAATTGGAGTTCCCGGAAATTTCTATACCTAGTTGCTGTACAAAAATCATTACTCAACTCCCTACTGATTTTAAAATCTAGCTTGATAAACAACCAACAAAATTCCAGAATTTTCACAGCTTTAGCTACTGAACTTGTTTAGCCCTTTAAAAATATCAAACGACTTCAGAAAATTATGAATCCAACGCCATTAGATTCCTTATTCAAATCTCTACGTTTTAGACATCAGAAAATCCGTTTTTCGACAACTAACGACCGAGTTACAGCCAGATGAAGTCAGCTGTAACTATTATTCAGCAGACTGTTTCAGCATCTCTTTATAATAAACTCGTGTAATCCCGTTCATGCGATTAATCTAGACGATCTAAAACCGATTTCTAATCCTAGATTAATACCAATATCTCATCCATGCAAACTCTAGTTCTTACTTCTAGTTATTATAAACAAAACACAGCCTATATGTATTCAACTTTAAAACTCATTCCAACTCTAAATCTTGTATTACCAATCCGGAACTATATCATCATGCAACCTGAGAACAGCAACAATCAAGACACATAACTTCGAAACAACTAGCCATTCGAGCATACATGTATCCGAAACATTTATATCAGTTCTTTCAAGCATGTATATATATATATC
Source organism: Scalesia atractyloides (assembly GCA_947069175.1). Taxonomy (NCBI): domain Eukaryota; kingdom Viridiplantae; phylum Streptophyta; class Magnoliopsida; order Asterales; family Asteraceae; genus Scalesia; species Scalesia atractyloides. The sequence continues at coordinate 56,822,369 of CAMTDV010000017.1, forward strand.
CGAAACAATACAATCATCTATCTTATTCTATTATGCAAATCCGAACACAACACACTCAAAACACGTATAACCGAACATGATCTAGCAACAAAAGATAAATCCTAACCTTAAGTGACAAGGTAAGCGGCCGAAACTTGGATGTGAATGGATTTGGCTTGAAAGTAATTCGCGACCGAGAAGGGCTTGTTGATAAAGTGGCTGTTTGATCGGCCAGAGGTGAACAAAGACTGATCTCGCGATTTGAATGAAGGTGAAGATGAAGATTGTTGTTGCTGCTGTGACCGAGAGAATTAAACGAACCAGAAAACAGCTGATTGCGATCATATTAAGTGAGAACAAGCTGCGACGGCTGTCTTGTTTGTTAGGGTTTTCGGATTGTGAAAGAGTATGTATGGGTGTTGTATATATATAAGCGCAACAATGATAGGGTTTACGGTTTGGTTTAGGGTTTATGGCCGAGGGACTTGGGTGAGTTAGTTGGGTTTGGATGTGATCTCGCGGCCAAGTACTAGGGTGGATTCGGTTTGGGTTTGAACTCGCGGTTTTTGAACTTGATCTCGGCCGAGAATGTTTTGGTTTAGGGTTTAGGTTTGCTCTTGGTTTGGATTCGATCTTGGCCGAGGACTTGACTCGAGTTAAAGTTTAAAACTTGTTAACTCCTAGGGTCACCATGAATCTCTTTGGTTCGTGTCGCGGTTCGGTTCGTGTACATATCTACAATAATTACTTTATAACTAAACAATCACACAAACACTCATCACGTATTCATTCCATGCACGTTTAATACTTAGCACACATATTATTCGACAAGTGTCACGTGTAAGTTATCCGAAAAACCCGGGATATCACACACCCCAACTTGCAGCGGAAGAAAAAAATACGGGATGTAACAGACACCTCTGATACATGCACATTGTTTATAAAGACACTACATTTTATTACCTACCAAACGTTGATCACATACTACATGTATGTTACAACTGCGTGTTCCCATGAACCACATAAGTCTTCTAAGCTGCATGTGTCTATATCAGGATTCGTCTACAAACACGTCTTGAACAACATACATGGATCACATCAATCTCAAGTTAACTGAAATGCATGTTAGTTTTAAAAAGGGTCAGCTAAACGTTGTGTGAGTTCCGCTAGTTTTGTTGTTATGGAACAATATGTTTTAACAAGTTTAATTGCACTGGTCACAGTCACAGTGACGGTCACAGTCACAATTATAGTCACAGATTGCCCGATGGAATTTCACGCGTGTACAAGTGAAACCTGACTATTTACCCCAGGTTGTGTCACCCAGACACTCCCGGTCCACCAACTGCGTCACGTGCAATTCAACGCCCCCGGGTAGTTATGCCTAACATATACCCAAAAGTTGGACGAGTGTAGTTGCTTGTGGCCGGGCATCGCACCCTCGGGCCTCAACTGGGTTTGTGGGACCAATAGTACTATCCACTGCCCACGGCTCATATTAATCACTTGTAATCGGGGTATTAGTGAGTTAGGTAATTCACATCGTCCCAAGTTGGTGCAATTAACACAGTTTTATAACATGCAAATCACTTCAGAAAACAGTAACACAGTTTAAAAGTAGTGGAGTGAAGCTCACTCCCAAGTTGGTGTAATCAACACAATTTGTAACATGCAAGTCCCCAGAAAACAGTAAAACAATTCAAAAGTGGGGAAGTGAAACTCATTGTGCGAGCAGTGATCTCAACGCAAGAGTGATCAAGCAACTGGATCAACTTTAATAACCCACATACAAGTATGGACTCAAATCAGTATCTAAGTCGGTAATGGTTATAACTTGGATCTGGTCAGGAGTTTTTACTCTGGATTGAGTCTATAGGTCACTAGTATGGTGATGGATGTCAGGGTAGTATTAGTTTTCAGTTTGGCTTCTGGGCACCGTTTCGCGTGCCAGCCAAAGTCAGTAGTTTAACGTATTCGGATAATGGTACAGGAATACCAATTGTTGGTGCATATGTATGTTGCCTTCGTCATTACACGAGAACGAGTCTGGAATAAATGAGAGTTTCTGAAGACCGGACAAGACAAAGTGGATATCCAAGAGGGAGACTATTGGTGCATAATGTCTATAGAATAGTCTTATATCGAGTTTGTATAGTATAGGTGAAACGAGGCGTATTTAAGAGTGTTAGATAGCAAGTTCGCTTGAGAAGTGTCTTGAGAAGTCAAGTTCGGGCGAACTTACCTATGGATGTCTTCTCACCAGCGAACTTGTAACACTATATATAGGTGCCTTGGGATTTCATTTGTGAGAAGTTGGAGATTTTGGCACAGAGACGGCGAAGCTTTGTCGGATCCGGATCTTGAATGTATTGAACTTTAGATCAATGAAAACAACCTTTAAACGAGTAATTCTTGTTATTTGGATAACTTGACATTAGTTTCTGCCTAATTGGACAATAGATAACAAATTTAGGTTCCCGAGCTATTCGTGGATGTTCCTACAAGTGGTATCAGAGCCTGGATACCTGAATTTGTTGAAATCAAGACAAGAATCTCTCTATTTCATCTCCATTCTTCTATTTCTTTAAACTTTTGATCAAAAATGAAGAATTCACGGACAAATTCTGTTCAAATTTGAATATGTCATGTAAAACACACTAATAACAAACCCCTGAGAGTGTGGACATCAAATTCAAACGTTTGACATCAAAAAGTTGCAAAAACCATGATTTTGAAACAAGTTATGGACGAACTTAACATCAAGTTCGACCGAACTTGATTAAAATCTCACTGATTTTCATCAACTTTGACCGAACTTGATAGGATTTTCAAGGTTTTTGTAAGAAGTTCGCTCGAACTTGAAGGATATTTCAACAATTTTGGTTAAGTTCGACCGAACTTGATCAAATATCATTGAATTTTATTCATAAGTTCGCTCGCACTTGACGAATTCATTGAAATTTTACCTAAGTTCGAACGAACTTAAAGTGTTTGTCTTGAAATCCTACAAGTCCGCTGCTCTCAAAAGTAATCAGTGATAAATTTCTGAAAATTGGTATCTAAGTTCGACCGAACTTGTTGAAACTTGATTTCAAAATCTGTTTTGACACAAGTTCGACCGAACTTGCTTGTTGCTAATCAATTGTCAAGTGTTTTTGATCGTATTCTCAGATTATCAAAATGGAAGATTTCCATAACGCGTTTGCAGCTGGAGTAGCACAAGCCTCAACGTCAAATTCTATTGCGGTTAACCAGATGAATCTCGATAATGAAATGGGTACTACTCAGAAACTGCCGAAGTTTATGAGTATGGACGAGTTCGAGGGATGGAAAGAAAAGTTTGTTAATTGGATTCAAGCGAATCAATTCAACAGCTGGGTTGCGATTGAAGATGGTTATACATGGCCCAAAGATGAACGTGATTAAGATCTTCCACTGAACAAGTTTTCAGCAATTGACAAAGAGAAATATGTTGCTAAAAAGAAAATGATCAGCTTGATACAACAATCTGTCAAAGAAGATATCTTGATATTATTACCAGAATATGATACTTCTCAAGAATTATGAAATTCTCTTTGTGAAAAATTCAAAGGAAGTGATGAAATGATCAAGAGCAAAAAGGCCCTGATTAAGAAAGAGTTTGAGATCTTCACGATGATCAAAGGAGAGACAATAAAGCACATGATAGATAGATATTGTCATCTCATGGTCCAGATGCGAAGACATGATATCAAAAGAACTAACGAAGAGCAAATTGAGAAGCTCGCCGATGCACTTCCAGAAGGAGAATGGACAACGTATCTGATGATTCTAATGAATAGTCCATCTTGAAGACATTTTAAGTTGTCATCTTTCATTGACAAACTTGAAGGTCATGAAATGGAATTGATGATTGCAAAATCCAAAAACACTAAGGTTGTTCAGGATGTTGGAGTTTATTACAAAGGTGGTGTTCCAGATACTCCGATTCAAAGTCCAAAAATCCAAACGGCATTTAGTGCAAACATGAATACATCAGATCAATCGTCACAAAATCAGTATTCTCCAAACACTGGTTATTCATATGTTGGTTCAAATTCTTCTTCTCAAAGTCAATCTCATCAGACAAGCCAATCCACTGCTAATTCAGATGTTTTCCAATGCAACATAGTAGTTGATTTAAAGAATGTGTTTCCTGAAAAAGTTGCAAAACAGCACATAGCACTTCTTGCTACAGTTCTGGAATCGTATGAAAGTCTTGTTGCTGGAAAGATCCGAAATCCTGAAATGATAGCTGAGGATTACGATCAGGTAGATGAGGAAGAGTTGGAACTAATGGACTTCAAATGGTCCTTAGCATCGATTATCCGGAGAGTTTCAAAGTTTGTAGCACTCACTGGAAGGGATATTTGTAACTCGAGCAATAAACTTGGTTTCGACAAGACGAAATTTACTTGTTTCAAATGTCGACAAAGAGGGCACTTCAAACGTGAATGCCATAACCAAGAAGCAAGTGGAAACCAAAACCCTTTTGGAACCGGTAATGAATATTACAAGAAAGCGCTCCAATACAAATCATATCCGAATAGAACATAAGTTGAAGTTGAAGATAAATCTGCAAAGAAAGCCGAACAAGCTCTTGTTGCCAATCATGAAGACGATGGTTTCGATTGGAACAAATACATCGGAAAGAAGACGGGTGTTGCTATGATGGCAGAGGTTGTGAATGAATCTAAGACATCATTTGTGGATGTTGCTATCGAAAATGCTATTCAAGAAGCATTAATGCAGAGAGCTGAAGAAGAAGCTATCATGGAGAATGCAGTTCTGGAAAGATACATGCAACAAACAGAGGAAGAAGGAATAGCTTATCTTGAGACGCAAAAGCAAGAAGAATTGAAATCAGAAGCCGAAAAGGTAAAAGCTGAGGTAAGCATGTCTGAAAAGGAAGTTGTGAAAGTTGTGGAGATTGAAAAACCATGCACAAAGTGCGCAAGTCCTTGGGAACCTTGTCTGGATAAAGTCAAAGTCATAAGAGAATTAACTGAACATAATGAAAATTTTCGTTATGATTACAGAACCATAAAAGAAGCTTATGACAAAATTTCAGGAAAATATAAATATGTCGAAAGAGCTAACAGTGAACTCAATGCTACTATCACCATGTTAAATGCCACAGTTATTGAAAAACAAAAGGCAATTAACATGTGCATTAATACAATTGCTGAGACAAAGCGTGAGTTTCACGAAATGAAAATTGAAACAAAAAGAGTCGGACAATTACTAAAAAGTTACACCACAAACGCATATGTCATTGATCACATTCTTCCTACGATCAAGTCGAAGGAAAATGTTGATAATTAAAAGCATAAAGTGTACGGAAATGTTCCTCCACCATTTCTTGCAAGTTACTGCTACAAGAAAGATGATGATATTGAAAAGGCATTTAATCTTTTACTTCTTTCAGAAAAGAAAGATAAATTGCCTGAGAACATTGACGTAGACTTTACAAAATCAAACGATGACAATGAATCGGTGGTAAAAGATGTGGTAAAGAATGTTTTGGGAAATGATTCTGATGACGGCAGCTTTAAAAGCACCAACTCGAGTTCAAATAGTTCTGGTTCACAATTTGAAAGTGACGATACATCATCAGAAAATGATCTAAGTGAATGATCCTAACGTTGTCATGAAATCTGACAGATTATTTCAACGATAGCTTTCCGATTCAGAATGTGAAAGAAGATCAAATCGATAAATTGTTTAAACTTGTGGAAGTTTCATCAGATGATCTCGAGAAAAATGAAAAGAAGTTTTATTCTAAACCGAAACGGAATTTTAACAATTACTGTAGAAACAGTGGTGATTTTCCTGAAAACAGGAGAGCGGGTTTAGCTTTGGAAGAAGCTGAACCGAAGAAGAATCAGAAGTCAACGTTCCAGGAATACAAATGTAACAACATAAAGTTTGTGTACGGAACAAGCACGGTTCCGGAGGAAAGCTTGATAGGTAAGAAGTCAAATGATGATTTCAAGAAAGAAAAAGAACTTCGGGACAAGGCTAAGACCAAGTCCACAAGTGGAATAAAACCCACTAGTGGAAATGTTCATGATAATCGGACTTGTTTCAAATACAATGAAGTTGGTCACATTGCTCGCAAGTGTCCGAAGTCTAAGCCTGTGTATCCCCGAAGAAAAGAAGAGGTAAAGCAAAAACAATCTGATAATGGTCAAATCAGAATCTTAAAAGAAATGAAACGAAATGTTGAATCCAATCTTGTAATAAAACCTAAAAATGAATCAAAATTTGTAAATTCAATTTTTCAAAAAGGTGAGACTTCAAAGTCAAACAATTATTCTAGGTTGTATATCAAGAAAGCTAGAGTTAATTCTTAAGCTTGGATTGCTAAAAAGAAATCACCTGAAAAAGTGAATGTTTGTGATAAAATCGAAAATGTCAAATCAATCAAGAAAGATAAACGTAAAGTTGATTGTGAGTTTGAAGTTTGTGATGTTGAATATGCTTATCAACAAGCATAGGAAAGTGATTACGAAGATGTGTATGAGGAATTATATCCAAAACCCAAGACCAAGAAGGCTTGGGTTGAACTTTTTAACTAAATTCTTTCATGTGCAGGAGTTCCAAGATCTACTTGATCAAAAGTTTGATTCTGGATTGCGGAGCTCTATATCGCTTTAACTTATCCAGAAATGTCATATCTTTGTTTTTTTAGGGGGAGTAGTTAAAAAGAAAAGTTTTTGAAACTACAAGTGGTTGTTCAAAGGAAATTTTGAAAAGTCAAAATTATGAAAAGCCACACCGTTGAACTATTAAAACTGATTTCAAAGTTCTTACAAGTTCAAACTGCTTTTACAAGTGGTAAAAGAGTTTAATGATTGTTTGTTAAATAATTGCAGATACAGGTTTGAGAAAAAGGATCGGACGACGAGGTCACGGGATCCACATTGGTTTGTTACATTTTAGAAGAATTTCTTTAAATCTAAAATCCAAAAATATGTTTTTGATTTTAGGGAGGTAAGAAAATTTGAAAATTGTTGAAAAAATCAAAAACATATGAAAAAGTTGAAAATTCAAAAACATATGAAAATTTTAAAAAATACAAAAACATGAAAAAGACAAAAAGAATTTGTTGTCAAAAAGGAAATGATAGTACATCAGTGGACTATCACAGTATGCTAAAGATTTGTAAAGTTTAAAAGTGATAAACAAGTCTTACTTTGGATATGTCGATAGGCTTTATACGTTCAGTAGATTGTTTCCGGGATATAAACTAAATTTTACAACTGCTTAATCTCGTTGTTTAACACATCTTGGATATATGGACTTAGTACTCCGAAATTTCGATTGAAGGGTTGCCTGATTCAAGTTCTTCTGATTTTGCGGAAGCAATAGCCTAGAACTTCTATAATGCTTTCGCTAAAAACCCCAAAATAGCATGCAAACTTGAAAGAATCGAAAGATCTAATCATATGCCATTCTTAAAAGATTCCTTAAGTGGAACACACCTGAAAGACGAGCCTCCATCTCTTTATCGGTACGGTAGTACTAACCTGAGCTCTCAAGGTCTCGCATAACCCAAATACAGATATCAATTACGCTATACTCACCTGTAAGATGAAATCTAGGAAATCTGGATTCGGGAGTATATTCAAGAGGTGGAACCATAGTTATGTCAAGTCTCATAATTCTTATCTAACATATCTTGGAACAATTGAGAAACGGGATGAAGTTTAAGTGGACAAACATATCGACAATCTAGGTAAACGAGTTTAAAACTTAAAGTCATCAAAAGGTCAATGGTACTGGTGATATGTCTTAATCAACTGATATGATCCTTAGACACGAATTCATAAAAATATGTCTGTAAATATGTTTGACATAGTTTACTTTTTTACTTGCTTTTGAGATAAAACTCAAAAATATTTTCATTGTGTTTTAGCATAAACTTTCAAAAATTAAAAAAAAATGTTTCTACATTAGTTTTCAATGAGCCAATGTTGGAGAACAGATCATTGAAGTCTGGTAAGGTGATGAAAAAATGTTCATAGAAAGTTCATTAAATTGAAACTTTAAAATTTGAAGAAAACATCAGTTTGTTCATTACAGGTCAAATTGAGGTCATTAACTTGGACCTGGTTGATATATTTGGTTAATCAAGGTCATTAACTTGGACTTGATCAACTAAGTGGATTTTCACAAATTAAATGATAAAAATGTGAAAGCTGAAGATTTTAAACGTAAAATGTTTCAAGGTCATTAATTTGAACTTGAAATAACTGAAAAATGAAGATTAAAATTTGAAGTACAAGTTGTGTATAGGCGGTATGTAATATATGTGGAACAAAATTTCAAAGTTAGAATCTGAAATGTTTATTTGAATTCCCAAGGACTTTGAAACAGGATGTAAAGTTTTAGGGGTAGCAGGATGAGACGTGATTGAAGATAAAGCTCAAAGCTAGGGGAGCACAGCTCACAACAAGGGGGAGCTTGGAGATTAAAGTTTTATCAAGTTAAATTGAAGAAAAGAGAAATTTTGAAGATCATAAAAAGTTTAATGCTTATTCAAGGATAAAGATAAAGCTCAGGAACTTATTTCAAGTCTGGTGATTAAAAGGTGTTCAAAGAAGACTATGACATTAGAAGACTGATGAGGATGATTATTGTCAAAGATGTCTATGAAAGTAGATGACTACGGCAACATCCAAGGGGGAGTCTGTTGGTGCATATGTCTGTTGCCTTCGTCATTACACGAGAACGAGTCTGGAATAAATGAGAGTTTCTGAAGACCGAACAAGACAAAGTGGATATCCAAGAGGGAGTCTATTGGTGCATAATGTCTATAGAATAGTCTTGTATCGAGTCTGTAGAGTATAGGTGAAACGAGGCATATTTAAGAGTGTTAGATAGCAAGTTTGCTTGAGAAGTGTCTTGAGAAATCAAGTTCGGCCGAACTTTACTAGGTCAAGTTCGGGCGAACTTACCTATGGATGTCTTCTCACCAGCGAACTTGTAACACTATATATAGGTGCCTTGGGATTTCATTTGTGAGAAGTTGGAGATTTTGGCATAGAGACGGCGAAGCTCTGTCGGATCCGGATCTTGTATGTAATGAACTTTAGATCAATGAAAATAACCTTTAAACGAGTAATTCTTGTTATTTGGTTAACTTGACATTAGTTTCCGCCTAATTGGACAATAGATATCAAATTTAGGTTCCCGAGCTGTTCGTGGACGTTCCTACACCAATAATGCCAACACGTGGTTATTTAAGAATTATTAACTTTTCATCAAGGGAGTTTGAGTATTTGGGGAGTCTAGATTACCCAAATTTGAGTTTCCATTTTCACCGTCGGGAATTCTCCCGAATTGTCTTAGGACACACCCATAGTGCCCGATTTGCCCGGGAATCTCCCGGAATACTTCCAGTGTTCAAATTATAGTATTTGTCGGGTTGGGTCAATTCCCAGTTCCGGCGGGTTCGTTACACGGTAAATTGCCGAAATTGATTTAAAATAACCCATTTTAACCCCATAAATTCTCATTTAATCTAGAATTTGAAATAAAATCTGTAAATTTTTATTTAGGTCAGTAAAAATCAGTAGATTATGAGGAAAATTTCTGGGAATTTATTTTGGCATTTTACTTATTTAAATAAATTATTATTAAACCATTTTTAACCTCATAATTATCATTAAATACAATCTTTGGTTCAAAAATTCCCAAAAACTTCCAGAACACCTTTTTCATGTCCAGGAACTTCTCACAAAATTTTGAGATTTTTCCGATTTCGTTTCGGTGCGTTTCCGGCTACAAAAAACTCGCAAAAACGCGGATTTTTAACCCAAATCAAAACTCAACCAATAGACTCCGAATTTTCCCAGAACATTTCCCATATGTTCCTTGCTGTGTCTGTAAAAGTTGGTGATTTATTGATTTTGTTTGTTAATTTTTCCGAAATTCTTTCGGTAAAACAGTCAAAAATTCACCAAAAATCATAGAAAATTCCAAAAATTATAAAATTTTACGTGGCACTCCTGTTTCCCTGGATTAATCCAGTGGTCGTTTATATGTCAACCCAAACTACTTTTCATGTAAAATTACTTCAACCATGTATAGACATCGTGGTTACGACAACTATGGCGTCATCTATCGCATCAAGCAGGGTCGAAGTCTCAATACCGCATTGCCCAAAGCATAACCGAATAAATCTCAACATGAAGCCCGTCTGCCCTGAGTAACGGTACCTTGATCATGTAGCCAAGTGTTTTAATATAGGAAGTACCGCCGCGTATCCACCACACCCATATACCTAATCAATATTCCGTTCTCCATGATATTCGGGCCTCATACTACTTTCTGCAAATAACCAACTGAAATTCGAAACAATCAACAATCGTAAAAGGACACAGTGTAACCAATGGTCACATGAAACGATGTTCCACAACACAAGCATTTCAAAGGAATTTGTACCATCACAGACTTTATATCCCATGGAATAGAATGATGACGGGAAGAGTAACTTATTCACACACTCCATGCCACCTCCATGACCCGGAGATCGTCATATTCAGATATAACCTATACCAAAACATGTGCTAAGGAATACCACTAAGTATTATAGTATCACACGACGTGAAAACTGGTGCCAAAATTATAAGCAAGAGAGGAATCCCGCGGACCATCAAACGAATCGCGGATTCAAGGACGAAAAAGTTTCGTAAGATGTTTGAACTCTATGATTGTATAACAATCGAATGTGAAGCAACGAGAAGTGAAGTGAGGATCTGTACAGGTCCTCCCTGTCTATCTGAACGACCTGTGCGTTCTTTTTATATCTATGTTCATTTTGAAATACCATTCTGGAATGCCGATCGTCGTTATAATAATTATAAGGATAGGGTTGGTGAGATCGTATTGCACTAAAGGCTTGGGGTCTCCCATCATAAAGTATAAGTAACCACTGTGGAAGTGGTATGAATCCAACTCTAGTGTATATTAAACAGGTGGTCAGTAGGAATGTTGAATGGACTGTAATACCAGTTTTCTGCCAATACCAAAGGCATATGTAGTAACGCATTATCCACCAATCCCAATTCATGTATCAATTCTCGCACAACATTCACACTATCACCTTTGCACACGTATGTATCATTCCACGTATTTAAGTGTTTTTATTACCGCGGCTTTCCTAACACTTCCTCGTATGAGCAAGTCTGTTATTACATTCAGGACCATAGTAACCCACTTGCCCCATAAGGCCATCCTGGTACTTGCAAATAGGATACTTTACAGTGTTCACTAAGCATTTTTAGTTGAGGTTAATTTTTCCAATGATGTCCACTAAAGTCCGAGCTTGTAGTTATAGTCTAGGTTTCATTAAAGTAGTGGAGTGAAACTCACTCCCAAGTTGGTGTAATCAACACAATTTGTAACATACAATCCCCAGAAAACAGTAAAACAATTCAAAAGTGGGGAAGTGAAACTCATACATAGTAGTTTGGTTTTGACCGTGTTCCTTCATACATAGTAGTTCATGCTTTTCATAGTATGGCGTATATACGTCACTCAAGTGACATGCTTTGACCGCACATTTAAGCACTGGCCCTTTTTGGGTTAAGTCTAAGTGCAATTTTAACAGCGGTATGATGACGGATATTATTATATGACGGATATTATTATACACATGATGATGATATTGGTTATACAGTTTGTGGACTCATGCGTGCGACGAATTTGGGTGATATGGGACGATTGAAAAGGTGACATTAATGCATGCATATATATATTTTGTTTATAATAGAATGGTCCCGAAACGCTCACCACAAATGACCGAGGCAGAAATCGCGTAAATGATAGTGCACAGCTTCCGACAATCATCCCCACGATCGTGAATTTCACTCGTGGTATGAATACACAGGTACATATATATATATATATACACACAATATTCTACTTAAGATTTCTCCCGTTCTTATTTCCTTAAGTAACACAAGAATTTTTGTCACTCGAAAATAACGAAGAATCGGGTTGCTCGGTAACATTGTATCTCACGAATACTCATTTAAATCGATCAAACTGAAAATCAATTGAAGGTACCAACTAGTTGAACGAAGACGAGGGGTGTTTCAACAATATTTCCCTGATCTAGAGAATTTAGTCCTCGTATACTCATGAGGACTAGCAACGCCGTCTACCGAATAACTTTAGGTTACTCACAAGAATAGGGTATCGTTCACTTTGTATCCCCTCGGCGGATGAAAGTCAGTGTATCCCATGTATCATCCTCCTACACATGTAGGAGACCTTACCAAATAACACCTTCACAAATGTCCAAAGGGAATTTCAAACATCCCTTAGGAATTGTGAATAACATCGGGTATAATTATTTGGACTCCTCGGATGTTTCACGGATGAGGAGGAGACATATGGTGTTATCCCGGGTCTTATTATTATCGCAGAGTTGGGGAGTCGCCATGTTTTATAACATATAAGTATCTAAGTTAGTCCCTACTCAAGACCCATCGCACGGTCGCCGTAGGTATCATAACGTGAAAAGCCTAAATCGAAAGGAATCAAAGAACCATGTATCCACTTATGCGATTTCTAGCATGAATGCACCGCCCTCATACGGGCAATGTTGGTTCAAGACTTAGTATAGCCATCGCAAAAATATTACCGAAAAAGGATCAAAAGAACCGGTGGTAATCATCTAACGAAAATTCATTTTGTATCATTTTGATTCCTAATTATGCATTAAAAGGTAGCTTCGTTACGGTCCTTCGTACTGTTCATTCCCTACTCATCGAGTTACTGGGGATTTATCTTGTATTGGTTTGAACTAAATCGATAGGGCGTATCAAATTAGTAATTTATATGTACCGGACCTTAACACTTTCTAATAGTGTTAGTAAGGAGAATTGAATTAATTTGGAGCAGTGAGTCGGATTATTTCATGAATATAGTTTTCCGACTTTGCACCGGGGTTACGCCACCCTCAACCGAAATTTACCAAATTGACACCTGGATTGGACCGCGGTTAATGTTGTATATTTATGATTAAATGTATACATAGGAGTGTCATGTTAATACAAAGTATGAACAGTTACGAGGAATATAGGCAAAATTGTTCCCGCCTCCACAAGTCTTATCAGCATCAGATCCGCATCCACACAATTCCTCACCAAACTTTGATTACATCAAATAAGTTTCTCCATTTATGGGTTACCCCTAAATCCCCTTTGGTTATCAACATCGATGTTAATTACGCGTCCTTATTAAGAATTAGTGATTGCATCATTAGCGAACGACAGCTAATAACGGAAATATATGCTTCACTCCGTAGTTTTATAGACAACGGTCGATGACATGAGTATAGTTTGTTCGCCGAATCGTAATGATTTGGAATATATGACTATACGTTCTAGCAAATCCCGCCAAAAGAAATAACTTACGCTGAATTGTCTTATCGAAGACAGAAACATTGTTACTTATCGCGGATCGATCATTGGGTCATCGATGTGGGTAAGCTATCACCGGCTATACCCAAATAGTTCAGTACGGAGTACTACCGAGGTGTAGTACCCCTAGAAATCGTGACACGTATGAGGGAAAAAAAGGACTTTCCCAGGATTAATCCAGTGGTCATTTATAATGTCAACCCAAACTACTTTTCATGTCAAATTACTACAACCATGTATAGACATCATGGTTACGACAACTATGGCGTCATCTATCACATCAAGCAGGGTCGAAGTCTCAATACCGCATTGCCCAAAGCATAACCGAATAAATCTCAACATGAAGCCCGTCTGCCCTGAGTAACGGTACCTTGATCATGTAGCCAAGTGTTTATATATAGGAAGTACCGCAGCATATCCACCACACCCATGTACCTGATCAATATTCCGTTCTCCATGATATTCGGGCCCATACTACTTTCTGCAAATAACCAACTGAAATTCGAAACAATCAACAATCGTAAAAGGACACAATGTAACCGATGGTCACACGAAACGATGTTCCACAACACAAGCATTTCAAAGGGATTTGTACCATCACAGACTTTATATCCCATGGAATAGAATGACGACGGGAAGGGTAACTTATTCACACACTCCATGCCACCTCCATGACCTGGAGATCGTCATATTCAGATATAACCTATACCAAAACATGTGCTAAGGAATACCACTAAGTATTATAGTATCACACGACGTGAAAACTGGTGCCAAAATTATAAGCAGGAGAGGAATCCCGCGGACCATCAAACGAATCGCGGATTCAAGGACGAAAAAGTTTCGTAAGATGTTTGAACTCTGTGATTGTATAACAATCGAATGTGAAGCAACGAGAAGTGAAGTGAGGATTCGTACAGGTCCTCCCAGTCTATCTAAACGACCTGCGCGTTCTTTGTGTATCTATGTTCATTTTGAAATACCATTCTGGAATGCAATCGTTGTTATAATAATTATAAGGATAGGGTTGGTGAGAACGTATTGCACTAAAGTCTTGGGGTCTCACATCATAAGGTATAAGTAACCACTGTGGAAGTGGTATGAATCCAACTCTAGTGTATATTAAACAGGTGGTCAGTAGGAATGTTGAATGGACTGTAATACCATTTTTCTGCCTATACCAAAGGCATATGTAGTAACGCATTATCCACCAATCCCAATTCATACATCAATTCTCGCACAACATTCACACACTATCACCTTTGCACACGTATGTATCATTCACGTATTTAAGTGTTTTTATTACCGCGGCTTTTCCAACACTGCCTCGTATGAGCAAGTATGTTATTACATTCCGGACCATAATAACCCACTTGCCCCACAAGGCCATCCTAGTACTGGCAAATAGGATACTTTACTGTGTTCACTAAGCATTTTTAGTTGAGGTCAATTTTCCAATGATGTCCACTAAAGTCCGAGCCTGTAGTTATAGTCTAGGTTTCATTAAAGTAGTGGAGTGAAGCTCACTCCCAAGTTGGTGTAATCCACACAATTTGTAACATGCAAGTCCCCAGAAAACAATAAAACAATTCAAAAGTGGGGAAGTGAAACTCACTGTACGAGCAGTGATCTCAACGCAAGAGTGATCAAGCAACTGGATCAACTTTAATAACCCACATGCAAGTATGGACTCAAATCAGTATCTAAGTTGGTAATGGTTATAACTTGGATCTGGTCAAGAGTTTTTACTCCGGATTGAGTCTATAGGACACTAGTATGGTGATGAACGTCATGGTAGTATTAGTTTTCAGTTTGGCTTCCATGCACCGTTTCGCGTGCCAGCCAAAGTCTGTAGTTTAACGTGTTCGGATAATGGTACGGGAATACCAATAATGCCAAAACGTGGTTATTTAATAATTATTAACTTTTCATCAAGGGAGTTTGAGTATTTGGGGAGTCTAGATTACCAAAATTTGAATTTCCATTTTCACCATCGAGAATTCTCCCGAATTGTCTTAGGACACACCCATAGTGCCCAATTTGCCCGGGAATCTCCCAGAAAACTTTCGGTGTTCCAATTATAGTATTTGTCGGGTTGGGTCAGTTCCCAGTTCCGGCAGGTTCGTTACACGGTAAACTGCCGAAATTGATTTAAAATAACCCAGTTTAACCCCATAAATTCTCATTTAATCTAGAATTTGAAATAAAATCTATAAATTTTTATATAAGTCAGTAAAATCAGTAGATTATGACGAAATTTCTGGGAATTTATTTTGGCATTTTACTTATTTAAATAAATTATTAGTAAACCATTTTTAACCACATAATTATCATTAAATACTATCTGTGGTTTGAAAATTCCCAAAAACTTCCAGAACACCTTTTTCATGTCCAAAAACTTCTCACAAAATTTTGAGATTTTTCCGATTTCGTTTCGGTACGTTTCCGGCTACCAAAAACTCGCAAAAACGCGGATTTTTAACCCAAATCAAAACTCAACCAATGGACTCCGAATTTTCCCAGAATATTTCCCATATGTTACTTAGTGTGTCTGTAAAAGTTGGTGATTTATAAAATTTGTTTGTTAATTTTTCCGAAATTCTTTCGGTAAAACAGTCAAAAATTCACCAAAAATCATAGAAAATTCCAAAAATTATAAAATTTTACGTGGCACTCCTGTTAACACCCTCACCACCATACCAAATTTTAGCTCAATCCAAGTTTCATGGACCAAGTTATAGGCAAAACAAATTCTGCCTATCCTAGTTTCGGTTTTCGGATGATATACCTAGCGAAAGCTTCGATTCCAAGCACTTCTTGTGAGTCCAGAAGTGGGTGGGTGCTATATTCAGTACCTACACATCAAGTACCATTCAAATATTCTATAACTTAGATCAATCAGGCTTTGTTTCATTGTTTTTCGGTTAATCGAATAGTTAAGCGATTTTTGTCGAATCGGTGTTGATTAGGGTATCAAACCCCAAAGATTTGTGACCATGGCTGCCATATAACACCAGGGAAATAGTAAGGTGTTCTTATTCAGCCCATAAACATGTTTAAACCTTCAAAAATCTTGGATTAAAATGAGTTTTTCGGCTAGAAATCGCGTTTAATCAAGAAAACATGATAAAAACCATAAAAACTAAGGTTTATACGTTTGATTTGTTGAGTTTTATGATCAACATCAGCAGAAGAAGGTGATGAATTGCAGAATTTTTGAGAGCTTGTTGTGAAAATTTTAGAATAAAATGAGAAAAATAATGAAAAAAAGAAAATAAAAATATATATATATGGGGGGTCCATGTGGGCCACCACGTGTTTCTTCTTTTCGTGTTAAAAAGATGATGTTTATCTTCCGTTTGCGTTTAGGTTCGTTTTCGGGTCCCGGACGCGTTCTCGATTTGCGCAACGGGCTCCGTTTTTCGCGTTCTTATTGTCAAAAGACTCGGTTTTAAAAATTGGGCATAATCGTCTCGAAACCCGAGCATGATTACGTTTTAATCAGAAAAGTCTCGTATGACGCTCGTTTAAGTGTTTTTGAGCTTGATCGATCGTTCCTTACATATTTGGTTGCCTTATGCTATGCCCGGAATGAAGGCGTTTCCCCAACCGGGAGCTGCTTCGTTTTGCGTGCCCGGGCTTTGATTATATTCAAACCTTATGTCACAGTCTATGACACAAAACTAAGTTATTTCTGGAACTCGAAATCTTAAATGATGCCACCGATAACCTAATAATCAACATTAAAGGTTTACTGCGCTGTTAAATGTCAAGTCTCCGTTTAACACGTCGTTCAAGGCTAAGGATGCCAACCTCGCATCCTTGGTCCTTACTAGTGTCATGTAAACCATGACGTGTTCTCGGATTCTTCCGAGACATTACAGATATCGCTTAGCATAGAACCCAAGTCATGCGTGTTTACTAATACTTATTCCCAGAGTCGTCAGTTCATTCACGACTTTGTCTTGTCATGTAGGTGACGCATAATGTCACTGTAATGTTTTTGTTAATTACTATGCATATAGTCCCATTATAGTTAGTGTATCATTTTCTAGAATTCGTATCATCACACATAATCACAACAATATCACGATATACATATCACGTCCGGTTACCACGGACTTGTACCAATCAAAGTTTACCGGGATTTTTCACAATTGTCACAGTCTCCCCCGGTTAAAAGAAATTCGTCCTCGAAATTCCATTTAGTAATCCAGTGGAGAGCTCCATATTTATATTCGTGTCAGTCATCTGACAGACAAGTATGTTTTCGCTTTTCGTTTAGTATCATCATCGTACGGATATGATAATTGTGCTACATAGTAGCAGTCCATCCACAATTCCTATGTATTGTTAAGAGTAACGTCTGTCATCACTTACAATCTGAAAGTGAGAATGTTGTTGGACTCACAGTAGGATATGAGTTTCGTGTTCAGCTTATAGCTGACTACAATTATGATGTTTTCTTCACATTCATTATTTTCACCATTCAGACACCATAAGTTTCATTTAAGAATTTGTACATTAGTTCTAGCACACTTCCTATAGAGGAGGGGTATGGGTACTCTCCTAGGGTTTGTTGCGAACGTCGCAATGGTGAGTACCATGCTTCGTATGTTTGTGTAAAGGGAATAATTTGGTTTCACCGAGTTGTGAGTGAAAGTTCTTCCCTTGTTGTCGTGTACGTGGGTATCTTTGGTTAATGCTAACCGGCCCCGAGAGTCCCTACTCTATGGTAGAGAGTAAGAAAAAGAAAGGCTTTTAAGAGCCTACGACTGCCATAAGGCGAGCATATACACGAGTAACAACGAATTTGCACACTTAATCAATGGTATGCCCGCACTACTGATTACGTTGCAAGGATATGAAAGTTCCACAATAATACTTCCAGTTTGCGTTAAGTGTCGGGAGCTTGGCTCCAGCTATTGTATATTGTTTATGTCTTTTCCAGAAGGAAATAACTTGGCAGCTTTGATAACATCTATGTGATTCTCCGAGAGGTCATCGTATAAAAATTCCCATATACCGGGAATGGTAAAGTGTGTATCCAAATCTGTTTTAATTCCAATAACACCATGTCTAGAACGCTACTATTTCACGTGGAATTATTTAAGGTGTGACGAGTGTCTAACGATCACAAGTATCACCAGGATGCCCCTACATAGGAGACCAGCATTTGTTGTAGACGTACAGGTAATTTTGTAAAAGATGACTAAGTAACAAGTCATCGAGTCAAGATTCCCCATCAACAGAGTACCCCTCGCAGGGTACAACCATGGCCACGCTCGACTTAACGTTTCATAAGGATATCGTTAATGGAAACAATGACAAGTAATCGTGTTCTCGAAAGATTACTTAATGCATAGGCGAATCTTGTTCACACTAGTCACCAGATAGTTGATCACCACTTGACCGTCTCGGTCTCGTGGTTATTCGAGTCAAATTCGGACTTGGTATGATATGATTGTATATGAGTATAGAAAGATATAATGCTTTACCATCTTGGCACCTCCGCCATTTGAATCACCGATTAAATGTAAGGGTTTCATCGAATTCGTTCATGTCAAACCATCTTGGTTTAGATTGGGAAATTCGTGTGGTTTTATGAAACCATGGGCTGAAGCCCGAATTCATAGTCACCCTAGTCGATAGGGACAATTGACCACTGATCTGATTTTCCCGTTAGTCTCATATTCGTAATAATGTAAACAAGAAATGAAGACCCGGCCCTCGGGTTGGTCGAGACTAGGCTTGTTGAGTTTCTAGACCCCTTGGTCATAGGATTAGTCAGTTCTGTTTCCCAATAGGGCACGAAAGGAATACGTGCTACTGGGAAATGTAATAACATAGATCCACAATCGCTCGGCAATCTCTTGAAATAACAGAAGCAGTTTCAAGGAGGCTGAATGAAAACCGTAATCAATCGGGGTAAGCCTAGCACTCTGACGGCTAGGATACGAATAAAGGTTATGAATACCATTTCACATGCAGTCGGTGCATCCAACCAAGCACCGATCTACACTTTGGTTATTTAGTTTGACTTAGTATTGCACATCGAGTTATTTACAATGCGTAGCGTGTGTTAAGTAACTATCCAAATTTGAAGAGTATTAGTTGTCGTGTCAAAGTCTTATTCCTCCTTTAAGTATATATGACGTGCTTACTAACGGAATTTCCCTCTGGATGGACATGATATCCGAGGGACGTATTTGGAAAATTCATTAGTCCCTTCATCTGGAATGATCGGGATTACAAGATTTCTGGTTTAGCTTTCCCCAAGTGAGTTCAGCGCACAAAAGACACCAATTATAATATTCGGACAACTCGTTACTAATCCTATTACAAAGAAAGTTTGGTTTTGACCGTGTTTCTTCTTACATAGTAGTTCATGCTTTTCATAGTATGGCGTTGACCGCACATTTAAGCACTGGCCCTTTTCGGGTTAAGTCGAAGTGCAATTTTAACAGTGGTATGATGACGGATATTATTACAGACATGATAATGATATTGGTTATACAAGTTGTGGACTCATGCGTGCGACGAATTTGTGTGATATGGGACGATTGAAAAGGTGACATTAATGCATGCATATATATATTTTGTTTATAATAGAATGGTCCCGAAACGCTCACCACAAATGACCGAGGCAGAAATCGCGTAAATGATAGCGCACAGCTTCCGACAATCATCCCCACGATCGTGAATTTCACTCGCGGTACGAATACACAGGTACATATATATATATATATATATATATATATATATATATATATATATATATATATATATATATATATATATAATATATTATACTTAAGATTTCTCCCGTTCTTATTTCCTTAAATAACACAAGAATTTTTGTCACTCGAAAATAACGAAGAATCGGGTTGCTCGGTAACATTGTATCTCATGAATACTCAACTAGTTGAACGAAGACGAGGGGTGTTTCAACAATATTTCCCTGATCTTGAGAATTTAGTCCTGGTATACTCATGAGGACTAGCAACGCCGTCTACTGAATAACTTTAGGTTACTCACAAGAATAGGGTATCGTTCACTTTGTATCCCCTCGGCAGATGAAAGTCAGTGTATCCCATGTATCATCCTCCTACACATGTAGGAGACCTTACCAAATAACACCTTTACAAAGGTCCGGAGCGAATTTCAAACATCCCTTAGGAATTGTGAATAACATCGGGCATAATTATTTGGACTCCTCGGATGTTTCACGGATGAGGAGGAGACATATGGTGTTTTCCCGGGTCTTATTATTATCGTAGAGTTGGGGAGTCACCATGTTTTATAACATATAAGTATCTACGTTAGTCCCTACTCAGGACCCATCGCACGGTCGTCGTAGGTATCATGACGTGAAAAGCCTAAATCGAAAGGAATCAAAGAACCATGTATCCACCTATGCGTTTTCTAGCATGAATGCACCGCCCTCATACGGGTAATGTTCGTTCAAGACTTAGTATAGCCATCACAAAAATATTACTGAAAAAGGATCAAAAGAACCGGTGGTCTAGAGTCTACAGGTTTGGATAGGAATTGTCCCATGGGTTAGTCATCGGATTACTGTACTCGAATACTACTCAAAGGCGATCTCGTCTTTCATCAGAACATATTTTCACTAAGTTATGCGAGGCTGAAAACAAGGAATCGTTGATAGGTGAAAGTCTTATATGATTCTTTTGAATATCGTCCTTCGAATTAGATGTACGTATATATATATATATATATACATAAAATAATCATCTAACGAAAATTCGTTTTGTATCATTTTGTTTCCTAATTATGCATTAAAAGGTAGCTTCGTTATGGTCCTTCGTACCGTTCATTCCCTACTCATCGAGTTACTGGGGATTTATCTTGTATTGGTTTGAACTAAATCGATAGGGCGTATCAAATTAGTAATTTATATGTACCGGACCTTAACACTTTCCAATAGTGTTAGTATGGAGAATTGAATTGATTTGAAGCATTGAGTCGGATTATTTCATGTTTATAGTTTTCCGACTTTGCACCGGGGTTACGCCACCCTCAACCGAAATTTACCAAATTGACACCTGGATTGGACCGCGGTTAATGTTGTATATTTATGATTAAATGTATACATAGGAGTGTCATGTTAATACAAAGTATGAACGGTTACGAGGAATATAGGCAAAATTGTTCCCGCCTCCACAAGTCTTATCAGCATCAGATCCGCATCCACACAATTCCTCACCAAACTTTGATTACATCAAATAAGTTTCTCCATTTATGTGTTACCCCTAAATCCCCTTGGGTTATCAACATCGATGTTAATTACGCGTCCTTATTAAGAATTGGTGATTGCATCATTAGCGAACGACAGCTAATAACGGAAATATATGCTTCACTCCGTAGTTTCATAGACAACGGTCGATGACATGAGTATAATTTGTTCGTCGAATCGTAATGATTTCGAATATACGACTATACGTTCTAGTAAATCCCACCAAAAGAAATAACTTACGCTGAATTGTCTTATCAAAGACAGAAACATTGTTACCTATCGCGGATCGATCATTGGGTCATCGATGTGGGTAAGCTATCACCGGCTATACCCAAATAGTTCAGTACGGAGTACTACCGAGGTGTACTACCCCTAGAAATCGTGACACGTATGAGGGAAAAAAAGGACTTTCCCAGGATTAATCCAGTGGTCATTTATATGTCAACCCAAACTACTTTTCATGTCAAATTACTACAACCATGTATAGACATCGTGGTTACGACAACTATGGCGTCATCTATCGCATCAAGCAGGGTCGAAGTCTCAATACCGCATTGGCCAAAGCATAACCGAACAAATTTCAACATGAAGCCCGTCTGCCCTGAGTAACGGTACCTTGATCATGTAGCCAAGTGTTTATATATAGGAAGTACCGCAGCGTATCCACCACACCCATATACCTGATCAATATTCCGTTCTCCATGATATTCGGGCCTCATACTACTTTCTGCAAATAACCAACTGAAATTCGAAACAATCAACAATCGTAAAAGGACACAGTGTAACCGATGGTCACACGAAACGATGTTCCACAACACAAGCATTTCAAAGGAATTTGTACCATCACAGACTTTATATCCCATGGAATAGAATGACGACGGGAAGAGTAACTTATTCACACACTCCATGCCACCTCCATGACCCGGAGATCGTCATATTCAGATATAACCTATACCAAAACATGTGCTAAGGAATACCACTAAGTATTATAGTATCACACGACGTGAAAACTGGTGCCAAAATTATAAGCAAGAGAGGAATCCCGCGGACCATCAAACGAATCGCGGATTCAAGGACGAAAAAGTTTCGTAAGATGTTTGAACTCTGTGATTGTATAACAATCGAATGTGAAGCAACGAGAAGTGAAGTGAGGATCCGTACAGGTCCTCCCAGTCTATCTGAACGACCTGTGCGTTCTTTTTATATCTATGTTCATTTTGAAATACCATTCTGGAATGCCGATCATCGTTATAATAATTATAAGGATAGGGTTGGTGAGATCGTATTGCACTAAAGGCTTGGGGTCTCACATCATAAAGTATAAGTAACCACTGTGGAAGTGGTATGAATCCAACTCTAGTGTATATTAAACAGGTGGTCAGTAGGAATGTTGAATGGACTGTAATACCAGTTTTCTGCCAATACCAAAGGCATATGTAGTAACGCATTATCCACCAATCCCAATTCATGTATCAATTCTCGCACAACATTCACACTATCACCTTTGCACACGTATGTATCATTCCACGTATTTAAGTGTTTTTATTACCGCGGCTTTCCCAACACTTCCTCGTATAAGCAAGTCTGTTATTACATTCAGGACCATAATAACCCACTTGCCCCACAAGGCCATCCTGGTACTTGCAAATAGGATACTTTACAGTGTTCACTAAGCATTTTTAGTTGAGGTTAATTTTTCCAATGATGTCCACTAAAGTCCGTGCCTGTAGTTATAGTCTAGGTTTCATTAAAGTAGTGGAGTGAAGCTCACTCCCAAGTTGGTGTAATCAACACAATTTGTAACATGCAAGTACCTAGAAAACAATAAAACAATTCAAAAGTGGGGAAGTGAAACTCACTGTACAAGCAGTGATCTCAACGCAAGAGTGATCAAGCAACTGGATCAACTTTAATAACCCACATGCAAGTATGGACTCAAATCAGTATCTAAGTTGGTAATGGTTATAACTTGGATCTGGTCAAGAGTTTTTACTCCGGATTGAGTCTATAGGACACTAGTATGGTGATGAACGTCATGGTAGTATTAGTTTTCAGTTTGGCTTCCATGCACCGTTTCGCGTGCCAGCCAAAGTCTGTAGTTTAACGTGTTCGGATAATGGTACGGGAATACCAATAATGCCAAAACGTGGTTATTTAATAATTATTAACTTTTCATCAAGGGAGTTTGAGTATTTGGGGAGTCTAGATTACCAAAATTTGAATTTCCATTTTCACCATCGAGAATTCTCCCGAATTGTCTTAGGACACACCCATAGTGCCCAATTTGCCCGGGAATCTCCCAGAAAACTTTCGGTGTTCCAATTATAGTATTTGTCGGGTTGGGTCAGTTCCCAGTTCCGGCAGGTTCGTTACACGGTAAACTGTCGAAATTGATTTAAAATAACCCATTTTAACCCCATAAATTCTCATTTAATCTAGAATTTGAAATAAAATCTATAAATTTTTATATAAGTCAGTAAAAATCAGTAGATTATGACGAAATTTCTGGGAATTTATTTTGGCATTTTACTTGTTTAAATAAATTATTATTAAACCATTTTTAACCACATAATTATCATTAAATATCATCTGTGGTTCGAAAATTCCCAAAAACTTCCAGAACACCTTTTTCATGTCCAAGAACTTCTACAAAGTTTTGAGATTTTTCCGATTTCGTTTCGGTACGTTTCCGGCTACCAAAAACTCGCAAAAACGCGGATTTTTAACCAAAATCAAAACTCTACCAATGGACTCCGAATTTTCCCAGAACATTTCCCATGTGTTCCTTAGTGTGTCTGTAAAAGTTGGTGATTATTGAATTTGTTTGTTAATTTTTCTGAAATTCTTTCGGTAAAACAGTCAAAAATTCACCGAAAATCATAGAAAATTCCAAAAATTATAAAATTTTACGTGGCACTCCTGTTAACACCCTTCACCACCATACCAAATTTCAGCTCAATACAAGTTTCACAGACCAAGTTACAGGCAAAACAAATTCTGCCTATCCTAGTTTCGGTTTTCGGATGATATACCTAGCGAAAGCTTCGATTCCAAGCACTTCTTGTGAGTCCAAAAGTGGGTGGGTGCTATATTCAGTACCTACACATCAAGTACCATCCAAATATGCTAGAACTTAGATTAATTAAGCTTTGTTTCTTTGTTTTTCGGTTAATCGAATAGTTATGCGATTTTTGTCGAATCGGTGTTGATTAGGGTATCAAACCCCAAAGATTTGTGACCATAGCTGCCATATAACACCAGGGAAATAGTAAGGTGTTCTTATTCAGCCCATAAACATGTTTAAACCTTCAAAAATCTTGGATTAAAATGAGTTTCTCGGCTAGAAATCGCGTTTAATCAAGAAAACATGATCAAAACCATAAAAACTAAGGTTTATACCTTTGATTTGTTGAGTTTTATGATCAAGATCAGCTGAGAAGGTGATGAATTGCACAATTTTTAAGAGCTTCTTGTGAAAATTTTGGAATAAAATGAGAAAAATAATGAAAAAAAAGAAAATAAAAATATATATATGGGGGGTCCATGTGGGCCACCCGTGCTTCGTCTTTTCGTGTTAAAAGATGATGTTATCTTCCGTTTGCGTTTAGGTTCGTTTTCGGTCCCGGAACGTTCTCGATTTGCGAAACGGGCTCCGTTTTCGTTTTGACTTGTCAAAAGACTCGGTTTTAAAATTGGGGCAAACCATCTCGAACCCGGGGCATGGTTACGTTTTAATCAGAAAAGTCTCGTTATGACACTCGTTTAAGTGTTTTGAGCTTGATCGATCGTTCTTACACATTGGTTGCCTTATGCTATGCTGGAACGAGGGTTTCCCAACCAGAGTGCTTCATTTTGCGTGCCGGGCTTTGATTATTTCAAACCTTATGTCACAGTCTATGACACAAAACTAAGTTATTTCTGGAACTCGAAATCTTAAATGATGCCCCCAATAACCTAATAATCAACATCAAAGGTTTACTGCGCTGTTAAACGTCAAGTCTCCGTTTAACACGTTTTCAAGGCTAAGGATGCCAACCTCGCATCGTTGGTCCTTACTAGTGTCATGTAAACCATGACGTGCTCTAGGATTCTTCCGAGACATTACAGATATCGCTTAGCATAGCACACAAGTCATGCGTGTTTACTACTTATTCCCAGAGCCGTCAGTTCATTCACGACTTTGTCTTGTCATGTAGGTGACGCATAATGTCACTGTAATGTTTTTGTTAATTACTATGCATATAGTCCCATTATAGTCGGTGTATCATTTTCCAGAATTCGTATCATCATACATAATCACAACAATATCACGATATACATATCACGTCCGGTTACCACGGACTTGTATCAATCAAAGTTTAGCGGGTTTTTTCACAATTTTTACAGTTTGCGTCCTGGAATTGTTGTTCCTGAAGATTGGATCGTTATGAGGGCTCCACGGCTGAATAATACATATGTCATGGACATGCGCCCGTTGGTCGACCCATCTGCTCCAGTGACATGTTTACTATTGAAAGCGACTGAAGATCAATCTTATTTATGGCATAGATGAATGGGCCATGTGCATCTGCGAAAAATGAACCACTTAGTGAAAAATGACTTGGTGTTGGGGGTTCCTTTACGTAGTTTTAATATGCACAACAAGTGTGAATCTTGCAAAAAAAGGAAAAATAAAAAGAAAGCCTCATAAACCGAAAACTTTTAACTCGATCCAAAAACCACTTGAATTGCTACACATGGATCTTTTCGGCCCTATCCATGTTGCTAGCATTGGTGGTATGTCCTACTGTCTAGTTGTCACCGACGATTTCTCACGATACTCGTGGGTATTTTTCTTAAAAACTAAGGATCAAACACATGGTATTTTAAGAGATCTTTTTAAACAACTTGAGAAAAATTATTCACTACCTATTAAGAAAATTCAAAGTGACAATAGGTCGGAATTTAAAAATCAACATATAGGTGAGTTATGTCAGGAAATGGGAATAGTTCATCAGTTTAGTGCTCCTTATGTTCCCCAACAGAATGGAGTTGCAGAACGGAAGAACCGAACCCTTATTGAGGCGGCCCGTACTATGCTTTTTGAATCAAAATTACCTATTTTCTTCTGGGCTGAGGCAGTAAACACAGCATGCTATGTGCTTAACCATGTGCTTACGGTCAAAAGGGAAAATAAGACTTGATATGAACTTCTCAATAATAAGAAACCTTTCTCTGGGTTTTAACCCTTTGGGATCAAATGTGTTATTAGACGCACTAAGGATACTCCTAAGATGGGCGAACTTGGAGAGATTGGTTTCTTTCTGGGTTACGTTAACGGAGCTCCAAATAAACATGTGTATAACATTAAAAACGGGCAGTGGAGGTTGTGTTTGATTTTTACTCCTTTAAGTTACGATCCTCCACCGTCCTAATTTGGTCCTAAAAATGGGTATGACTATGAGAAATTATTTGATTCTTTTGGTCTTACAGAAGCAGATTTGGAGGTTGTCTACACGCATTTGGTGGATAAGGACGAAGTGGATGCTAGCTGGAGGGCAAGTATTCCAACAAACGTAACTCCGAATGTTGCATCAGAAGATCCAGTCGCGAAACCGTCAATAGTAAACAATGTTATTGCTGGTCAGATCCCCAATGAAGTTGGTCCCAGTCACTCTGAAGCGAGTAGCAGTGCAAGTGCTGAGGAGAAGATTCAATCTAATTTGGGAAGCAATCTCCAAGCTTCGGCTATCCCTGTTACGAGAACAAATATCTATCATCCTGTTGATAATATTATTGGGAATCCAAATGCCGGAGTGCAAACTCGAAGAAGTCTTTTAGAGATGCAGTGTCTGTTTACAGAAATCAAGCAGGAATCGATTTTCAATCTAAGCCTTCATGAATGCTTTATCTCTCAAGTTCAGCCGAAAAATTATCAAATGGCTTTGAAAGATAGCTCATAGTGTGAGGCAATACTAGAAGAGTTAGCTCAGTTCGACAAACTAAAAGTGTGGAATTTGGTCGATCTTCCGAAGGGTCAACACGCAATCAACACTAAGTGGGTTTTTAAGTGCAAAAAGGATGACAAAGTGTGGTCGTCAGAAATAAAGCACGATTGGTTGTTCAAGGCTAAAATCAGGAAGAAGGGATTGATTACACGGAGGTTTACGCACCCGTAGCTCGACTGGAAGCATTTCGTCTATTTCTAGCGTTCACACTCATATGCGTTTCAAGGTCTATCAGTTGGATGTCAAGAGTGCATTCCTTTATGGAAAGCTTTCAGAAACTGTGTATGTATCTCAACCACCTGGGTTCGCTGCTCCTGAGTCCGAGAATAAGGTTTATCGGTTGGATAAAGCTTTGTATGGTCTTCATCAAGCTCCTCGTGCCTGGTACGCGACCTTATCGAATCATCTATTGGAGCATGGATTCAAGCGTGGTGCGATCAACTCCTCATTATTCATATTGAAGAAAGGGGGAGATTTTCTGATTGTGCAAATTTAAGTGGAAGACATAATTTTCGGTTCTTCAAATGAAGAATTGTGTCGCGAGTTTGAGAAGGTGATGTCGTCAAAATTTGAAATGCGTGCGATGGGAGAATTATCTTTCTTTCTTGGTCTCCAAGTCAGTCAGAGAAAGAAGGGACGTATGTGCATCAAACAAAGTATGTCCACGAAATTCTAAAGAGATTCGGATTGGAAGATAGCTCACCGTTCGACACACCGTTGCCGACGAATCACAAGCTGACGGCTGATAAGGAAAAGGATCCTGAAGTGGACCCGACCTTATATCGGGCTATGATTGGCTCTCTTATGTATCTAACAGCGTCGCATCCTGATATTATGTTTTTTGTTTGTTTTTGTGCTAGGTACCAATCAACTCCTAGGGAATCTCATATGGCTGCAGTCAAACGCATTTTTAGATATCTCAAAGGGAAACCAAAACTTGGTTTATGGTACCCAGCTGAGGGTGGTCTGGATTTGATTGCATATGCGGATGCAGATTTCAGAGGGTGTCCAGTTAACAGAAAATCAACCTCTGGCGGCGCACAACTACTTGGAAACCGTCTTGTGTCTTGGCAATGTAAGAAACAAGTTGTCGTGTCGCTATCCACATGCAAGGCCGAGTATATAGCAGCGTCGAGCTGTTTTGCTCAGGTTTTGTGGATCCAACAACAACTAAGGGACTACGGTTTGAATTTTACTCGAACTCCAATTTTGGTCGATAATAACTCTGCCATTTCCATAACAAATAATCCGGTTAATCATTCACGCACTAAACACATAGATATTAGGCATCATTTTATTCGTGGTTGTGTTGAAAAGGGTTTAATCAAGGTGGTTAGGGTAGACACGTTGGATAACCTTGCTGACCTTTTTACTAAGACTTTCGATCGAGCTAGGTTTGAGGATCTGGTTCGAATGATCGGCATGATCAACCCAGAGTGAAATGCTTTTAGAAACTCGCATAGAAACTTCATTTTAAATTTCCTGTACAGTTCTTACTGCTTTTCAAAAAGCAAAAAATCCAAAAATATTTTACTTAGTTGTAGGATTTTTCTTTAAAGAAAATTCAAAACAAACTTCAGAAAATGAAAAATGAAGTTGTTTTGAGGAATAGGAGAAATGATAGTACATCGGTTGTCGTATCTGTTGCAGGTCTATGGCAAAATATATAATAAAATTTAACTGTAACAGCTTCATCATATGTTGCTTCGGTAGGCTTTACGCGTAAAGAAGAACCTGCTTTTGGTATATAAACATAATGAACTGCGTAATTTGTGTGACGCATCCCTCGGATATATGGTCTTTGTACCGTAATTTCGTTTGACAAATTGCCAAACTTTTGAGATACTAGGTCTTTATGTTTGTTAAATCTCTGGGGTATTATACTTGGTCTTCTGATATTGTATGAGCAATGACCTAGACCTCTTATAATGCTTTGCTAAGCGCTTCGTTTGTGCGTACACCCTTTTGGTGGATTTCTTTTCTGCCTCAACAATCATCACCGGATGATATGTTCAAATAAAATTATCATCACTGGATGTACAAGTTACAAATCTATGCTACCACCGGGTACATGGAGTAAACTGCTAAAAATTCTATAGAAAAAGATACCAAACGATGGTACACCACCTTTAAATTGAGCCTTCATCTCTTTGTCTATGCGGTGGCACTAACCTGAGCTCTCAAGGCATCGCATCTAGCCGGATACAGAGATTTTTCAGATATACTCACCTGTAAGATGCAATGTTTGGTAGTTTCGATACCTGAGTATATTCTGGGGTGGGATTACATAGTTACAGTCAGTAATTAATATACTTAACGCATATCTCAAAAGCAGTGTTCGAAAGCATGCTAAAGTTTAAGTGGACCATAATACCGTTGAACGTCTTGAACTGTTAGTATCATTCTAAGTGCTTAACCATAAATTTATAGTCTTGTGATTGGATATCGACACTAAAGCCGATATGATCTCCTAGCTCCAACTTCGCAAAAACATATTAGTGTATATATTTCTTGTAGTGTTTAGATTTTAATTTTTGTGAAAAATGAAAAATATCAAAAAGATCTTTCATTTCACGTTTCTATGTGCGAGTTATATTTTGAACTGTTGGGTTGTGAGCATTATTTAAATAACATGATAATTCATCAGGTCAGGTATTTCTTCATTAAGTCTCTTTTAATAAAAAAATCGGTCGTGCCGCTTTTATCCAAGTGTGTGCTTAGTTATTTTCATTAGAAAAGTGTGGTGAGTTAAAAAGAAACCAGTTGTGAAATCTTTTGTAGTTCAAGGGTAAAAATGAAGAGTTTTTTATGAACTTGGGCTTAAAAGTGAAAAATTATTTTAGGTTAAAGTAAAAAGTTTAATTTATCATAAATATCAAATATTTGGTTCCGGGTTAATTATAGTCCGGATTTCTTCCGGGAGGAGATATTGTTTCCGGGTTTTTGGAAAATAGTATCGATTTCGGGTTTCTTTTTAAACAACAAACAGGATCCGGGTTTTAGTTTTACCGGATTTGCGAGGTTTGGGTTCTGGGTTTCCAAAACCCTATGAGATTCCGGGTTTTTGGATTGGGTCTGAGGTTAAGGTCACTCGATCTGGGTTTGAAAAGACATAAATATGCCCCCACATCACAAACGGTCATCTTGTTCTTCTTTCTTTCATTCCTTCTATGTCCCTCTCATACAAAAACCCACTTAGCAAGCCTTGATCTTGGTTAAATATTTGAATTTGAAGGCTCATTCTTGTGAATCAAGCACATAAACTTCAAAGGTATGTTCTTCTTCTTCATGATTTTGTGCATCTATCTTGGTATGTTCTTAGATTTCTAGGGTTTTAAACTTCAAAATTTGGGGGTTTTGTGTGATGGTTCAAGAACTTGGTGCTTCTTGTCATGAGAGCAATTTCTGAAAGAAATTCTAGTTGTTATAAGAATGTTTTCACTGATTTGGTTAATTTTTGAGTTCTATGTGTTCATGAAACTTGAAATCATGTTTCAAGAAACTAATTGTTGCAATCGATGTTCTTGGCGGGTTTTTGGGCAAAATCTTCTTGAGGAAGATGAATTAAATTCAAATATATAACTTTTTTATCTTCAAAATGGGTTGTAACAAATTGTTTGTGTGTATGTCGAAGAGTCTAAGATTTCATCTCCATAAGTTCGGAGATGTATCTTAAACTTGATGATGAGATACACTAAACATCTCCGGAGATAGAGGATCCGGGTTTCAAACAAACCTCCGTAGATCGGAATTCCGAGATAATCGAAGCGTAATCGCTCCGTGTTTCCGGTTTCGAGTTCCTCTGATTCCGGGTTTTAATCGCTGATTCTGAGTTCCTCTGATTCCGGGTTTTTATCGTTGTCTCCGGGTTGTCAACTTGTTTCCGGGTTTTGACATACTCCGGGTTTCTCGAGATTAGTTTCGGGGGTTCAGATTCGTTTCAGAATTTTAGCGATGTTCCGGGTTTAATCTCGTTAAACATTTACGGGTTAACTCGATTCAGGTTGGGTTTCCGATTTTTATCAAAAGGACTTAAGTCTCAAGATTCATGTTTCAAATTTAAACAGTTCCAGGTTTTATCAAAGTGTTAAGTATTTCCGGGATTTCGAGGTCTGTTAACAGTTTAACATGTTAAAGGTTCAGAGTTTTTGGGTATCAAACGTGATTCCGGGATTTTATTTAACTTCTCTACGTTTGACTATGTGTTAAGTAGTGTACAAGTTTAAATCATGCTTAACCTGTTCTCCAGATTTAGCTGGTTTTGAGCTTGTAATACTGTGTGCATTCAATACAACATATTAGATTGTTTTAACTGGCTTGATTTGCATTTCATTTAGTTCTCTCATTTATTTTTGTTTGATGCAGGCGTTTCGTTCATGTTTTTGTTTGCAAACAGTCATGGCAGACCAACCGGTAAATCAACAAGTTGAACAACCGGGCGAACAACAAGGAGCAAAACCGGCAGTTGCAGTGGTAGTCGATCCTCCTCGTCCAGTTCGACTATTTCATAGTCATCACAATCAAACTGCATTAATAAATGAAAACGTTCGTGGTGGGACTGAATATGCTGATTTTATGCGTTTTCTTCGAAATTCAAGAATTTGTTTCGCGATTTCAGAAAATATTCACCAAGTTCAAGAGTATATTCAAGATATTTGGCGTACGGCTCGGATTGTCAATAATTCTATCGAAGCTACTATTCATGGAAGCCCTATTGTCATCACAGAAGCTGTTATTCGTGCGGCATTGTGGTTTGGTAACTTAGATTATCGAAACACTTGTTATGTAAGGCAAATTCGTGAACGTGGGGCTAGATCTTTCGGTTACGTGGGATGTTTTACGAAGAAACAAATCGCTAAAGGATTGGTTTTTGGGCAATGGAGATACTTTTTTCATGTGTTGTCGCAGTGTTTAGCTCCGCATAAATCATGTATGGATAGCATGGCTAACGATCTTCTGTCAGCAATGATCGGGTTAACTTATAACCAGCCGTACAATTTCTTACTGATGATTCTCCAAGCTCTCAAACTTCATATTGGTCTAAAGGAAAATGATAAGCGATTGATGATTCTGTATCCTCGTTTTCTTTCGCTTATTATTCGACATCTGTTGCCAACTCTTTCGTTCGATGTAAATCTTCCTGCGTTCCCTCTAGCTCCCATGCATACTCGTATTTTTACGATTGCGCCAAGGTTAATGAGACAAAGCACTCTACAGTTCGCCCTGTTCTGACTCCTTTGCGGGGTGCAATTGTTCAAGAGAACTACAATCTGGAAAACGATCCCATTTGGTTAAACATTCAGAATGGTGTTTCTCAAATCTTTAGTGGAGGAGAAAATGCAGTTGAGGCTAATGTTCACGAACCCATGGTTGTTCAACCTCAAGTTGATCTTCAACAACCACCGGCTCTAGTTCCAGAACCTGAACAGTGGCCGATCAAGTGATAGCCGAATAAATTGATGATGCTCTTGTTCAAGAAAACATTATTATTGATGCACCAGTTTCTACGTCTTCGGCAATAAGTGTTGCTGTAGAAACTAATCTGTTGATCCTAGAGATTGATGCGGCTCTAAAGGCAGGTCCGTCTTCTCGTGTTATTGATAAAAGGAAGCGACCTATCGAAGAGATTTCTGTGGTAGAATCTGATGATGATATGCTTACCGAAAAGAAATACCTCCAGTTAGTTTTAAGAATCTTCAAAATCGTATCACTCCTTCTGAAAGAGAAAAATTTGATTTATTTCACGCAAAGGTTGCTTCTTTCGGTCCCTCTTCCGACTGGAGTTTACGTCTAGCAGCTTGGAATGATAGAGTGAACGACTTAGATTCAATTGTTTTTAGTTCTTCTTCTGATGATGATGATGATGACCGTCGTCGTCCTGATGCTGGTGCTGTTTGTATCACACCTCCACTCAAGACATACAAACGACGACGCTTGCTTAGAAATTCGGTTGCTCAAGTATCGAGTTCTGAGGTTTCTTTAGTTATTGTTTCTTCTAATATAGTTGTTTCCTCAGTGTCTCTGCCATTCATTACTGCTTCGATTCCAGTTCCTCCCGTGGTATAGTCCACCAGTATTGCTACTTCAATGAGAACATCGTTGCCAGGGTTGTATTCTACTATACCCTCTACTCCGTTTATTTGAGTCTCTATCTTCTATGGGCACGGGTAATTTGTTTGCCTCGTCGAGAAGTTCTTCGCAGCCTCCTTTGCCTCCAGTCTTCTTGGGTATGCCTCCAGGTGCATCTCAAAGTTTTGTACGGCCGAGTTCACTGAACGTTCAAAGTTTTATGGCACCAAGAAGTCAAAGCAGATGCCTCCTAAGTCTAGAGCGGCTAAGGCTCATAAAGTTCATCCAAAGGTGGCTTACGGTCCTAACCCTACTGGGCAAAAGAAACAACGTGTGCCGAATTCAACTGTTCCTCAACCATCTAGTTCCAGACCTTCTGTCCCTAGACCGACAGGAACCATAGGTTCTGGTCATGAACAAAACTTTGAGGAGTTTGCTCGTGCAAAGTTTAGGGAAGCTGCTACTGTGATGCGGGTTCATCAGGATCAAATCATTCGTCAGCAAAAGGAACTTGATTACTTGGAGAAAAAGTATTCTGTTCGAGATCAGCAAATGACGCAACTGTCTAGTCTAACTAAGGAACAAAGTGTTCAGTTGGGAAATTTCACACAACAAGATGCTTCGACTTCTGCCCGACAGGAGACTTTGGTCAGGGCAACAGATCAGCTTCTCCAAATCGTGATGGATCTCGTATCACTCCTTGCTGCTCAGGGGAGAGTACGGATTTCCTGGTTCAGGCTCAATGCAAGATCGATGAGCTGAAGAAAATCCGAGATGATCTCGACAAGGACAAAGATCCTGAAGCAGCGATGCAGGGGGAGCAGTCAAGGAGCGCACATACTCCTGAAGCTGCAACCTCGGCTCAAGTTAAGGGGAGTCTTTGGGTGCAGCCGAAGGGGGAGATAAAGACACTGTAGCTGCTGATACAGGTGCCTTATCTGATTCTGAATTGGATCCCGCTGTCGATTTAGTTTTAGGAGATGGTGAAGTGGTTGAGGATCTGGTTGAAGACTTGTGAACGGATGACGAACTAGCTGGTAAGTTCGAATTCATAGAGACAGGGAAAGGTAAAAGGATCGAGTACGAATCCCTTAAGGTTAACATTGATGATCTCATGAGCTTCGTGTTTGGTAGTGAAATGCCAGAAGAGATCTCGAATCCTATTCGAGTTACAGAAGAAGATAGTTTAGCTGCTCACAAATGGTTTAAGCCTCTACCCGACGAAACTCAAAGGAAGAGGTATATGAACACCAAAGGTGAGTATTCGGGTCAGATTCGAAGTTGGGATTTTGATGAACAATACAGCTTGGTGATGATCAAAAGGACCTATGTGGTACAGTATTTCAGGCCATGGGCCATGTTCCTTCAGACTCTTCCAGCTCGTGATCTCCATCACATTGCTCAGCTGGATCTCAACAACGATACGAATGTTACTAGCATCAGAGGATTAATTCCTCATCTCGTTGCTGAGAGTCGAGCAAGTAAATGGAAGACTTTCAAGCCAGCAGCTGGTCGGGGTGTTAAGCTCTTCAATAAGTTCACCGGCAAGGAAGAATGAAAGACGGTCTATCCTCCAGCGAGATGCCTCCATAAAATCCCTATGCGCAAATTTGATCTTGATAAATTTGATAGCTTAGGTTATTGGTATCTTAATGGAAAGACCGGGGAAGCGGTGATTACCAAGAAGATAGTGACTGAAGATATTGCGAGAATTCTGGATCCGATTTGGCTTGTCAACTTAAGGGAAGCACATCTGAAGAAGCTTCGACGCGTGCCTCTGAAAATACCTTAAAGAAGACCGCGAGTTGGCCGTTTAGTTCATCAAGGTAGTTCAGCTCTGTGTGAAAAACAAGGTTTGGGCAGGCAGCGAATATTCGAAGCAAGGATGAAGATTTCAAGACACATGAAGACCATGCACTGATCAAAGGGGAGTTTGTTAATGCACTTTGGGTGATAAGTGCAAGGCCTTCCAATTGTTAGGGTCTTTATTGTACATGTCTTGTAATTTAGTCCAAGGTTTATCCTTGGACAATTTGTCCATGTTTGTGTCAAGGCCTTTGTCAGGGTTTCTGTTTAGGACAAAGGTCAGGGGTTTAGTTTAGGACTAGATAAAGGGTTTATGTATTATGTGTCACACCCCGACCCGCAGCGGAATAAGAGTCGGGGCATAATTGGGTTATCACCAAAGCTCATGACATTTACTAATATGTTTCATATTTATTAAAGTCAAAGTTACATTTCCAAATATCCAAACATGTTCATACAATACAAAGAAAATAAACCAAACATAACAATCCCAAACTCTAAATCATTTTATTCTTCTAGTCCAATCCTATGTGTTTCTGGCTGCTGCTGGTTCACCTGTATCATGTGTAAAAATGGGGGTTTTTGGGTCAACATAAGTTGGCGAGTGAAACTTGTTAGATAAACATTTATTATTGATTTACTTGTTAGTTTATCAATGAAAACTTGTGCATAATCATAAATGAGCAAATGTAAATAATCAAGCAGTGGCAAATAGCAATCACAACTTATAACATACAATAACATATGATAGCATACATTAACATACCAACAACATACGATAAATAACATAAATGAAACTGTGCGATCAAGGCTCAATCAAACGGAGCCGATCGTATTGCATGTACTGAAAATGAAAATGTCTGTGCGATCAAGGCTCAATCAAACGGAGCCGATCGTATGTGGGCACGCCAGGTTCACGCTCATAATGTAATGGGGAACATGCTCAACGCTCATAATGTAATGGGGAGCGGCGGCCTATGAAATTGCATGTACTGAAAATAATAAATTGCATCTAACGATAACCACACAACAGTTGAAACAAACTGAATACACATGTTCATCATATGAGGTATGCACAATGATTTAAATATAATATATAGCAAGACACATGATACACCCCAAAACGTGATTAAAACGGGGAATTTGTAAAGATTCACTCACATTGGGTGCGTTTGAATGGAGATGATGAGATGCGCACGAGTCGGGAGAGTTGAACAACGAGAATTACTAACCTAAATAATAACGGAAAAACATGGTAAATGAGTGGATTTTATTAAGGATTTTAGTGGAATTTTTAGATATATTTTTGTGAGTTTAAGGCTATTTTCTATCTTTAAAAATGTTATTTTTAAGTATTTTTAATTGATTTTTAAATTAAATTAAATAAATAAAAATATATAAAAAAATTGTTTATTTTGCGTTGACCGTTGACCGTTGACCGTTGACTTGTTGACTTGTTGACCGGTTCGGTCAGGGTGCAAGGATGCGCTGGGTGAGACTCGAACCCGAGACCTCCCGTACGCGTGCCAGCTCTACCAACTGAGCTACGTGTCTAACCCGAAATAATCTTGTTTTTAATTATATTTATATACTGATTCGATTTAACCAAAATTCTTTTAATTTCACAAACAATTTAATTCAACAAACCGGTGCCAGTAACAAGTTTCGAACGCGTGACGTGCGACTTAGTGTTGCACACAGTCCACCGCTGGACTGTGTGTCTAACCTGGTTAATATCTCGATTTTTATTATACTTAACAACTAACGGAGTTAACCCGGTTTAGTTTTAAACAAAAAGGCATTTTATTTCATAAGGAGTGCGTGTATCAGGGATCGAACTTGTGACGTGCGTGTATATTTTGCACACAGTCAACCGCTGGACTGTGTGTCTAACCCGTTCATTTTATAGATTTTTATTAGTCTTATGTTATATTGCGTCTTCGTCTTCTTCATTGATTTTACCCAGGAAACATATTCCGACTGTTATGATCGATTCATGACATATTCGCTTTTCAAACATTATAAGTAATTTAAAAGTAAATAATGGAGAGAGTTTGGGGAAAAGGATGTACCGATTAATGTTGTTCACAGAATTCCGGCAGAGGTTCGTCGGTTCTGAGAGTGAACTCCGGCTGTTAAAATCAATTAACAGCTTTGTTCGATTATTTAAGAAGTTGAGGCACTTAAACAAAGTTTAACAGAAGTTTGAGAGGTCATACCAGTTCTCGGTGGGTTTCCCGAAGTTTCAGAAGTTTTCCGGCAAAGATAGGATTTTCGACAAACGTTGACTAGGATTGATTCTGATGGTGGAGTTGTGTTAGTGACCGATTAATCACATGATTGAAGCAGAAAGAGTCGAAGGAATTACCGTGTGGATGTGAGTCTCGGTTTTCCGGCGACTTGCAGATTTTTCCGGCGAGTTGATTTAAGCTTCTCCGGTGGACTGTAAGGTTGCGGAAATGTAATTGAAAGCTTTGCAGAGTGTTTTGAGTCGCAGAAGGGGTCTAAGATTGAAGTAATCTGGACTTGATTATTTTTCGGTTATAAAAACCGATAATGATGAAAATTGATGTTCAATCAATTCCTACTTGATTAAAATCGTCGGTGCATCGGTTATAAACCTGAATATGCGAGTAATCAAACGATTTGACGATTGAATTGCCGATTTCCGTTTCTCAGTTGGCGCAACCGGTTTAACCGAGTTTGTGTATAAATGTTATTTGTTTCCTAGAGATAACAGAAAACAACAAGTGGCGGAGTGGTGATGTGTGTGTGTGTTAAGGCTTTGAAGTTATGAACCGGCTGACCTGGGTTCGAGTCCCGTCAGCAACATTTCTTTTTTATTTATTATGTTTTCACTTTTTATCAAATATAATTTTTATAGTTTAGTTTGTTTATTAATTTTGTATCATTAAAAACCAAAATAACCATAAATACACAACGTGACATTTATAACTTGATATTCGATTACAAAACGGAGCGGGTTTGGAAAACCCGTTTTTGACAAATGTTACAGTATCCCCTACTTTTAGGAATTTCGTCCCGAAATTTAAGTAGTAGAAGTAGTAGGAAACAGATGCGGGTATTTTTCACGCATTGAGTCTTCACGTTCCCAAGTAAACTCAGGTCCCCATTTCGACTCCCAGCGTACCCTAACAATTGGAATGCGACTTCGTCGTAGATGTTTCTCTCCGAAGTCCATGATCTCTACTGGTCTTTCAATAAAATGCATAGATTCATCAATCTGAATATCTTCCAGAGGAATGTGGAGGTTTTCATCAGCGAGGCACTTCTTCAAGTTTGATACGTGGAATGTGGGATGAATCCTGTTGAGTTCTTCTGGTAGATCAAGCTTGTATGCTACAGGTCCGACTCTTTCGAGTATCTTGAAAGGTCCTACGTAGCGTGGTGCTAGCTTGCCCTTTTGACCAAAACGAACTACTCCCTTCCACGGTGATACTTTTAGAAGTACATGATCACCAATGTTAAACTCTAAAGGCTTCCGTCGTTTATCTGCATAACTCTTTTGACGACTTTGGGCCGCTAGAAGATTGTTTCGGATTTGATGGATCTTGTCTGTGGTTTCTTGGATCAATTCTGGAC
Organism: Scalesia atractyloides; assembly: GCA_947069175.1. Lineage (NCBI taxonomy): Eukaryota > Viridiplantae > Streptophyta > Magnoliopsida > Asterales > Asteraceae > Scalesia > Scalesia atractyloides. Next base: position 56,861,527 of record CAMTDV010000017.1, read on the forward strand.
CAGTGATTTGAGCTTCCCCAATTTCGTGCCAACATACAGGAGATCGGCACTTACGACCATATAAAGCTTGAAAAGGTGCCATGCCGATACTTGAATGATAGCTGTTGTTGTACGAAAATTCAACTAATGGTAGGTGGGCATCCCAATTTCCCTTGAAGTCTATGACACATGCTCGAAGCAAATCTTCAAGAGTTTGAATGGTGCGTTCAGATTGACCATCAGTTTGAGGGTGATAGGCGGTACTGAGATCTAATCGCGTACCCATAGCGGATTGTACTGCTTGCCATGTTCGTGAAGTGAAACGACCATCACGATCAGAAATAATGCTTAACGGTACCCCATGTCGGCTTACGATTTCGCTGATATAAATACGAGCAAGCTTTTCGTTCTTGAAATCTTCGCGGATAGGAATAAAGTGAGCTGATTTTGTAAGTCGGTCTATAATTACCCATATAGTGTCATACCCACCAGAAGTGCGAGGTAACCCGGTAATGAAATCCATGGTTATATTTTCCCACTTCCATATGGGTATTTCAGGTTGAACCAGAAGTCCTGAGGGTCTTTGGTGTTCAGCTTTCACCTTGGAACATGTAAGGCACTTGGAAACAAAACAGCAATATCCTTTTTCATTCCAGGCCACCAATAGGTATATCGTAGGTCTTGATACATCTTATCGGCTCCTGGGTGTATAGAATATCGCGTTTTGTGAGCTTCATTCATAAGAATTTCACGAAGATTGTTGTGGTTAGGAATCCAGATACGATCTAGGTAGTACAGAATACTGTCAGATTTAGTTTCAATTTTTAGCTCAGCTCCACAGGACATCTCCTTTCGTACATCTTCTTCCGTTATTGAAACGTGTTGGGCTTCTCGAATTTGATCTTTAATGTCGGTTATAATTTGCGAACATAGAAGACGAATGGAGTTCGCATAACCCTTTCGACTAAGTGCATCAGCCACCACATTTGCTTTACCAGGGTGGTATCTAATTTCACAGTCGTAATCATTTAAAAGTTCGACCCATCTTCGTTGCCTCATGTTTAACTCCTTTTGATTGAAGATATGTTGAAGACTCTTGTGGTCAGTGTATATTTCACACTTAGTACCATAGAGATAATGCCTCCATATCTTAAGAGCGAACACAACGGCTCCAAGTTCTAGGTCATGAGTGGTGTAGTTCTTCTCATGCGTCTTGAGTTGTCTCGAAGCATAAGCTATAACTTTTCCTCTTTGCATTAGAACGCAGCCTAATCCTTGCCCTGACGCGTCACAATAGACCACAAAATCATCACAACCTTCAGGAAGAGTGAGGATTGGTGCATCACAAAGTTTTTGTTTAAGAGTTTGAAAGGCTTCTTCTTGCTTGGGTCCCCATATGAAAGGTTTTCCCTTATGAGTTAAAGCCGTGAGTGGTACAGCAATGCGAGAGAAGTTTGAAATGAACCGACGATAATAGCCAGCTAGACCAAGAAAAGATCTTACTTCAGTTGGTGTACGTGGAGCTTGCCATTCTTGTACCGCTTTGATCTTTGAGGGGTCGACATGTATTCCCTTGTCATTGACTACATGTCCGAGGAATTGCACCTCTTTTAACCAGAATTCACATTTGGAGAATTTGGCGTAAAGCTTTTCCTTCTCTAGAAGTGCAAGGATGAGTCGAAGATGACGCTCATGATCAGATTTAGATTTTGAATAAATAAGAATATCGTCGATGAAAACTATGACAAATCGATCAAGATATGGTTTGCAGACTTTGTTCATTAGATCCATGAAGATAGCTGGTGCGTTGGTTAAACCAAATGGCATGACCATGAATTCATAATGGCCATAACGAGTTCGAAAAGCAGTCTTTGGGACGTCTTCTTCATGCACTCTAAGTTGATGATAGCCAGATCGAAGGTCGATTTTTGAAAAGCAGTTGGCCCCTTGAAGTTGGTCAAGAAGATCATCAATGCGAGGTAAAGGATAGCGATTCTTGATTGTTAACTTGTTGAGCTCTCTGTAGTCGATGCACATACGAAACGATCCATCTTTCTTCTTTACGAAAAGAACAGGTGCACCCCAAGGCAATGAACTAGGACGTATGAATCCCTTGTCAGTCAACTCTTGTAATTGACTGGCTAGCTCTTGCATTTCCGAGGGGGCTAACCTATAAGGAGACTTTGCAACTGGTGTAGCACCAGGTATAAGATCAATACGGAATTCGACTTCTCTAACTGGAGGAAGTCCTGAAATGTCGTCAGGAAAAACTTGCGGGAAATCTTTTACTACTGGAATATCTTCAAGTTTCTTCTCCATAGTTCCCTTTTTTATGATATGAGCTAAAAACGCAACATACTTCTTGCGAAGATATTTTTGAGCTTGAAGACAAGACATTAAGCTGAGCCCTTTCGACGAGGTTTCTCCAAAGATTCGAAGAGTCTGACCGTTTGAAAGAGGAATACGTATAAACTTTTCACGACATACAACTTCTGCCTGATGTTGACTAAGCCAGTCCATACCGATTATGATATCAAAACTTCCCAGATTCATAGGAATAAGGTCGACTGAGAAGTCGTGGTCGTTTAATGTGAGTGTACAGTCGCGAATAATAGAGTTTAATGAAACTGGTTTCCCGTCAGCAACTTCTACCGTAATGGATTCCATGAGCTTATCACGATTTTGGTTTAAGATAGGTTCAAATTCTAAGGACACAAAACTTCTATCCGCACCAGTATCAAATAACATAGAGGCATATCTACCATTTATAAAGAACGTACCGTTAACCACATTGCCGTTGGCCCTAGCCTGATTAGCGTTGATATTGAAAGCTCTTCCTCTTGCAGGTGGAGGAGCTTGGTTTGCTTGATTCACCGGGTTGGCTTGGGCCTGAGCATGAATAATGTTTACCAACCTTAGACAAGTTTTTCTGAAATGGCTTGGGTCTCCGCAATTGTAGCAAGCCCGCATAGGTTGGCCCATAGGATAATTGGGTTGGTAATATGTTTGGGCTAGGTGTTAGGTGGGTGGTAATGGTAGGGTTGTTGGGCTTGACCCATTAACTGTTGGTGGGTTTGGGTTAAAGGTTGGTGGCGGTTCGTTCGTTGAGGCATGCGGCAGGTTTGAACAGTATGACCTGCGCGACCACAGCCGGTGCAATATTGGCAAGGATGATCAGGGGAATGGTGATATTGGCAATGGTTGCATTTTGGTAACGGGCCAGTGTAAGGTCTTCTGTATGGTGCGGGTGAAGGAGTGACTTGAGTAATGGGTGCAGCAGGAATTGGGAGGTTGGTTTGAGTAACAGCGAAATTTCTGGTGTTGCGCTTCCTCTTGTTGGCAAACTTAGAGGAAGAAATGGGATGGTTTGAAGTTTGACCCTCAACAGGGGCTTTCTTTTTCTCTTCTTTGAACTTCCCGTTGCGAATTCGGTTCTCGGTCAGTTCAGTTGCTAGCTCCATAGCAGCTTCAAGTGTTACTGGTGAAACGCTGAGAACTGAATCTTGGATTTTCGAGGGAAGTCCTCGAATATAATGCTCGATCAGACGATAAGTTGGGGTGAACAAATTTGGAACCATTTGGTTCAACTCCAAGAACCTCTTGTTATAGGTGGTATGATCACCCTCCTTTTGCTTTAAAGAATGAAATTCGTCCTCCAACTTTTTAATTTCACTCCTAGGACAGAAACGCCTAGTCATGATTTCCCTTAACTCCTCCTAAGTTAAGGCCATTGCATCTTCAGTTCCCCTCTTCCCTTTCTCAGTATTCCACCAAGTGAGAGCTACCCCAAATAGTCTCCCGGTAGCGTATCGAACCTTGCGATCCTCAGGACAATCGCAGTTGAGAAAGGTGTTTTCCATCTCCTCGAACCAATGTAGGAGAGCAGTGACACCTTCGGTCCCCTCAAATTTAGGAGGATCACAAGATTTGAAATGTTTGTATGGACACTTGCTGGTAGGAGGGTTGTCGATGTTCTAGTCATGTTGTTGGGGAGGGTTAGTAGGATTTGTAGCGAGGGCTTGTTGCACTTGGACCACAATGTCAGGCAGTATCGTGGCCATTTGTTTCGCGATTTGGGTGAGCGTTCCTGAGACCTTCCTGATCTTTTACCCCTTCGTTGTTGTCTGGACGACATCTACAGGAACATACATGAGAAGATTGTGAGTTTATGGTGTCTTTTTAGGTGTCATGTGTCTTTAAGAAAATGAAAATAACATAAATATCAATAATGCAACTACATCCATAGGATGTCTTGGGTTTGCTCATGTTGGGCCTCAAATGTCCCCCATACCTTCACCTATATAGTCATGTGGGCCCCCATGGCTATTGGCTTGGTAGGATTCACATTAGTATTGGCGATTTAACACTTGCATCACCCGAATGCAAACCACAAAATATGTTCATGAGATGTTTGGTCGGAACGTGTCCAGGTGTAGACACAATGACAACTCAAAGTGGGGTTAGCTCACACGACGTTTGGTATAGCATGCTTTGGCCTAATAGGTACTTCGTACTCTCATCGTTAGTCCCCAGGTAGGCAAACTGCTCCTTTATTTTGGATTTATACGAATGCCAGCCTAGACAGGACATCCCGACTACCGGTACTGGTACCCTTCCAGTTACTACATGCCCGTCATGAGAACTCACTTTGATGAGATTTGAAAACACAAAAATCATTGTAAAAGCAATCATGATGTGGTGTGTGCTTTCATGGATGTGATATGTTATGAGTATATGATTCATAATAGGCATTTTATGCTAATATATACTTATGAACATGCTTGCATAATATTGAATGTAACATTTAACATAAAACATATAAACATCATGAAATTTGGCATGTAACACACAAAAATCTTATAAGTTTCTAATCAACTATAGTATAGGCTCTAAGGGTCTAATAACCTATCCTATATCCCTATAGTCATGGCACTGATACCAATCTGTCACACCCCGACCCGCAGCGGAATAAGAGTCGGGGCATAATTGGGTTATCACCAAAGCTCATGACATTTACTAATATGTTTCATATTTATTAAAGTCAAAGTTACATTTCCAAATATCCAAACATGTTCATACAATACAAAGAAAATAAACCAAACATAACAATCCCAAACTCTAAATCATTTTATTATTCTAGTCCAATCCTATGTGTTTCTGGCTGCTGCTGGTTCACCTGTATCATGTGTAAAAATGGGGGTTTTTGGGTCAACATAAGTTGGCGAGTGAAACTTGTTAGATAAACATTTATTATTGATTTACTTGTTAGTTTATCAATGAAAACTTGTGCATAATCATAAATGAGCAAATGTAAATAATCAAGCAGTGGCAAATAGCAATCACAACTTATAACATACAATAACATATGATAGCATACATTAACATACCAACAACATACGATAAATAACATAAATGAAACTGTGCGATCAAGGCTCAATCAAACGGAGCCGATCGTATTGCATGTACTGAAAATGAAAATGTCTGTGCGATCAAGGCTCAATCAAACGGAGCCGATCGTATGTGGGCACGCCAGGTTCACGCTCATAATGTAATGGGGAACATGCTCAACGCTCATAATGTAATGGGGAGCGGCGGCCTATGAAATTGCATGTACTGAAAATAATAAATTGCATCTAACGATAACCACACAACAGTTGAAACAAACTGAATACACATGTTCATCATATGAGGTATGCACAATGATTTAAATATAATATATAGCAAGACACATGATACACCCCAAAACGTGATTAAAACGGGGAATTTGTAAAGATTCACTCACATTGGGTGCGTTTGAATGGAGATGATGAGATGCGCACGAGTCGGGAGAGTTGAACAACGAGAATTACTAACCTAAATAATAACGGAAAAACATGGTAAATGAGTGGATTTTATTAAGGATTTTAGTGGAATTTTTAGATATATTTTTGTGAGTTTAAGGCTATTTTCTATCTTTAAAAATGTTATTTTTAAGTATTTTTAATTGATTTTTAAATTAAATTAAATAAATAAAAATATATAAAAAAATTGTTTATTTTGCGTTGACCGTTGACCGTTGACCGTTGACTTGTTGACTTGTTGACCGGTTCGGTCAGGGTGCAAGGATGCGCTGGGTGAGACTCGAACCCGAGACCTCCCGTACGCGTGCACGCAGCTCTACCAACTAAGCTACGTGTCTAACCCGAAATAATCTTGTTTTTAATTATATTTATATACTGATTCGATTTAACCAAAATTCTTTTAATTTCACAAACATTTTAATTCAACAAACCGGTGCCAGTAACAAGTTTCGAACGCGTGACGTGCGACTTAGTGTTGCACACAGTCCATCGCTGGACTGTGTGTCTAACCTGGTTAATATCTCGATTTTTATTATACTTAACAACTAACGGAGTTAACCCGGTTTAGTTTTAAACAAAAAGGCATTTTATTTCATAAGGAGTGCGTGTATCAGGGATCGAACTTGTGACGTGCGTGTATATTTTAAACACAGTCCACCGCTGGACTGTATGTCTAACCCGTTCATTTTATCGATTTTTATTAGTCTTATGTTATATTGCGTCTTCGTCTTCTTCATTGATTTTACCCAGGAAACATATTCCGACTGTTATGACCGATTCATGACATATTCGCTTTTCAAACATTATAAGTAATTTAAAAGTAAAGAATGGAGAGAGTTTGGGGAAAAGGATGTACCGATTAATGTTGTTCACAGAATTCCGGCAGAGGTTCGTCGGTTCTGAGAGTGAACTCCGGCTATTAAAATCAATTAACAGCTTTGTTCGATTATTTAAGAAGTTGAGGCACTTAAACAAAGTTTAACAGAAGTTGTCATACCAGTTCTCGGTGGGATTCCGGAAGTTTCAGAAGTTTTCCGGCGAAGATAGGATTTTCGACAAACGTTGACTAGGATTGATTCTGATAGTGGAGTTGTGTTAGTGACCGATTAATCACATGATTGAAGCAAAAAGAGTCGAAGGAATTACCGTGTGGATGTGATTCTCGGTTTTCCGGCGACTTGCAGAATTTTTCCGGCGAGTTGATTTAAGCTTCTCCGGTAGACTGTAAGGTTGCTGAAATGTAATTGAAAGCCTTGCAGAGTGTTTTGAGTCGCAGAAGGGGTCTAAGATTGAAGTAATCTGGACTTGATTATTTTTCGGTTATAAAAACCGATAATGATGAAAATTGATGTTCAATCAATTCCGACTTGATTAAAATCGTCGGTGCATCGGTTATAAACCTGAATATGCGAGTAATCAAACGATTTGACGATTGAATTGCCGATTTCCGTTTCTCAGTTGGCGCAACCGGTTTAACCGAGTTTGTGTATAAATGTTATTTGTTTCCTAGAGATAACAGAAAACAACAAGTGGCGGAGTAGTGATGTGTGTGTGTGTTAAGGCTTTGAAGTTATGAGCCGGCTGACCTGGGTTCGAGTCCCGGCAGCAACATTTCTTTTTTATTTATTTTGTTTTCACTTTTTATCAAATATAATTTTTATAGTTTAGTTTGTTTATTAATTATGTATCATTAAAAAGCAAAATAACCATAAATACACAACGTGACATTTATAACTTGATATTTGATTACAAAACGGAGCGGGTTTGGAAAACCTGTTTTTGACAAATGTTACATTATGCAGCTAGGAGAACAGCTCCTTCTGAACTTTCTCTTGTTCGTGTTTTGTGTTGGATGTTTTGTCCGGAAGTCCAATATGTCATGGAGTCCGAGGTTATTCTTGTATGGGCTTTGGGCCCTTGTCTCTGGACAATGAGTTGTCCGGAGTTTGTCTTGTATTTATACCTTTATGTGGAATAGACAAGACAACGTTTTCTTGTGTGGAAATCTGTGCCCTAGTCATTGTGTGTGTTTTGTCTGGCGGCTACTGTGTGTGTGACGTCACTCATCTCCTACATCAAGAATACTCTGTGTATTCTTGATTTCTCTCATTAATCTTGTATTCTTGTTCTACATCCTATAGTGGTTGATCATCAGCTGGATTCCGCACACCTGTTAGTTGTCTCTGTTGAGTGAGATCTTGGGTTAGGTGACCTTACAGTCACCATGATAAAAAAATGCATTTTTAGGCATTTCGAGTACCTTCGTACGAGGGTAACTACCTTAGTGCGAAGGTAACAACCTCCGTGCGAAGGAGCACCCTCGTACGGAGGTAACTCATCCAACTAAACAAACCTAATCACATTTTTCGATCCAAAATCTTTATTTCTTCGAATTTCATTATAATTTTTTCACATACATGGTCTAAATTCATTTCTAAACAATCCTCTGGTTTCAGTTTTGATTTCTGTCCATCGATTGTCCGTTTATTTGATGATTTACGTCTAAAACCCTTCTAAAGTCCATTATTTATGAGTGTAGGTGATTCAATCAACTGTTTGATCGATTGAATTGGTACTGTCGCTCTGATACCAATTGGAAGTCCAAGATACGGCGGGTCTAGACGGAGATTTGGACAAGATATCACTAATTCGGTAGAAAATTATTAAGAAGAAGTAGAAGCGTAAGCTTTCCGTTCATACCGAAAGAGTATACATCTTTACAAGCTGGAGAAACAAAATTTCCCCAGCATTTCCCCTCTAGGAACTCTAAAACTTATCAACTAACGAACAAACAACACACTATATATACTTGAGGTTGGATGTACTTCCGTGTGGAGGTATAAGTCCGTGCGGAGGTAGTAGTATGTGCGGAGGTAGTTACCTCAGCACGAAGGTACCTCCTCACGAGGGTACCTCCTCACGAGGGTTACCTCCTCACAAGGGTTACGTCCTCACAAGGGTGTTCCATTCGTACGAACCTCTCTTGTCCTATCCAAAGTCATGTGTTCGTATCTATTTTATACAATATTCAACACACGCTCTATCTAGCCTATTCGCACACTGGCCGACATACAATTATGCACCACTTGTGAGTTCAAGATCGGCTCGGAACACAAGATCTGCAGTGAATTCGGTTTAACGTGCAGAATCCATTAAACCGAACCGTAATCAAGAGAATCAAACGTAAATAACAACCGTTTATTACGTTCTGTGTAACATCCAAAATCAGGAATTTCATTAACTTACGAAAATCTAAGTTAGAATTGGAGGGAAAGAAGTGCTAATATTATTCTAAAATAGTTTTGAATTAGTATTATTTAATTTGGTGGAAATACTCGTCGAGGTTGTAAGATTCTGTTTCGAGTGTAGTTGTAAAATAATATTTTATTACTTGCTTGGAATTATTTGTCACACCCTCAATTTCCACTTGCGGAGTTTTACCGCGAGGCGTGTGAACAAACCAGAATCTGAAACACTAGTACGTCGAACGACTCTACATGATTTGATAATACGTTTTCCAAAATCGTTCATTTTAGATTTTATATCAATTACCAATATTTAGCAGAGCATTAGTTTTAAGTTTGAGCGGAAGCATAAATAAGTAGTGATGCGGGCGCCAACACAAACGCCAAAACAAATGAAAAATTCCCAAAACAATATTAATAAATAAGACTCGATAATGATGTCTTGTTCAATGCATGTGCGTGCACCTAGAGCTCCTAGCGTCCTGAGAAACATGTAAAGAAACAAGTGTCAACATTAAAGATGAGTGAGTTCACAGGTTTTCATAAATTCGTTTGTTCGGTTATAGTTTGTTTCCTCCCGTTATCCCCAACCCGGGATAACGTATCAGTTCCATTATTCCAATCCCGGAATAATAAGTTGTTGCTTCCAATATTCCCATCCCGGAATATTAAGTTGTTGTATTAAGTTGTTTCCAATATTCCAAACCCGGAATATTAAGTTGTTGTTTCCAATATTCCAAACCCGGAATATTAAGTTGATTCGTAATTAAGTTCAATATTAATGTATATAGGTAGCTAGCCTAAAGTCATGTCACTAAGTGTTCGCAATCGAAGCTGACTGTTGTGCCTCCGTTTTGCCAGGCCTATCACATGACCATGGCGGTGTTAGGCCAATTATTCACCCGTTGACCATACCAGGTCGGCTAGCGCGACTAGCTCGGATGGGGCTTGTCAGACCCAGTAGTACTACTTATAATTCCCCCGCTATTTAACCCAAATACTAACGATCCGAGGAGATTGTCGAGGACTTAAGTGATAAAGCTGCTTAGTGCCCATAACATTACATTAACATTAACTTAGTTACCGTATAGTTGCGTGACGTTAAATTCGTATAACGTAAAGAGATTGAGTTTGAGAGTGTATACATGTTTCTCCCCCTGTTGTTTAAAAACCGGATAAAGTTAGGGGCCGTGAACTCACCTTTATTTGCTCGGTTAGTGTAGCAAAGATGTTACAAGAGATGGGACCGCTAGTTGCATCCTAACAAACCAATTAATTCCACGTCAGTGTGTGAACACACCAATACAAATTCTACACGTAACTTACTCACAAATTGATACACACAAACAATCATCTCTAACACTCAAACATGCATACAAGTATCCTCATGTGATCATAGTAATCAAAACATCTTATCATAACCATAAACCAATTCATGCCACAATTTGGTGCACACAATCACAAATTATCAGATTTCAGCCTAACACTCATTATTCAGCTGTTTTCTAGGATTTTTATAAATAGTTCTAACATTCCAAAAATTCCAATATTTTTACAGTAGGTGACATCTATACCATAGAAATTTATATTATTTTCCCAAGTCCTAAATCTTTACCAATTAACCATAAATATTAATTCACTAAGCTGCAGTCAGATTTACCGCTTTCTGACTGCAGTCCACGGAAGAATTTATTTAAAAATCACTGATCGTCCGATTAACAAAATTCCAGTTGGAGTTGCCCGGAAATTTCCATACCTGGTTGCTGTACAAAAATCATGACCCAACTCCCTACTGATTTTAAAATCTAACTTGATAAACAACTAGCAAAATTTCAGAATTTTCACAGCTTTAGCTACTGAACTTGTTTGGCCCTTTAAAAATATCAAACGATTTCAGAAAATTATGAATCCAGTGCCATTAGATTCCTTATTCAAATCTCTACGTTCTAGACATCAGAAAATCCGTTTTTCGACAACTACCGACCGAGTTACAGCCAGATGAAGTCGGCTGTAACTATTACTCAGCCACTGATTCAGCATCTCTTTATCATAAACTCATGTAATCCCGTTCATGCGATTACTCTAGGCGATCAAGCACCGATTTTTAATCATAGACTAATACTAATAACCTATCCATGCAGCCCTAGTTCTTACCTCTAGCTTTTACAAACAAAACATACTTGCACTTATGATATCCGCAAACAATTATACATAAGAACATAATCAAAACAGCCGATTATTTATTCAACATATAAGACCCGAAACAACAAATCAATTAATCATTAAAGCATACATATATATATATCCGAACATGCTCTCATAATCAAATATGATCCTAACCTTGAATAACTAGACAAACAAGCCGAGATGTGGACAAGGGCGACCCGGCTGCTCCAACAAGATCACGTCCGAACCGACAAGAACTGGAAGAAGGGCTGCCTGTGATCAACAAGAAGTGTAGGGCTGGTTGCGGTTGAATGGACTGAACAAGGGCTGATCAGATGAAGGCTGTTTGCGGTTGAATGGACTGAACAAGGGCTGATCTGATGAAGGCTGTTTGCGGTTGAATGGACTGAACAAGGGCTGATCAGATGAAGGCTGTTTGCGGTTGAATGGACTGAACAAGGGCTGACCTGATGAAGGCTGTTTGCGGTTGAATGGACTGAACAAGGGCTGATCTGATGAAGGCTGTTTTGCGATCGCAAGGGCTGTGAACAAGCTGCCGACGGCAGTTTTTCCTTCTAGGGTTTGTGTTTTTGTGTATGAAACATGCATGGGTATGTGTATATATATAGCACAAAGAGGTGAGGGTTGCGGTTTTGGTTAAGGCTTGTGGCCGAGGGACTTGGGTTGGTTTGGGTTTGAGTTTGGTCTTGCGGCCAATAGCTTTAATTTAAGGTTTTGGTTTGATCTTATGGCCGAAACATGTTTGGGCTGTTTTGGTTTGGTTTTGAACAAAATAGATTTGCGGTCTTGCGCTTAATATCGCGGCCAAGGATTAGAGTGGTTTGGTTTGGGTTTGGTCTTGGCCGAATAGTTAGAGTTTTAAGTCTAGGTTTGATCGTTGTTTTCTTTTAGCCGAAGACTTGGGTTCAAGGTTTAAACTTTGTGAACTCCTAGAGTCACAATGAACCAAGGTTGGAACGTGTCGCGGTTCGGTTTAGTTCGTGCATATATCAACTCTAATTATTCAATCACTAAAACAATCACACAACACACATCACGTATTTAATCCATGCACGTTTAATACTTAGCACATATATTATTCGACAAGTGTCACGTGTAAGTTATCCGAAAAACCCGGGATATCACATTATCCCCATGTTGCAAGAATTTTCGTCCCGAAAATTGAGTAAACGCGGTTTAGCATGTAACGTACATGTTTAGAGTGCCACGCACAAAGAGTTAGTTCGTTTATAATGGTACGCAACGTTACAAGAAGTTCCCAAGTGTCATACACAAAGATTTCCAAGTGCCATGCACAAGAATTTAGTCAATAATAGTACACGAAAGTATGAGAAATTTCCAGGTTGTCACATCATCCCCTTGTTGAAAGAATTTTCGTCCCGAAAATTTAGTTACTGGTATCGTTAGTTTGCTGCTCAGTTGCGAAGAGGTGTGGGTATTTGCTTTTCATTTGATCCTCTCTTTCCCACGTGAACTCCGGTCCACGCTTAGAGTCCCAACGAACTTTAACGATTGGAATCTTGCTGTGCCTTCGAGTCTTGATCTCACGATCCATGATCTCAATAGGCTTTTCCACGAAGTGTAGTTGTTCATCCACTTGGATCTCATCCAATGGAATAACTAAAGTTTCATCTGATAGGCACTTCTTCAGATTTGAAACGTGAAATACGTTGTGAACTCCACTGAGTTCGGCAGGAAGGTCTAATTGATATGCTACGGATCCAATACGTTTCAAGATTACAAACGGGCCTACATACCGTGGGTTCAGTTTGCCCCGTTTTCCAAAGCGGATTACACCCTTCCAGGGTGACACCTTTAGTAGGACGCGATCGCCTACTTGAAATTCGAGCGGTTTGCGTCGTTGATCAGCGTAGCTTTTCTGTCGATCTCGTGCCGCCGCCATGCGGTTTCTGATTTGTACAATCTTTTCAGTGGCCTCAAGTATTAACTCAGGGCCTGTGAGTTGACTGTCACCGACTTCTGCCCAGCAGACCGGTGATCTACATTTACGACCGTATAATGCCTCAAACGGTGCTGCCGAAATACTCGTATGATAGCTGTTGTTATATGAGAATTCTACTAGAGGCAGGTGAATTTCCTAATTATTTCCGAAGTCCACCACGCATGCCCTAAGCATGTCTTCCAAGGTCTGTATGGTCCTTTCACTTTGACCATCAGTCTGAGGGTGATAGGCTGTGCTCATATCCAGGCGGGTTCCCAACGCTTTCTGGAGTGACCGCCAGAAGTTTGACGTGAAGCGAGCATCTCTGTCTGAGATGATGGACGTTGGCACTCCGTGCCGAGAAACTACTTCCTTAATGTAGATGCGAGTCAACTTCTCCATCTTATCCGTTTCTTTAATAGCTAGGAAGTGTGCGGACTTAGTTAAACGATCCACGATCACCCAGATGGTATCGCAACCACCCAAGGTTCGCGGGAGTTTAGTGATGAAATCCATTGAGATCTGATCCCATTTCCATACTGGGATCTCAGGTTGTTGGAGTAGCCCCAATGGCTTTTGATACTCCACCTTGACTTTTGCACAAGTCAAACATTTACTCACGTAGGTGGCTATATCGGCTTTCATGTTGGGCCACCAATACGCAACTTTAAGGTCTTGATACATCTTATCCGAACCCGGATGGACAGAGTATCGAGATTTGTGAGCTTCGTCCATGACTAGCTTTCTAAGGTTTCCGTAGAGAGGTACCCATATGCGATTCATGAAATACCGGGCTCCATTGGGCTTTACTTCCCAATCGCGTTCCATTTTTCCCACTGATTCGGCTTTGATGCTTTCCCCTTTAACTGCTTCTAACTGGGCGTCGCGTATTTGATCGGGTAGCCCCGAATGAATAGTGAGTTGTAGAGCTCGTACGCGACGAGGTTTCAAGTGTTCCTTCCTACTGAGGGCATCAGCTACCACGTTAGCTTTACCCGGGTGATACCGAATGGCACACTCATAATCGTTCAAGAGTTCGACCCAGCGACGCTGTCGCATGTTCAACTCTTTCTGATCAAAGATGTGTTGGAGGCTTTTGTGGTCTATGAAGATTGTGCACTTCGTTCCATAGAGGTAGTTTCTCCAAATCTTAAGTGCAAACACTACTGCTCCCAATTCCAGGTCATACGTCGTGTAGTTTTTTTCTCATGAACCTTCAGCTGTCGCGACGCATACGCGATGACCTTATCGCGTTGCATGAGTACGCATCCCAATCCCTGAATGGAAGCATCACAATACACTACGAAGTCATCTGTCCCTTCCGGCAAGGACAGAATGGGTGCACTGCAAAGTTTCTGCTTCAGTAATTGAAATGCTGCTTCTTGTTTTTCACCCCAAGCATACTTGATGCCTTTTTGGGTAAGGGTAGTGAGCGGTTGTGCAATCTTTGAAAACCCCTCGATGAAGCGTCTGTAGTAACCAGCCAATCCTAGGAATTGGCGGATCTCCGTCGGTGTCTTAGGTGCTTCCCAGTTTTTAATGGCTTCAATCTTGGCAGGGTCTACATGGATACCCTTTTCATTCACGACGTGCCCGAGAAACTGAACTTCCCGGATCCAGAAATCACACTTCGAGAGCTTGGCATATAGCTTTTCCCGTTGAAGTAATCCTAGCAGTAATCGTAGATGCTCAGCATGCTCTTCTTCACTTTTGGAGTAGATGAGTATGTCATCGATGAACAAAATGACAAATTTGTCGAGGTATGGTTTACACACGCGGTTCATGAGGTCCATGAATACCGCAGGGGTGTTAGTGAGACCGAATGGCATGACCAAGAACTCGTAATGGCCATACCGAGTGCGAAATGCCGTCTTGGCGATATCCTCCTCCCTGACGCGTAGCTGGTGGTAACCAGACCGTAAATCAATCTTGGAGTAGTAGCTTGACCCTTGAAGTTGGTCGAATAGATCGTCGATGCGAGGTAACGGGTATCGGTTCTTGACTGTAACCTTGTTGAGTTCCCTATAGTCGATGCACATGCGGAAAGTCCCGTCCTTCTTCTTGACAAACAGGACTGGAGCTCCCCATGGCGAAACGCTTGGTCGGATAAATCCTTTTTCCAACAGCTCTTGAAGTTGGGTAGACAGCTCCTGTAGCTCGGCTGGAGCTAGGCGGTATGGAGCCTTGGCGATAGGAGTTGCATTGCTTGCCAATTCGATTTCAAACTCCAATTGTCGATGTGGTGGAAGACCAGGTAGTTCCTCTGGGAATACATCAAAAAATCACGGACGACAGGGATGTCTTCTATACGTTTCTCGTCCTTAGGTTGTTCGGTAATCAGTACGAGTAAAGCGAAGGAATTCTTTTTCCGAAGATACTTCTGCGCTTGCATGTATGAGATGATGTTGGTGACGGCGCTTGCCTTATCGCCTTGTACTGTCTAGATTTCGTCGTTCGAGAGTGGAATACGGATAGATTTTTCAAAGCAGAGGACTTCAGCCCGGACGTCGGATAGCCAGTCCATTCCGACTACCACGTCAAAACTACCCAGGGTAGTTGTCATCAGATCAATGGTAAAAGTGTGGCCCGCGAGTTTGAGTTGACAGCCGGATACGATTTGGGTCACATCTACCGATTTACCATTGGCTAATTCTATCACATAAGGGGTCTCTAATGGTTTAAGCGTGAGATTTAGGTTCTCCCTAAAAGACTCATATATAAAACTCCTATCCGCACCGTATCAAAAAGCACAGTAGCAAAATGTTCATTAAGGGGAAACTTACCGGTGACCACGTTCGTGTCGTTTCTGGCCTCTCCGCGGCCCAATGTGAATGCACGACCTTTGGCACCTCCTGTGCCACCGTTCCCATTATTGTTGTTGTTATTATTGTTGTGGTTGTTGTGGTTGTGGTTGTTTCCACCATTGTTGTTGTTGTTGTGCAACTGTGGGCAGTCTCTTCTGAAATGAGCAGTGCTACCACATTGATAGCATCCCCGGTTTATACCCTGCTGCTGACCCTGAGGCTGATTCTGATTTTGTCGGGACACGATTTCCCCACGACAATCCTTTGCCGCATGTCCCATCTTGCCACATCTTTGGCAGCGATTTCCGGCACAAGGGCCGTTATGGTGAAGATTGCAGCGGTTGCACTGCGGCTTTCGACCTACATAGCCGCCTGCATTCTGGTTGTTGTTGTTGTAGTTGTTGTTGTTGTTGTTGTTGGAATGATTTTGATGACCCCGGTGGCTGTGGTAATGATTGAACCGTTTCTGGTTCCCTTGTTGCGGATGTGATGACGAAGACTGTCGAACAGTGGAGTCTTCAAATTTTCTTTTGTTATCTGGAGCAACCTCGGTGGTACCCCGTGCTGGCAGTTTCTTCTGTTCCACCGCTTTATCGGTGAGTTTGTGAGCCAATCGGATTGCTTGATGTTCTATTACAGGGTTACTAGACATCACCATACCCTGAATTTCCGGAACCAGACCCCCGAGATAGAACTCGAGTCTTTTCTCCACCGTGTTGGCCAATTCAGGACACAGAAATACCAAGTCATGGTGTTTTGCGGTGTAAGCCTCAATTTCCGATCCCACCATCTTGTGGTTCCATAGAGCTTGCTCTAACTGTTGCACTCTGTCTCGTGGACAGTACTCCTCTTTAATCAGGGCCTTGAACTCAGTCCATGCCATTGCATTTGCAGCTAACAGTCCACGTGTTTGGACTTGGGCATTCCACCATGTCAGTGCCCCATCTTCCAGTGTTGAGGCTGCGTATTTGACTTTGTTTGCTTCTAGACAGTTTCACATTGCAAAAACGGATTCTGATTTTTCGATCCAGCGGACCAATCCAATGGGTCCTTCCGCTCCCGAGAATTTGCTATGCTTTGCGTCCAGGAACATCTTGTAGGGGTTAAAGCCCCCTCCTGCTGACAGAGAACAGGGAATCAGCAAGGAATTTTACTAGCCTCACTATTAGATTTTCACGCGAAAATTTAATAATGGTTACCTGCCGGCTGGTTCTGAACACCCGCTAAGGCTGCGTTCACATGCTCTTGAATCATGGCAGCTAGCTCTTTTCGGGCGTCAAGTTAAGGTTTCCACGTCTTCCAGTCGCCATTTAGATCTTCGAAACACAACACAAACATACCCCGATAAGTCTATATATCCAGTATAGCTATCCTACTTCGTACTTTAATAATTAGTAAGTTATGTCAACTCAAGATGTTAAATAATCAAAAGAAATACTTGATTGACTGAAATTTCAACGTTTTACAAAAGTGTAAATCAAACATACGAATTTACTATAAAGTTTCAAGTTTAAACACAAATGGAAAATAATAAACTGGAGGAAAACAAATAAAATGAGCGGGACGTGTCAATCGTCTACGTCTCCATCCCCCAAGTCACTGTCGTTGCCGTCATCCTGTGCGGCATTTCCAGCTTCCTCAGCTGGGTCCTCCTCCGGATCCTCCTCTACCGGCACTGGAGGGGCCGGTGCTGGTTCAAGTGCTTGATTTTGCAGTTCCTGAATGTTCCAACTATTTTCCAGGACTCTGTCCTCAAGCCAGTCAGCTCTTATCTGCTCAGCACGCAGATCTCTGGCTATGGTGTTACGAGCTATCTTACTCGTACGATGCTCTTCCTCGAGCGAGTCGGTCTTTCCTGTAAGGTGTCGGATCATCCATCCTTGTGCTAAGATGGTTTCCTGCATTCTTTCTAACTGTTTTTGTTGTGTATGCACTAGGATTCTAAGCATGTCGATTCCTATTTCTACAGGATTAACCGGTTCAACCGGTACAGCAATAGTTGGGCGCAACGACGACTCCTCCCCCAGAGCGAGCCTTTTCCTCGCCGCTGAGCGTGTCTCTACGCCATAAGGTAGTATAGGTTCCACCATTGGTGCCTTTCCTAGTGCTCTTGGTGGCGTAAGTCTGTCGGATGATGATGAGGATGAGGATGATGACATTGCCTGTTAGGTCGTGTAGTTAGTTATGAGTTGTTTTCACTTCTTATTATGAAGGCATAATCTACCAAACACAGTTGTAGTATATTACATAACAAGATATAATAATTCGGTGCCAAACTAAGTCTAGTGTCGTGATATCAGCTATAGTTTAGGTCTACTTCTAATGCAAACCTGGTTCTCTATAGCTAGTGGCTCTGATACCAATCTGTCACACCCTCAATTTCCACTTGCGGAGTTTTACCGCGAGGCGTGTGAACAAACCAGAATCTGAAACACTAGTACGTCGAACGACTCTACATGATTTGATAATACGTTTTCCAAAATCGTTCATTTTAGATTTTATATCAATTACCAATATTTAGCAGAGCATTAGTTTTAAGTTTGAGCGGAAGCATAAACAAGTAGTGATGCGGGCGCCAACACAAACGCCAAAACAAATGAAAAATTCCCAAAACAATATTAATAAATAAGACTCGATAATGATGTCTTGTTCAATGCATGTGCGTACACCTAGAGCTCCTAGCGTCCTGAGAAACATGTAAAGAAACAAGTGTCAACATTAAAGATGAGTGAGTTCACAGGTTTTCATAAATTCGTTTGTTCGGTTATAGTTTGTTTCCTCCCGTTATCCCCAACCCGGGATAACGTATTAGTTCCATTATTCCAATCCCGGAATAATAAGTTGTTGCTTCCAATATTCCCATCCCGGAATATTAAGTTGTTGCTTCCAATATTCCCATCCCGGAATATTAAGTTGTTTCCAATATTCCAAACCCGGAATATTAAGTTGTTGTTTCCAATATTCCAAACCCGGAATATTAAGTTGATTCGTAATTAAGTTCAATATTAATGTATATAGGTAGCTAGCCTAAAGTCATGTCACTAAGTGTTCGCGATCGAAGCTGACTGTTGTGACTCCGTTTTGCCAGGCCTATCACATGACCATGGCGGTGTTAGGCCAATTATTCACCCGTTGACCATACCAGGTCGGCTAGCGCGACTAGCTCGGATGGGGCTTGTCAGACCCAGTAGTACTACTTATAATTCCCCCGCTATTTAACCCAAATACTAACGATCCGAGGAGATTGTCGAGGACTTAAGTGATAAAGCTGCTTAGTGCCCATAACATTACATTAACATTAACTTAGTTACCGTATAGTTGCGTGACGTTAAATTCGTATAACGTAAAGAGATTGAGTTTGAGAGTGTATACATGTTTCTCCCCCTGTTGTTTAAAAACCGGATAAAGTTAGGGGCCGTGAACTCACCTTTATTTCCTCGGTTAGTGTAGCAAAGATGTTACAAGAGATGGGACCGCTAGTTGCGTCCTAACAAACCAATTAATTCCACGTCAGTGTGTGAACACACCAATACAAATTCTACACGTAACTTACTCACAAATTGATACACACAAACAATCATCTCTAACACTCAAACATGCATGCAAGTATCCTCATGTGATCATAGTAATCAAAATATCTTATCATAACCATAAACCAATTCATGCCACAATTTGGTGCACACAATCACAAATTATCAGATTTCAGCCTAACACTCATTATTCAGCTGCTTTCTAGGATTTTTATAAAATAGTTCTAACATTCCAAAAATTCCAATATTTTTACAGTAGGTGACATCTATACCATAGAAATTTATATAATTTTCCCAAGTCCTAAATCTTTACCAATTAACCATAAATATTAATTCACTAAGCTGCAGTCAGATTTACCGCTTTCTGACTGCAGTCCACGGAAGAATTTATTTAAAAATCACTGATCTTCCGATTAACAAAATTCCAGTTGGAGTTGCCCGGAAATTTCCATACCTGGTTGCTGTACAAAAATCATGACTCAACTCCCTACTGATTTTAAAATCTAACTTGATAAACAACTAGCAAAATTTCAGAATTTTCACAGCTTTAGCTACTGAACTTGTTTGGCCCTTTAAAAATATCAAACGATTTCAGAAAATTATGAATCCAGTGCCATTAGATTCCTTATTCAAATCTCTACGTTCTAGACATCAGAAAATCCGTTTTTCGACAACTACCGACCGAGTTACAGCCAGATGAAGTCGGCTGTAACTATTACTCAGCCACTGATTCAGCATCTCTTTATCATAAACTCATGTAATCCCGTTCATGCGATTACTCTAGGCGATCAAGCACCGATTTTTAATCATAGACTAATACTAATAACCTATCCATGCAGCCCTAGTTCTTACCTCTAGCTTTTACAAACAAAACATACTTGCACTTATGATATCCGCAAACAATTATACATAAGAACATAATCAAAACAGCCAATTATTTATTCAACATATAAGACCCGAAACAACAAATCAATTAATCATTAAAGCATACATATATATATATCCGAACATGCTCTCATAATCAAATATGATCCTAACCTTGAATAACTAGACAAACAAGCCGAGATGTGGACAAGGGCGACCCGGCTGCTCCAACAAGATCACGTCCGAACCGACAAGAACTGGAAGAAGGGCTGCCTGTGATCAACAAGAAGTGTAGGGCTGGTTGCGGTTGAATGGACTGAACAAGGGCTGATCAGATGAAGGCTGTTTGCGGTTGAATGGACTGAACAAGGGCTGATCTGATGAAGGCTGTTTGCGGTTGAATGGACTGAACAAGGGCTGATCAGATGAAGGCTGTTTGCGGTTGAATGGACTGAACAAGGGCTGACCTGATGAAGGCTGTTTGCGGTTGAATGGACTGAACAAGGGCTGATCTGATGAAGGCTGTTTTGCGATCGCAAGGGCTGTGAACAAGCTGCCGACGGCAGTTTTTCCTTCTAGGGTTTGTGTTTTTGTGTATGAAACATGCATGGGTATGTGTATATATATAGCACAAAGAGGTGAGGGTTGCGGTTTTGGTTAAGGCTTGTGGCCGAGGGACTTGGGTTGGTTTGGGTTTGAGTTTGGTCTTGCGGCCAATAGCTTTAATTTAAGGTTTTGGTTTGATCTTATGGCCGAAACATGTTTGGGCTGTTTTGGTTTGGTTTTGAACAAAATAGATTTGCGGTCTTGGGCTTAATATCGCGGCCAAGGATTAGAGTGGTTTGGTTTGGGTTTGGTCTTGGCCGAATAGTTAGAGTTTTAAGTCTAGGTTTGATCGTTGTTTTCTTTTAGCCGAAGACTTGGGTTCAAGGTTTAAACTTTGTGAACTCCTAGAGTCACAATGAACCAAGGTTGGAACGTGTCGCGGTTCGGTTTAGTTCGTGCACATATCAACACTAATTATTCAATCACTAAAACAATCACACAACACACATCACGTATTTAATCCATGCACGTTTAATACTTAGCACATATATTATTCGACAAGTGTCACGTGTAAGTTATCCGAAAAACCCGGGATATCACATTATTAATTGAGGAAGATAACTCGTTGCGTAGAAATATATATTTAACGGCTTGTATTTTAGTAATATAAGTTGAGAAATATGACAGGTTCGCTTTAGGTAAATATTGTTACCGCATCTTGTGACTCACCCAAACTTAAATGGAAATTGTTGTAAGAATCAAACTTGAGGGTGTATATTGCAATTAGGCGATAGTTGAATGTATAAAAAGACATATTTAGGCTCATTGTTGACAAACAATGGCTGGAGTTAGAGAGAGAAATGAATAGAACTAGAGAGAAAGAAAGTGGTGGTCCAATGGTAGTCCTATGGCGGTTTGCGACGGCCGGTGGTGGCCGGAGTTGCGGGTTTCAAACCGAAACTATTTCTAGATGATACCAATGTAATGGTAAGCTCTGTTTGCTCATAATTCCCAAGTTGAAATCATTTATAAATGTCGAAAAGTTAGATTCATTAACGTGATTTTCGTTTCCATTTTATGTGGTCTAAAAGAAATGGTTGTTACCCGATCATTGGATCAATCCCAATTTTTTATAGTAGCTTTCTGACATATAGATATTAACATCCAACGGTTGGAACAGCGAAATGTGTTCTGACGGTATGAGTATTACAGCACCTGCTTAGATTTTCAGTAAAAAAAATGTCGTTGTAAACAATGAGTTGTTCCAAGAGATCCGACTGTTGGATTGAGCAGAAATTTTGATAGTAGCTTCCTAAGACATGGGTCATCAATCCTACTGGAGGAAATTCTGATTAGATGTCTGTAATTTTGACGCTGATCAGTTTGTAACAGTTTGTTTGTGCGAAAATTAGGAAATTGATTGCATTGCATGGATGGTCTAATGGAGTTGTATATGTAATCCGATACCGGAAAAACGTTTGTAGGACCGATCCTCGATGCTAAGGAACCTAAATTTGATATCTAACGTCCATAATAGCGGAAATATTACGTCGTGTTTACCAATAGACAAGAATTAATCAGTTAATCATCAGTTTCATTGATCAAACGTCAAGAGTACAAACTGACAGAGCTTCGCCTCCAAAATGCCAAAGTTACAAATGAGAGAGGCAAGCTAGCTATTTATACTAGTAAAGGTTCGCCCTTGGGAGACATGAGTTCGCCCGAACTTGCATTGGCAAGTTCGGCCGAACTTGCCTTTACATGATACATCATGAACGAACTTGTCCTCTAAATCTATAAATGCATCATGCAGCTCTATTCTATACAGACTCGATATAAGACTAAGACATAGACATTCTGCACCAACATACTCCCCCTTGGATATAGTCTTCATCTTGTATCAGTCTCCAAAACTCTGTCTTCAAAATAAACATTAACGCACACGACCCAAGAAGTTCTTGTACGGCTTCCTTCGTCGTTCTTGCTTAGGATCTGGTGTCTGGTCTGTAGGAGGCACTTTGTTCAAATGCTGAAATCTCTTAACACTTGCCTTCCTAGTTCTTTCATGAATTGCTTCAAGACGCTTTTCCTCTTTCAGAAACTCTACTCTTTCTAGATCTCTCCACTTTATTTGCGATATCTTCCCTGAATTAACTACGTGCGCATAACAAACATTAACAACTTTCTGAAACTGCATCGCTTGTACCTCTTCACGTTCTTCAAATACTATCTTGTTATAGAACAAGGTTTTGATGTCTTCTCTGGAGCAGTTAACCAACCACATCGGATCAAGAACCCTAATTGTTCTCCATAACCCCCTCATACCCTGATATCCCAATACCTCAACTCTTTCTTTTGAAATATCCAAGTGTTCTTCAAACTTTAAAACAGTAAGTGCTTCACAAGTCGATGGATCTATCTGCCACCACTTGTACAATGGATAGAAGTCTTGTTCAATCAGCATCAGCAGCATGTTTCTCATTGCCCTTGGTCGCTTCATTATCAACGTAATGTCTTTTTCACCCGTCTTTTTGTTAGTCTTGATTCTGCGACCAGGAATAAATGGCTTCCAATATCTGAATCCTTTCATCGCTTCAAACTTGATCAATTTCCACAACAACTGATCAATCACCTTCATGTGGTATGTAACACTCACTGTCTGTACCAACTCTTCCACATCCCAATACGGTAATGTCTTGAAATCAGAAAGATACTTGAAGTATTGCACTACAAATTCTCTTTTGATTGCATAAACGTTCAGCTCCTTGAACCAACCCCAACTCAAAGTATCTCCCAATGAAACGTCTTTATCTCTGGTAAAGAATGCTAAAGGACGTCGAAACTTACGTTCGCGAGGCATCTCTTTAAACCAGGACTTCTTCGCTTGAGCAATTTCTTCTTTAGTCATTGGCTTTGGTACTTTTCCTTCACGCAAAGATTCTTCAATCTTTTCTTTCAGCATGTCTTCATTTAGCTGCTTGTACATCTCCTCGGAAGTAGGAAAACTTTCAGAATTAAGACCGACATACTTCGCAGTTTGATCTGTTTCATCATCATAAGACCAATCTTCCACAATCACTCTATTATACTCGTCAGCCTCAAATCTTCTAACATACTGATAATCATTCGGCTCGAAAGTGTTAACATTCAACACATCTTCTTCGAAATCAAACTCTAGATCTGCAGCATCAACTTCAACTAACTTTGCAAGATCTTCCTTTGTATAGTTGTGTATAAACTCGCCTTCCTCCACGTTATGTTCAAGCATTAACAATAAAGGCTTCATGGGAATAGCAGCAACTGGCTTAGCAAATCTATCAACATTCAACAGATCAATATCATCAGTTGGCCCTTTCTGCCCTGACTCCCCCTCACTTTTATCATCCATTCTGTTTGATTCGTCATCCATAAGCGAAGAGAAATCAAATTCACTTGAGATTTTAGCTTCAGTGATTCTAATACCAACACCACCCTGATCATCATCATCGTCATCGTCGTCAGCTACATTCCAATCCTCTCCATGCTTCATACTCGTCCATGCTCATTAGCTTGGGCGGTTTAACAGTCGTGCCCATTTCATTATCAAGATTGACTTGATGGATCACGTTGGCATTTGACGAACTAGCTCCGGACATAAAAGCTCTTTGAATATCATCCATTGTGAATAACGAGATGTGTACGCTGAAAATACTCAAAAACTTTTGAAAATATTAGTTCAACTACAAGTTCGGTCGAACTTGTAGTAGAAATGAAGAATTCTCAGTTTTGATCACAAGTTCGGTCGAACTTGTGATTTTTGTTTTGCAAAGTTTTCTTTTTAACAACCTCGGTCGAACTTGTTGATGATTTTGTAAAGATTTTGTAAGTTCGAGCGAACTTAGCAAATGACTTTGTTGAGAAACTAGCAAGTTCGGGCGAACTTAGCTAAAAATCTTTGAAATTTATCAAGTTCGGTCGAACTTGACAAAAATTCAATAAAATGCTAGCAACTTCGAGCGAACTTAACCAAAATTCCTCAAAATTCACACAAGTTCGAGCGAACTTGGCAAAATTTTCTTGAAAACACCTCAAGTTCGAGCGAACTTGGTAAAAAATCACATGAAAAAGTGAGTTTTTAGCACAAGTTCGGCCGAACTTGGCCAAGTTCGATGAACAATGTTTTGGAAAACATGATTTTTTCAAAATTTTGACATCAATTCGATTGATTTTGGTCTCCAATCTTTCAAGGGTTTATCTTTGTTGTATTTTACATGATATATTCAAAATTGAAAAGATTTTGACCGTGAATTCTCTATTTTTGGTGAAAAAGTTAAGAAAAATAGAAGAATGGAGATGAAATATAAGTGTTCTTGTCTTGATACTATCAAATCAGGCTGTTCTAGCTCTAATACCACTTGTAGGACCGATCCTCGATGCTAAGGAACCTAAATTTGATATCTAACGTCCATAATAGCGGAAATATTACGTCGTGTTTACCAATAGACAAGAATTAATCAGTTAATCATCAGTTTCATGGATCAAACGTCAAGAGTACAAACTGACAGAGCTTCGCCTCCAAAATGCCAAAGTTACAAATGAGAGAGGCAAGCTAGCTATTTATACTAGTACAAGTTCGGCCTTTGGAGACATGAGTTCGCCCGAACTTGCCTTTACATGATACATCATGACGAACTTGTCCTCTAAATCTATAAATACATCATTCAGCTAGCCTATTCAGCTCTATTCTATACAGACTCGATATAAGACTAAGACATAGACATTCTGCACCAACAACGTTTGTGATGCAAAAATGAACAAAACTACATAAGTGAATCTTGTTGCATGCCAGATACGATAAAATTCGTGTACATGATCCATACAAAGAAGGCAACGAAAGCTTGGGAGTTGATGGGACAAGATTGACAATAGCAATATTATATTTTCCTACAAGAAAAGGTGAGTGGTTTATATCCACTTTGGTATGTGTTGTTAGTTTTGGTTTCTTTTAGGTTACGAGCACATAATATTGCTTATTCGATTATATATGTAGAAAGTCCATGTTGTTCATTGATTTTAAAGATAGCGTAGGTCCTTTCTCAATACCAGAAGTATGATATAACTGTGTAGTATGTCATTGGTCATATGGATAAAATACTCTTGAAACGTAGAAATGTTAAATGGTTATTTACAGACTTCGTTGGATAGCTTAGTAGAATCATTCTTGATTGGCACGATTGTGTAAGTTGTTTGTATTAGTACTTGTGTGCTAGAATAAGAGTTTATCATAAATTGTTTAGCGTATGTGGTCAAGAATATGGTTATTTAACTTATTAAAGTATTGGCATGAGTAATGCACGATTTGTGTTTTTAATGAATATAGTTATGATTTGTGACTATTGGATTGCTAAGAGGGATTTACAAGCATAAGTATGTGGGAGGAGATGATATTTAAGAAGATTTGGATGTAGTTGACGAACTAGTCAAGAGTTTGATATCTTTTTCTAACCATGGTAGTAAGTATCTAACATTAAATGTTAGTACAGGCATAAACCTTTGAATTATTAATTTTTTATGGTGTATTACTGAATGTATTTGTAGTGCGAGTAGAAACCCTCACTTAGATTTGATAATTTAATTTCTGTTGGATGATGTCATCAGGTTCGCGGGTTTTGAAATTGATTTGGAGATAGAGGATCGGGTCTGAAGATTTGATTGTATGTGAACGACATAGATGAACGATTTATATTCTTTGTGTGTATTAGTAAACACAAAATTTTTTGGGACCGTTTTTTTGCAACTAATTTAATAGATAAGTCTTGTTTTCAAACTAGGGTGTTACATTTTGATGACAACCGGACAAAGTTTCTACGCGGACGATACAAATTCACCCTATTCTATGCTTGATCTTGGTGAGTGTTGTTCTTGAACGGATGTGAGCTCTTTGAACGGACGTATATGATGTATATATAGATGCATGGGTGTCCGTACGAAGGTAACGGTTTACGTTCGTACGTACATGATACTTTAAGTCCGTGCGAATGTGTTTTTCCGTGTTGACTTTTCATTTTTTAAAAGTCATGCATGCATACGTATATGATATCCTTTAGTTGATGATATCATGCATATGTATAACTGTGATGTCATCACATGAATGTGGTGACATCATTCTTGATCACGCCCGCTCTCTTCGTATCGTGTCGTATCCAATCTTATCTTATCCTAACGCTACCTAGCGAAACCTCTGTTCGGTATTTTACAGACTCAAGACACTTGACATTTCACGTACAAATAGATTTCTACTATGGCCATACGAATAGTGCACTAACAGATGGGCTGATAGGCCTTGGGACGCATGCCAACAACAAGGCATATCCTCTTTGTTTCCCTGAGCAAGACTGTTAGTGTTTGCAGGCGAGAGGGGAGTTGGCAAACGTTGAATGGATTCACGTGGCGTGGTAGTTGTCTTTGTTATCAGGCCTGGCACTAGCAATTAAATGGAGATCATGGAGCAATGGTCGGCGCACGGTGATTGGTGCCACGTAGTCGTTCTTGTGTACTTTCTGTCTCCTACACGGTTGCTCATCATGCTGCATTACTGGACACAGCCTGGCGTGCGCCCATTGGTTACTTTTCTGACATTTGTACCAAATGTACTTACTAAAATCATCATCAGCGCAGACATGATATGCGCTTCTTAAGCTTGCGCCACTTTGTTTCAAAAATGGACCAAGTGTTGAGTTTTGTTTATTTTGTATGTATGGTCTCCGTACGCGACTTGACCTCGTGTAGCCGGCGCAAGATTAGAGACCATACCCCTTCAATAGGCTATATGAGTGCCAGTACCGCTGACGAGTCAAACCGATTCCGACCGAACAACATCGATACTCGTATCGATATAATCGAAACCGGTACCGTGTTCGTTTTTATGGTTTTTGATCGATGCAAAACATGTGTCCATATCCTTTTGAGCATGTCAAATTTATTTTCTAGGACTTTTTCTTTCGATTTATAGAGCAAGTGTTGATACCATAACAAACCAAACCGAAAATTTATCAGTTTTGTTCAGTCTCCCAATCATATTAATATAGTTTCACTTGGAGATCTAAGAAACAAAATATGATTGCACGCTCTAGTACCGAGGTGGAGTACAATGCATGTGCTCACACTGTTGTTAACAGTTACATACATATGTGCTTCATGAGTTACATATACTCTTTTTATGGTCCACATACTTTTATGAGTGTGAATACTCTGACGAGCCGAACCTGTTCCGACCGAACATCAATTGATATCGATATAATCGGAACTGGTACTGACATTCGATTTTATGGTTTTTGATCGATGTACAACACGTCTAGATATCCTTTTGAGCATGTCACAAACTTATTTCTTGGATTTTTTCTTTCGGTTACTATAGCGACTAGAAAGAAAAAAAATCCAAGAACTTAGTTTCTTACATGCTCAAAAGGATTGCTATAGCAATCGAAAGAAAAAAAATCCAAGAAATTAGTTTGTGGCATGCTTAAAAGGATATCGATACGTGTTTTACATCGATCGAAAACCATAAAATCGTATGCCAGTAGCGGTTTCGATTATATTGATGTTGCAAAAATCGAGATTAATTGGCTACTAGTCGCTAGTCGGCCGACCACTAGTTAATTTTTTGGTAATTGGTGAATTAATCACTAGTCGGTCCTAATAGGCCTGAAATCGGCCCTAATTGGCCTAAAATCAGTTCTAATCGGGCGGAAATAAGCGATTCCGGTCAGATTCCAACAAAATTTTGTAAATTTCGGCAATTAATCATGTATATTTAGAAAGTAAGTAGAGGATGGGTAAAAAACCTATCTACTAAAAAAGTACATATAAAAACGTGTATATATATAAATCTAAATTCGATTAATCTCTGGTAGGTACTTACCTAACGATTTTTACAACCTGCTGAGCGCTGCCAATCGACCGACTAGCGCTAACGATTTTTACAACCCGCTGAGCGCTGCCAAACCTAAAGCAGCTGATTGTAAACCCTAAATTTTAGCATAACCATTCTTCAACTTTGTTCAACAATTTTGTTCAATTTCCCAATCATATTAACATCTCCAAAAACAAGAAGAAATCAACAACTCCATAGGTCAATTTCTCTGGCACCAGCAACGGCTAATTGTACCTTGAGTTATAACGGCGAATTAGGGTTTATTAGATCCATTTGTTGTTTCTTTCTTATGTCCTATAATGGATAATAACCCTCAGAATCCCGCTTCACAGGTATTTGATTAAACCCTAAATAGTTATACGTGTCTGTCAGTTTTATCTAGCTTTAGATTGTGATTCTTGGGGGGTTTTATGCGCATCAGATTGATACATGAAGTTAGGTTTTTATCAATTGGAACATGTTCAAGAGATTGAATTTTAAGTGCTCACTTGTGTATGTTGATAATACACATCATTATTAGTATAATAGAAATTCATTCATCTAAGAATATAGGGATTGGCTTATGAGTAGTATTGTCAGGGTAGTTAGTATACACCTTTTAGGGTTACAAGCTATCCAGGCGATTTCGATTCTGTTTTTAGAAACATCAAATAAATAGGTATTTTATAAAGTTTTCGGTGTCGTATAAAGTATTTAGTTCCTTGTGAGGGTGAACAAAAATACTGCTTTTGTGTCTTATTAAGTTGAAACAACTTTTTTATACTCTTAGTCTCTTCGGCCACCTGCAATTGGATCTATTGGTTCTCAAAGTTTTGGAACAAACTACTCGATGCAAGTATGTTTCTTTTTTCTTGGTTTAGTAATTCTTATCTATATACGATTTCATAGAAACTATTGGATAGTAAATTTGTTATATGCTGTTGCAGTTCCGGGCTACGGTTACACCACAACAGGGTCAACCATTCACGCAGCCAGGTTCAGCCGCTCTGCAATATCGTCCAGTGGGTCAAACTCCGTTACCACAGTATTCTCAACTGTTGCAGCACAGGCCAGGTGGGCACCCCTCTCCATCATCACAACCGATGCCAATGCCATATATGCAGCCACCGCCGTTCCAGAACCAAAACCCTGGAGTACCTCTTTCATCTTCGTATACAGTAAGGCCCTATTTTTTACCGGTTTATGTGTTTAAGTAGTTGCCCTTTGGGATCTATATAATTGTTTACGTGTCTCAGTTCAATGCACCGTCATTCGGGCAACCAACAAATGTGTCTTCTCAGTTTCATGCTGTCTCACAGATGCACACACCTGTTGTTTCTAGTGGAGGACAACCTTGGATGTCTTCTGCAAATCAAGGTCCACTGACTGTTTCATCGGTGCCACAAACTGGACAACAGCCTTCAACCGCCACTCCCCCAAATCAGGTATATATCTTTATTATTCTTTTTTTTGTTTCGTAGTTTATTTGATTGTCTGTGTACTACTGAGAAAATTATATGAAAGCCTCAATATTTTATGGCACTTCATTTTTCAAGTATTTTTTCCTTCCAAAGTTAAGTAAAAAGATGTGTACATAATTGTAATTTTGTAGTTTCTTGAACTTTTAGTTTGTTTAATATTATAATGTTGTAAATTAATTTTTAATATCTTTCATTAAATTATAAGTTAGAACTAAAGTTAACATGTATCAACATATAGTATGATAAGTTAAAAATTTGATATTTTTTGTAATTTTTACTTGGTCATTTGAGCATAAATACTTTTGTTCGGTCATGTAGCAGGCATCAAGTGCTGTCGATGCTAGTCAAGAGGCATCAGCTGATTGGCAAGAGTATACAGCTGCTGATGGAAGAAGGTGGTAACCTTTTTATGTTTATCTTTATCATAGTTGTCAATAGCGGTCGCTATAGCGAATAGCGTAGCGTATAGGTCGAAGGTCGCTACAGGGTATGTAGCCAACTAGCCATAAATTGCGGGATTTGAGTTTTTTTTTGTTAAATCGAGTTTTTTGTAGTGTATTGCTATTTATAAATTAGTGCCCGCTATTTATCGCTGTTCGCTATGTAGCATATAGGCACCTTATCGCTATTTGTCGCTATTCGCAATTAACAACTGATCTTTATTGTATGTGCGACTATTAGTGTCATTGCATATCATAGTTGTCGAAGGCGCAAGGCGCAAAGGGTGAGTTTTGGGCCTCAATGCAAGGCGCTTAAAAAGCGAGGGCTTTTTTAGGCGAGGCGTATTGGCATGTATGTTAATAAAATCCAGTTTTTAGGTGTATTAGACTTGTTTTAGGCTTCTTTACGGCTGGTTTAGGTTGATTGCAGGCTTGTTTAGGGTTGTTGTAATTGTTTGAAAACTGTGTGAGGGCCTGAAAGTGGGGTCTTTGAAGCGAAGCAAGAAGGCTGCGCTGGGCCTGAAAAGTGGGCCTAGGCGTGTCTGGATGAGCCTTGACAACAGCGTTGCAAATATAATTATTCGTTTTGCATATGTTTGCAGATATTATTACAACAAGAAAACAAAACAATCTTCTTGGGAGAAGCCTTTGGAGTTGATGACACCTTTGGAGGTAAGCCTGTCATCAGCATTTTTTGCTGTTTGGTAGTTCTTTTAAAGCTCAGTTTACTTGCAAAACATGTCTTCTTAATTTAATACTGCCATTGTTTCATGTGATTTGAGGATTTCCGTCAATCTTATTATTACTTGAACATGCATATGTGGCCAGCTTATGGATATTGTGTAAATATTAGCAACGATCTGATATGTTATTAATGTTTATATTTGTGATGTGTCAGAGAGCTGATGCTTCTACTGTTTGGAAAGAGTTCACAACGGCAGAGGGCAAAAAGTACGGCGAACCATGCTCTTAACTTTATATAATTTCAAACTGTTATGATTTTTGTATTTTAATGTAATTCATACCCTACGCAGATATTATTACAACAAGGATACAAAACAATCTAAATGGACAATACCCGAGGAATTGAAGGTTTAAACCATAACTTATTACCATGCTATTTTTAATATCTACCAAAACAAAAATGTTCTAAGCTTTTGTTTTTTGTTTCTGTACGCTTAGCTGGCTCGTGAGCTGGCTGAGAAAGAAGCATCTAGAGGGACTCAATCTCCAGCCTCTATAACACCCTCTGCACTCGATCAAGCTTCCGCTTCTGCTTCTGCTAACTCAGTTAAAGAGGTGTCTTCAAGCCCTGTAGCCGTTACACCTGTCATCCCTGCTGGCAATGCTCCCCCTAATGTGGCGTCTGAGCCATC
This sequence comes from Scalesia atractyloides, assembly GCA_947069175.1. NCBI lineage: Eukaryota > Viridiplantae > Streptophyta > Magnoliopsida > Asterales > Asteraceae > Scalesia > Scalesia atractyloides. The sequence goes on from CAMTDV010000017.1 coordinate 56,893,652, forward strand.
TTCAACGGTTTCTGCAAGTGCCAACATGCATTCGTCTCCATTGTAGTTCCTTTTTAATTTTCGTCCCTCATAGAATAACAGTTAGGATTATGTGGTCTTATAATTTTAAAAATTTAAAAATTCAGGGGCAAAACAGAGACTTCGTCTTACCACGGTGTTCCAAGAGCTATAGATGGAGTCTCAGTACAAGACACAGAGGTATGCTTAGCTGAATCTGAACATTGAGCTTTTGAATTTGATTTAGCAATACAAAAAAAAGAGTAAAATGTCATTTCCGTCCATAAGGTTTGGCCAGTTTTGTGACTTTCGTCCAAAGGTTTGTTTTTTTGCATCCGGATCCAAAAGATTTGAAATTTTACTATTTTCGTCCGGCTAGTTAACTCCATCCATTTTTCTTCGTTAAGTCAGGGGTATTTTCGTCTTTTTTGTTAACTTAAAGGGCAATTCGGTCTATTTCAGGGGTAATTGGTCTTTTTACATAAAGTGTAAAAGACCGAATTGCCCTTTAAGTTAGCAAAAAAGGCGGAAATACCCCTTAACGGAGAAAAATGGATGGAGTTAACGGACCAGATGAAAATTGCAAGATTACAAACCTTTTGGATTCAAATGCGGAAAAACAAATCTTTGGACGAAAGTCGTGTAACTGGCCAAACCTCAGGGACGAAAATGGCATTTTATTAAAAAAACAAAATTTGATGATGTGAATGGCAGGAAGCAAAGAAGGGCATGGCAGCTGCCAGAAAAGTGAACACGACGCCAGTAGATGAGAAAGCTGCGGATGATGAACAGTTTTTATATGCTAGCAAGCAGGTAAAACGCTATTATATATCTATTTTCTGTAATCCTGTTCATGTAATCTTTTTTTTTTGGTATTTATCGTTCTCTGTGTTTTAGGAGGCAAAAATGGCTTTTAAAGCTTTATTGGAGGAGTCAAATGTTAAGGCTGATTGGAACTGGGAGCAGGCAATGAGAGTGATCATAAATGACAAAAGATACGGTGCGTTAAAAGCACATGGTGAACGGAAACAGGCATTCAATGAGGTAATTCCTTTGATTTATAGCAGTCGTGTGTGTGTGTGTGTGTATATATATATGTGTGTATGTATGTAAAAGCTGTCTTAACTTCTATCATATTTTTCGTGTTACGTTATCATAGTATTTGATGCAAAGAAAGAAAGTGGAGGCTGAGGAGAGGCGCTTGAAGCAGAGAAAAGCAAAAGAAGAGTTTACAAAGATGTTGGAAGTAAGTTTCAGTTAGGCCGTTATCTTATACGTTATAATAAATAAATAAATTATTTTGTAATAAGTCAAGAAATCTATAGTTTCGCACACACTCACGTACGTATGTTCATATGTTACATTAACTTGTAATTGCTTTCAGGAGTCTAAGGAACTGACATCATCCATGCGATGGAGGTAAGTCTATAAAAACAATACATGACCATTGACGATATGTCGGTACTAGCTTTTGATTCACACGTTTTACGATCTTATGCATATTTGTAATCCAGCAAAGCAATGGCATTATTTGAAGACGATGAACGGTACAAGGCTGTTGACCGACCTTCTGACCGTGAAGATCTTTTCCAAAACTACCTTGTCGACCTACAGAAGAAAGTAAGTTTGATTGATCACTGTCAAATAGTAGTTGCCGTATATGAAAAAGGGTAAATGCACGGTACCCCTGACCGCGGAAGTGATCTCACTTCCCAAGCTAGCGACCCAGCAACGCTGCCTGGCGGTGAATACCCTGCCAACTCGAGGGGAACGAAGAGCCTGGGGTTGCCAGGATTCGAACCCGCGTCTGTTCAAGACCTCGAGCCGGTTTAAGCGGGTGCCGGTGGCCACTGAGCAGTAGTTGCCGTATATGCGTTTACACTCATTCCTCATTTCTAATTCAGGAGCGAGCAAAAGCTCAGAAGAACAGAGGCAAAACCGATCTGAGTACCGACAGTTTTTGGAAACTTGTGGCTTGATTAAGGTGGATACTCAGTGGCGAAAAGTTCAGGATCATTTGGAAGACGACGAAAGATGTTCACGCCTTGAAAAAATCGATCGGTTGGAGATTTTCCAGGAATACATCCGTGATTTGGAGAAGGAAGAAGACGAACAAAGGAAAACTAAAAAGGTTCTCTTTAGTAACGTCTTATAGTGAAAGGTTCATTTTTTCATTAATCGTATGTCGTCGTTATTGAATTTGATTATTTATTTCTTCAAGGAACATATAAAACGGGTGGAACGCAAAAACCGTGATGAGTTCCGTAAGATGCTGGAAAAACATGTGATTTCTGGTACACTTACCGCTAAAACTCAATGGCGTGACTATTGTCAAAAGGTGTGTAAACATACACATATTAAGTTAAGTATATAAATGAGTTTTTGCTAGTTCTGATTTCATGCATCGTTCACAGGTGAAGGAGTCGGTAGCTTATCAGGCTGTTGCTTCAAATACGTCTGGCTCAACCCCGAGAGATTTGTTTGAAGATGTAGTTGAGGAGTTGGAAAAGAAGGTATTTATCATCAGTTTAACATGTTCATGCAAATGTCTTTACGATTGTTTTATTTGATGACTCTAAGGCTAACTGTTCCTTTTCTGGTTTACTTGACAGTACCATGAAGATAAAACTCGTGTGAAAGATTCTCTGAAATCGAAGAAAGTAGGATCTGTTATTTGTGCTTTATCTTTGACGTAATAATTCCTTCTATCTGATATTTATTTTTGTTCTTACAGGTTGCTGTTTTACCAACATGGACATTGGAAGATTTGAAGGCTGCTATTGAGGATGACATCATCTCATCTTTATCAGATATTAATCTGCAGGTATAGCTCTTTCAGCATTATCTTAGCTTTATGAAGGTATATTATAATGCCGTTTTTCAAACACTGTTGCGGGTGGTCTAATGTTTTACTTGTTTCCAGCTTGTGTTTGAAGATTTGGTTGAGAGGGCAAAGGAGAAAGAGGAGAAGGAATTAAAGAAACGTCTGTCTCTTGTGAAAGATTTCACCGAGTTACTGTATGAGATCAAGGTATGCAAAGTTAGTTCACGACATAATAATAATAAAAATAACAACAGCCAGAGATTCTCACTTTGCTTGAACTTGAACTCAGGAAATAACCGCATCTTCTTCATGGGATGATTGCCTGCCACTCTTTGAGGAAAGCTCCGAATTCAGGTATGGCTTTTCAATCGTGGCAAGTATGTTTACAAATTGTATTGCGCGTGAAAATTTTTTTTTTGAACAGAGCTATTGGTGATGAGAATGCCGCACGTGAAGCCTTTGAGGAATATATTGCTCGTTTAGTGGAGAAGGCAAAGGAGAAGGAACGTAAACGGGAGGAAGAGAAGGTAATTAATCTACTTTTTATTGCTTTTTTTTTTCTGTTCTATAATATTACTTAAATAATGTTTTCTGGGTATGTGGTGCATTACAGGCCAGAAAGGAAGAAAAAGAGAGGAGAAAGGAGAAAGAACGAAAAGAGAAAGAGAAAGATAGAGAAGAGAGGGAAAGAGAAAAGAGTAAAGATAAAGATCGATCAAAAAAAGACGATTCAGATAGTGAGAATTTAGATACAGTTGTGGAACACAAAGAGGACAAAAAACGAGACAGAAAACATCGTAAGCGTCATCAAGATGATGCGGCGTCTGACAAGGATGAAAGGGATGACTCTAAGAGGTCTCGCAGACATGGCAGTGACCGCAAAAAGTCAAGAAAGGTACATTTAGTGTAAAAATTGCTTGATATAAAGTGCCTTTATAATAACTTGTTTATAATCCTGCATTTTGATGTGCAGCATGCATATTCACCTGAATCTGATACCGAAAGTAAACATAAGAAACACAAGAGAGATTCTCGTAGTAAAAATGGTGGTCATGAGGAACTCGAAGACGGCGAGGTTGGTGAGGATGGGGAAATTCAGTAGGATAGCATTTTGATGCTAAGACATAGACATGTATTTTTCATGAAATTCTAGACATGTAGTGAGATGCTTATGGTTTATTGAAGTGTATGTACAATCACAAGTCATGAAAGATAAATGGCACCTTTTGCAATGATTTTATTTAATTTAAATGGGATTTCACATCATTTTTGACAAGGGTTTTAGTTATTGATGCATTTGGTTGCTATTAATTTTTGAAAACATGATTAAAACCTGGTGGTCCCTTACGGAGCTAGTGGTCATGAACTTGTCTTTGCAAGTTCATCAGCGTGTCACATACGAGTTAACTGATCTTTAAGACAATTCAAGCTATTAAAGAGAAACACATGGAAATACGCAACATGAACACTTTTAAGTGTGACGCGGAACTTATAGGTATTTGAGTTGGTTTTAAGGCCCTTAGTGTTTAGAGATGGGCATAATCGGTTCCTTTTTATACCCGGAACCGGTTCCTAACCGGATCCGGTTCTTGAATGTGTGTCAATGGAACCGGTTCTTGTTGTAACCGGGTCCGGTTCCTACCCGGGTTTTAACCATTAAAACTAGAACCGAATGTACCCGGTTCGGGTCGGGTTGGAACCGGTTCCAGTTCCTTAGAAGAACCGGTTCCTAATGTTACAACTAAATGAAAAAGACTGCAAAGACTATTAGAAACCTATTCATTCGGTCAATTCAATGAAAAAAGCTGCAAAACTATTAGAAATCGATTGTAAATTGCTTGCCTCCTTACATCCCAATATCAATAACTTACACTTTCAAACTTCCATAATTAAAATGGCGTGCAACGACGAGGTTGTGATGGTTTATATCTTGTAGGTGTAAGTTAACGGTAAAGATGGGCATATCGGGTTTTTTTTGTAATACCCGGAACCGGTTCCGGGTAGGAACCGGGTTCCGGGTACGCACCGGGTCTGGGTAGGAACCGGGTACGAACCGATTTTATTTATAAAATGTGGAACCGGGTTGGAACCTACGAGTTTTTTTAACCCGGAACCGGTTCTACTATTAGCCGGGTAGAAACCGGAACCGGTTCCAGGTAGGTTCCACCGGGTCGGGTTTGGAACCGATTTTAGTCCCTGTGGTTTCACTTTCGTAACCATTTCAGTCCACCTCGCAACCATTTCAGTCTCTGTACTTACAGAATAAATGGATTGAAGTGGTTATGAAAGTGAAACCACAGGGACTGAAATGGTTATAGAAGTGAAACCACAGGGACTGAAATCGTAATTTTTAAACTAATGGACTTAAATAGTGATTTTGACAAACCACAGGGACGAAAACAGTAATTAACTCAACAAAATAATATCATATTTTAATATAAATACCCAAAACACAAATTTTTAATACCCACACCAACTTTTCCAACCTCTTTCAAATGGCAGGAGGAGACCTTCGGTCCACAACTTGGGTGAATGTTGTCGAGGATACGCCATCGCGTTTTTGGGTGATACCGATTACAAGTTCGAACAAATGTATTCAAAGTCACGGAAATTAATACATGGCCTTTTAGATTTAACCAAGTATTCAATGAGGAAATGAATGGCGGTGACATCATAACGGAGGCGAAAGCGATTAAGGTGGCCCATCACGAGTACCAAAGGTCCTAGAGACCTGGAATTTAGTCACATTTTGGCATGATGAATTATGAGAAACTATCCAAATGAGGAACCAATGTTTAGAATTTCAATTTTGATTATGTAGTTTTTATTTTATTAATGCACTCTTTATTTAATTATATCATAAAAGGTTCTGAATATATTTTAGTGTTTAGAATTAGATTGAAATAAGTTTTAGAGAAATCTGGAACGACATCGCACACATTTTGAGGAAAACTAGGGAAAATAGGGAAAAGCTGCTGTGGTGTTGATGTGTCACACAGAGAAATCTAATCTGGGATTCTGGGACGACTCCCTCCCACCTAAGACACCTATTTATATTACTTTCTCATTTTTGAGAATTCTAAGGAAAGTCTAAGCACTTTTTCAAATAGTCCTCTGTAAGTTTCAAAGAAGATCCCCATACATTTTTATGAAGAATTCGTGAATAAGTTATAATTCTCCTTAATCCAAGATTATAATGTTCTTTTTTTTTTTGGAAATCTTGAGCCACTTAATCAACATTTTAGGTGGTTTTTACATTCTCCAACACCGACATCCTCATCATGCATTCCTCAAGTAGAGACATGTTCACTTCTCCTTCGGAATCTTCTATGGTTGAGCCTCACGTATGCTTCCTTACTCAACGCGTACACTTCATACACTTTTCACCTTTGCAATTACTCTCAGATACAAGTTACTTAGGTAGGTCCTCTATTCTTGTCCATTGCACTCTTTAAGGTTGGTTTTAGTCTTATGTGACATCTTTATGTGACCCGACAATTTGCTTGCGTTAGGATCCCCTTTTGAAATCGGCATGAAGTTGCATTGCCAATTGGAGAAAGTTAAGGGGGATGATTTGGTTTTCTTAAAATTTTCTTTGACTAACCACTAATTTTGAATGGTTTAACGTTGTTTGAAACCCATCAATAGTAATATACAATGGATGTAAAGAGTTAAGGGTAAGACAAACAAGGCTGATTTATAGAGACATTCAAGTGGATGTTGACTAATCCACTCTAGGTCCTCTCCTTGATTCTCTAATCGAGAGTTTCTCCACTGAAAACCTTCTCATAGACGTGATAAACCACCGATACAAATTCCTTCACTAATCCAAGGTAGTGATCAACCCACTATCACTATAGACGTTCCTTCACTAATCCAAGGTAGTGAACACCTTCTTCACTAGTCACACCAAGTGACTAGCTTTACGTTTCTTACACAAGCCTATATGACAATGTCAACACCCCTACAATACTATCTTCCCAATAGTGTTTTAGAATAATCACCAACTAATGGTGAGATTCCTTACAAATGTATCACTCAACAAGCAAGCTAGTGATAACCTCACAAATATAATAACTAAATGTTTAATTTGAAGCACAACTTCTTCTTTTTACTCTTGATCTTTGTCAATCTCTCATGGGTTGGATGTGTAAATATCAAAGGAACTAGAGAGATAATAATTAGATGTGTGTTTGAAAGTGTTATGAGCAAAAAGAGTGAACGAAAAAGGTCGGAGAAGGCTTGTATTAAAAGGGAAAACATTACAAACAAGGAAAAAACAAACGCATAGACCCACAGTCGATCCCATGGTCTCGTGGAGCGCCTAGATTTGTCTTTTAGTTTGTTTTGAATCTTGAATGTTGTGTAATGGCTATGATCTACCAATAACACCTTCTCCATACTGATACATATGATTTTTTTACCTTTCAAAACAACCTTTTGAAAATGATCAAGATAGATGTTTACTTTTAAAAGCTTGGTGGTTGTAAAGCATGGCTTTCTTTCCATTTATGGTAACTTTTTGTCTCCCACTGTGATTACATCTCACAAATGGAAAGAAACCAACTATCCATTTTAAAATTTTATTGATCAATTATCTCACTAATCCCCAATCAATTTTCTTGATGTATTATGCTTTGATCTTTGTAGATTGTAGATGATCTTTCATTCTTGAACTTGTAGACTTTGAATCTTCATCACATGTTGTAATAACTCTCCAAAATTGAGCCGAAACGTAAAACCGGACACGCAAATCGAGACGCGGCATGCAAAACGAGACAGGTTCACCTGATCAGTCCAGGCGCCACGCGCTAGAGACACCAGTCTCTGTCGCGATGTGCAGGAAGTGTCAAGGTGACGTGTCACTGTTTCGCGCCATCTGGCAACCCTACACTTGTGACCAGGCTGACCTAGCCTAGCTAGGCATCTCAGGCGCTACGCGAGGGGACTCCCATATTCCCGCGCGACACGCAGGGGAAGTCAAAATCGGGTATAAAAGGAGCAGCGTGGGACTGAGTTCTGTGCTCAAAATCGAATGAAAAATTCGATTGTATACTCTCTCTATCCCCGTTTCTCTGGACAATACCCCCTAAACCCCTAAACCTGCGAAGCGCTGCCCACTGTAAGTAACTTAACCCCCGATCACTAATTCACTATCCTACCCGAGTTAGGACCAACGCATGTCAAGGCCCTGCCGGACTACGTTCGTTGAAATCCTACCTCGTGTTGTATGGACATCCTACCCAATCGATCTAGAATCGCCATCGCATGTCTAGGCTCTGTCGACTACGTTCGTTGGAGTTCTGTCGAGTGTTATATGGTTAAAGTGACTTGGGTTAACTTACTAACACATGTGCATTGTATGTTTTAATAGAAATCCCATGAAGTAATCAAGAACTATCACCAGGAACTCCGTAGGAATACTTAAGTGTTCAAGGCGAGTACATTCTCTTTTTGTAAATCTTTCTGTAAGTCAAAATGTTTTAATTATGCTTAACAGTGATTGAGTATATGTATTCTACAATTACTGCCGGTATGTTGGGGTTTTGTAACATTGCTAGTCCAAAGTCACGGGAATGTGACAGGAACCGTTACTGTTGGGTGACAAGGCCCAAAGTAATATGATCCACAAGTCAGGATTGACAGTACTGATTTTGTAATTGTGTAGATATAAACATTGTAAATACGGATGCTCCTCAATAACTGTAAAGTATAATCACTTGTTTTGATAAAACTGAGATGGATTCGCCAATATTTCTTGCTGATAAAATGTTTTTAAAACGCGTTTCAGGTAACTTAATGTGAAGCTAACAGAAGCCAGCTGAAGAGCACCGAAGGCTTAGAAAAGTGGCTATAAAAGTTACCTAAATAACAAGGAGTTTCTATTTTCCATAAATTAGGGTTTGTCCCTAAAAATATGTATTGTAATGGAAACGTGGGTTTTACCCCATTTGTTTAATATAAAAGTTTGGTGTTTTAAAACTCTGATATTTATTTTCTACTACGATCCTGATGTCGTAATTCCGCTGCCAAGTTAATAAACACCAGTACCACCATCTCTGTGTCTCGTGGCCCCCGCTCCCGGGGTGGGGTCGGGGGTTACGACAGAAGGTGGTCTCAGAGCCACTGGTTTAAGCCATTTAGGTGTTCTTTTGAAATACCTAAATTATAAACAAATGTGTTAGAAAATATCCGCGACTTTATATGCATATATTATTTGGTATTATTTTACTAACTTCTTTAGTTTATAGAATGAGTGATCAGGTACATTTTACGCTTATCGTCACCTACCTCATTCTCTGATGGATGAAGGAACATCCCAGCCAACCACAGACTACACCGCCGATTCCGAAGATGTTTTGTTTTCAAAGCCAAATCTATAGAACCTTTTCCCCCTAAGAAGAGAAGTTGGTTTAGTAGAACCAAAGTAGAAAAGAGAAAAAGACTGAGACAAGTACAACATCAAGCCATAGCAGCTAGAACTGAGAGAAACACCCGAAACCCGGAAATGAGACCCTTGTGGGAGGAAGAATTGAATAGGCAGCTAGCAAATTTTCACATGTTTGGAAATACAGAAGGAGAACCTAATTTCAATCAAGTAGCAAATCCAGAACCCCCGTTACTTCCCTTATTTCCTAACCAACCCATAAACCTAGAGCAGAACCAGGAAAATCAATTTCCAATACCAGCCTTTGACCCCAATGAGATACCTAAAATTCCAACCCCAAACCCTTTTAGATCCATGGTGGGCTAATAACTGGGCTATTCAGAACCTGCTAGAAAACTCAATCCCATATGAAGAACCAGTTCCACCTTACCCTGAACCAGTGCTAGCCCCAATACTACCCAGGGAACATGTGGAAGAACTCCGCCAACTTGGAGATGAATTAGTGGAGGAAGGAAACCGAATTCGCCACATCGGAGAGAAGCTCGTCTGGAAGTATGACGAGCGAGAAATGCAATTTTAAGGAAGCCATAGCTTAATATATAATATATATATGTGTGTGTATTTTGTAACGTTAAAAAAAGTAATATCACTTATATAAGTATATCGATGCATAGACTAGTAATATTTGAATTCCAGTTATGCTTGTACTAGATGCATATGTATGAAAAATGTAAAAATCGCAATGCTCGACGATTTTGGTTCACTGTGTTGGTTTAATTGTTATTTAATTTATTCTGTGATATTAATACCTGCTAAATGTTTTCAATTCAGATGTCAGACAAAGTAAATCAGGAAATCCAGAATAACGATAATAACTAGAATCAAATGAATAAAAGTGCCATCGAACACATAGTGGCCCAAGGAATCATAGATGCTATGCCCTATATTATCGATACCATTAAAAAGGCAAGAAATAATGATTCCATAAACGGGAATAAATGTGTACCCCTGAATCTAATCACAGCGTGAATGGAAATCCCGAACTGTTAATCCAAGCCCCAATTCCAAAGAAGAAGAACCATCTCATATGGTTGTTCTTATAAAGAATTCTTATCATGCAAACCGATAGAATTCCCAGGTAATGAAGGAGCTATTTCAGCCTTGTGCTGGATAGAAAAGACAGAAGCCGTCCTCAAGATAAGTAAATGTGCAAATGAAGATAAAGTCATGTATGCTTCTAATCTTTTTAAAGATGCAACTTTAGAGTGGTGGAATACCATTCTTCAGTCCAAAGGAAATGACAGAGTTTACAGTATGGAATGGAACAACTTTAAGGAAATAGTTGAAAGGAAATTCTGCCCTCCTAATGAGAAGGAGCAGATTGTTAATAAATTCCTAAATCATAGAATGACTGGGGTAAATTGCAGAGAATATACTCCCACATCCTTGAATATGCAAGGGTTGTACCAACTCTGGCCTCACCAGAACCAATATTAATCTCCCGTTACATCTGGGGATTAATCGGTGAGACCAGACATGTAGTCAAAGCAGCTAGACCACAAACCATAGAAGAAGCAGTAGATCTAGCAAACACTTTGACAGATGAATTGATACGTATGCAAGAAGAAAACCAGAAAAGGAACCTATCTCAAAAGATCACCCAGGAACTACGTTATGAAAATTCTAACCGTGGGAAAGGGGCAAGTTCTTCCTCACCTCCGTGTAAGTACTGCAAAAGGAGACATTCGGGGAAATGCTCTACATACTGCAATTTTTGCAAATTTCCAGGGCATAAGGAAAAAGACTGCAGGAAGAAAGTTAACAATGGGCTATGCTACCATTGCGGGAAGCTGGTCATATTAGAACTAACTGCCCGAAACTAGCTCTAGCAGCAAACAACAAAGCAAGGACGACGGAAGGACCCAAGAAGACTGCCAGAGCATTCATGCTAACTGCCGAAGAAGCAAAGATGATTCCAGATGTGATTGCCAGTACGTTTTTAGTTAATCATGTTTATGCAAAAGTATTGTTTGACTCTGGTGCAAACCAAAGTTTCATTAATACTTCCTTTTGCAATTTTCTTAATCAACCATTAACTAATCTTCACCAAAACTGTCTGGTGGAGATGGCAAATGGATCTTCTATCCAAATAAGCAAAATCCTGCAAAGAGAAAATATAGGAATTTTAAATCATAATTTTTCTGCTAACCTTTTTCCAATGGATCTTGCCGGATTTGATGTCGTGTTAGGAATGGATTGGTTGGTAGCCAATCAGACACGAATAATATGTGATCAAAAGTCTGTAGAAGTAAATGTGCCATCTGGTGAAAGGGTCACAATTGAAGGAAATAAGTCGGCAAGATCAACAAAGTTCATCTCTGTGATGAAAGCTGCAAGCTATGCACGGAAAGGAGGAATAGTATATATGATTTCCATAATCATTAACACTAAAAGAAAAACATTAAAAGATATTCCTGTAATATCTAATTTCTTAGATGTCTTCCCGGAAGATTTGCCTAGTTACCGCTAGATCGAGAGGTTGAATTAAGAATTCACCTAATACCAGGAACGACACCGATTGCCAAAGCACCCTATCGCCTAGCACCGACGGAGATGCAAGAATTGAAGAAACAACTGGACGAATTACTAGAGAAAGGTTTCATACAACCCAACTCATCACCATGGGGAGCACTAGTGTTATTTGTCAAGAAGAAAGACGGATCTATGCGTATGTGCATTGATTACAGGGAATTGAACAAAGTTACAATAAAAAATCAGTACCCGTTACCAAGAATTAACGATTTGTTCGACCAACTCCAAGGAGCCTGATTCTTTTCTAAGATTGACTTACGCTCAGGATATCATCAGTTGAAAGTACAGGAAGAGGACATTCCTAAAACAGCTTTCCGAACAAGGTACGGCCATTATGAATTTACTGTCATGCCATTTGGTTTAACCAATGCCCCAGCTGCATTTATGGACATGATGAACAGGATATATAAACCATACCTGGATAAATTCGTAATTGTCTTTATAGATGATATTCTAATTTACTCTAAAAGTAAGGAAGATCACGCAGAGCATTTGCATATACTCCTATCATTGCTAAGGAAGGAAAAGCTTTACGCAAAATTCTCAATATGCGAATTCTGGTTACAAGAAGTACAATTCCTTGGACATCTGGTGAATCACGAAGGAATTCATGTGGATCCCACCAAGATTGAAGCGATTACCAAATGGAAGGTTCCAGAATCACCCACGGAAGTAAGAAGTTTTCTTGGATTGGCAGGATATTATAGACGTTTTATTCAAGATTTTTCTAGAATAGCCATCCCGTTAACTAAGCTAACTTGCAAATCAGTAAGTTTGAATGGGGCCCAAAACAGGAAGAAGCATTCAGGATTTTGAATCAAAAGTTAACCAACGCACCAATATTCGCTTTGCCAAAAGGAACTGAAGACTTCGTAGTTTATTGTGATGCGTCTAAGTTAGGTTATGGATGTGTGCTGATGCAACGTCAAAAGGTTATTGCTTATGCCTCTAGACAACTTAAGAAGCATGAAGAGAATTATACAACCCATGATCTAGAGTTAGAAGCAATAATTTTTGCCCTTAAGATTTGGAGACACTATCTTTACGCTAGTAAGTTTGTAGTATTCACAGATCATAAGAGTTTAAGATATGTCTTTGGACAAAGGGAATTAAACATGAGACAGAGGCGATGGATGGAAATCCATAGTGATTATGATTGTGATATCCGGTATCATGTAGGAAAAGCTAACATAGTAGCTGATGCTTTAAGTCGAAAGTATCATGAGAAGCCAAAAAGGGTACACTCTCTTAGACTAAACCTGCAGATAGATTTAAATGAGCAAATTAAACAAACACAGGAAATAGCAATCAAGGACGGTGTTGAAGGATTAAAAGGAATGATTAAAGAATTAGAGAAAGGAAAGATGGAATTTGGAGATTCCATAAAACAGAATTTGGATCCCTATCCAAGGAGATCTACGAAAGCGAATACTAGAGGAAGCCCATAAGACTAAGTATACAATGCATCCTGGAAGTGATAAGATGTATAAAGACTTGAAAAAGAATTTCTGGTGGATATGAATGAAGAAGGATGTAGCAAGCTACGTTGCCAAATGCCTAACCTGTTCACAAGTTAAATCTGAACATCAGAAACCTTCAGGATTGTTACAACAATTGGAAATGCCAATTTGGAAATGGGAATTGATAACAATGGACTTTGTTACCAAACTACCCAGGACACGAAAAGGTAATGATACAGTCTGGGTGATTGTAGACAGGTTAACCAAATCTGCTCATTTCTTACCAGTGAAGGAAACATGGAACAGTTAGCTAAATTATATGTAAATGAAATAGTTTCATTACATGGAATTCATTTATCCATTGTATCTGACAGTGCCAGCTGTTTTACCTCTCATTTTTGGACAAGTTTCCAAAAAGCAATGGGAACAAGACTAAATCTGAGTACGGCATATCATCCTCAAACAGACGGTCAAAGTGAAAGAACAATTCAAACAATGGAAGACATGCTTAGAGCTTGTGTAATTGATTTCGGAGGAAATTGGGATGAACATTTGCCTTTGATAGAATTTTCCTACAACAATAACTATCATACCAGCATCAATGCTGCACCATTTGAAGCCATCTACGGGCGGAAATGTCAAACTCTAGTATGCTGGGCAGAGATTGGAGAAAAGCAACTATGAGGTCCTGAAATTGTGCAAGAAACATCTGAAAAAATCATTCAAGTCAAGGAAAGACTGAAAGCGGCTCAAGATCGCCAAAAGAGTTATGCAGATAACAGACGTAAACCCTTGGAATTTCAAGTCGGAGATAAAGTGCTGTTAAAAGTCTCACCATGGAAAGGAGTTGTAAGATTCGGCAAGAAAGGAAAACTAAGCCCAAGGTATGTTGGACCTTTTAAGATTGTCAAACGAATAGGGCGAGTAGCCTATCAGCTACAATTTCCAGAGGAAATGGCAGGAATACATGATGTATTTCATATATGCAATCTCAAGAAATGTCTAGCAGACGAATCATTGGTGATACCTCTTCAAGATGTAGAGGTAAATGAGAAACTAAGGTTCGTTGAGAAACCCATTCAGATTGAAGATAGAAAGATCAAGAATCTCAAACGCAAGAGATTAGTTCTGGTAAAAGTAAAATGGGATTCAAGGAGAGGACCAGAATATACAGGGGAGCTTGAGTCAGAAATGCAAAGAAAGTATCCACACCTATTCAAATGAATCTCGAGAACGAGATTTAAAACAAGGTGGGGAGGATGTAACAACTCTCCAAAATTGAGCCGAAATGTAAAACCGGACACGCAAATCGAGACGCGGCATGCAAAACGAGACAGGTTCACCTGGACAGTCCAGGCGCCATGCGCTAGAGACACCAGTCTCTGTCGCAACGCGCAGGAAGTGTCAAGGTGACGTGTCACCGTTTCGCGCCATCTGGCAACCCTACACTTGTGACCAGGCTGACCTAGCCTACCTAGGCATCTCAGGAGCCACGCGAGGGAACTCCCGGATTCACGCGCGACGCGCGGGGAGGTCAAAATCGGGTATAAAAGGAGCAGCGTGGGACTGAGTTCTGTGCTCAAAATTGAACGAAAAATTAGATTGTATACTCTCTCTATCCCGTTTCTCTGGACAATACCCCCTAAACCCCTAAACCTACGAAGCGCTCCACACTATAAGTAACTTAACCCCCGATCACTAATTCACTATCCTACCCGAGTTAGGACCAACGCATGTCAAGGCCCTGCCCGACTACGTTCGTTGAAATCCTATCTCGTGTTGTATGGACACCCTACCCAATCGATCTAGAATCGTCAACGCATGTCTAGGCTCTGCCCGACTACGTTCGTTGGAGTTCTGTCGAGTGTTGTATGGTGAAAGTGACTTGGGTTAACTTACTAACACATGTGCATTGTATGTTTTAATAGAAATCCCAAGAAGTAATCAAGAACTATCACCAGGAACTCCGTAGGAATACTTAAGTGTTCAAGGCGAGTACATTCTCTTTTTGTAAATCTTTCTGTGAGTCAAAATGTTTTAATTATGCTTAACAGTGACTGAGTATATGTATTCTACAATTACTGCCGGTATGTTGGGGTTTTGTATACATTGCTAGTCCAAAGTCACGGGAATGTGACAGGAACCGGTACTGTTGGGTGACAGGGCCCAAAGTAATATGACCCACAAGTCAGGATTGATAGTACTGATTGAGTAATTGTTTAGATATAAACATTGTAAATGCGGATGCTCCTCAATAACTGTAAAGTATAATCACTTGTTTTGATAAAACTGAGATGGATTCACCAGTATTTCTTGCTGATAAAATGTTTTTAAAACGCGTTTCAGGTAACTTAATTTGAAGCTAACATAAGCCAGCTGAAGAGCACTGAAGGCTTAGAAAAGTGGCTATAAAAGTTACCTAAATAACAAGGAGTTTCTGTTTTCCATAAATTAGCGTTTGTCCCTAAAAAATATGAATTGTAATGGAAACATGGGTTTTACCCCATTTGTTTAATATAAAAGTTTGGTGTTTTGAAACTTTGATATTTATTTTCTACTACGATCCTGATGTCGTAATTCCGCAGCCAAGTTAATAAACACCGGTACCACCAGATCTGTGTCTCGTGGCCCCCGCTCCCAGGGTGGGTCGGGGGTTGCGACACATGTAGCTTTGATCTTTAACCTTTGCATATGACAATCTTTAACAATATGTTCTTGTTGGGTTATATAAGATTTGTTGATGATTAAAGCCAAAACCCAAAGGATCCATAATTCTTTCCTAAATAAATTAAAATACAATCTTCAATTCCAGCAGCTTCTCTCCCTTGAAAGCCATACAAAACAGCTGCCCTAACTCCTGTTCATCAAACTACTGACTTCAAGGATAAAGAGAACAAGTGCTGATCACCAAAGTGCTGGTCAACAAGTCAATAATCAAAGTCAAAGGATGAAGACCCAAAGACCAGTCAACAAGTCAAAGGCAGAAGTTCTGGATTTCCAAAAGAGTTGGGTTACAACCAGTTGTTCTGAGAAATCCAGTAGTTCTCTATATTTCTCTAGAAGATCCATCAGTTCAACGAAATAGTGTAACAATCCAGCAGTTTTACAACTGTTGGCAGTTATAACAATTAATGAAGTTGTTGAAGGTCGCTTTCATGGTGACGTCACCAGCAGTTTACACCTCCTATATATATAGTTTTGAGTATCTTTGTAATTAGTTAACACTAAGAGCCGAGTGCATAGAAACTTAGTGAGAGTGTGATCTCATAGTGAGGGAGAGTACCTTGTACTTGATTGATTGTATTACATATGTTAAATTCTTAATGAATCATTTTCTTGAATTTCACTATTTAATTAACTATTTTACCAAGAAAAACACACATAACACACACTCAGATCTAATTGGTATCAGAGCAAGTTTCACTGAATTGACTTCACCGTTGATTCAGAAGATAATCTAGCTCAAATTGATAACTAACTGAGTGACCAAAGGACATTGAGAAGAATTAGACCAATCAGAACAACAAGTTGTTTGTGTACTCTTGTTTTCTGAATTGAAATTCAATAGAACTTAGAGAGATGTCAATCACTCATGATCCTCACAATACTGGATCGGCAAGCAAGGCTCTGATGCTTGTTCGCCATGAATTCAAAATATGGCAACAAAGGACGGGTCATCACTTGTCACAGCAGAACACTTGTTGCTGGAGATCAGTGGTTTATGGCCCCCATGTTCCATTTGCTTTGAGTAACGAACAACCGAATGTTAATATTCCTAAGAAGCCCATAGACTACTCTGAGAAGGATTTCCAAAAGTTAGAGCTCAATGTTAAGGCATTCGCGATACTGGCCATGGCCTTACCTAACGAAATCTATGTTGGATTGATCCATTGTGAGAATGCCAAAGAGTCGTGGGTTGCTTTGAATGAACAATTCCGTGGTACAGATGAGGTTCAAGAAGCAACAGAGAAATTTTAAACCAACAATATGAAATATTATCTCATATCAAAGGAGAATCTTTAACTTAACAGTTTGAATGATTTAATTGCTTGATTAGTGAGCTAAGGCTTGCTGATCAAACGTTCATACTCTCTACCATCAGTCACAAATTTATGAGATCTCTCTCTGATAAATGGGATACAACTGCATATGTGTTGAGAAACTCTGATTGTTTTAAAGAATTGAATCTGACACAGCTTCATGGCAAACTACTCACCTATGAGAGAGAACTTGACCAGAAACGAAAGCTGATGTCATCAAGAAAAACTACCGATGATTATACTTTTGGTGACACAACCCTGTTGAGTCAAAATGATTCATCACCATTAAACAAAGTAAATGAGCAATATTATGATCATATCTTTGACATGATTATTAGTTTTAATTCTCACAACAACACATCATTACTTGAAAATTCTAACTATACCTTAATGATGCATAATCAAAGACCCATGGACCCAATTGACCAGGAAGAGTTTGATCTTCTTGATGAACTTGCATTGTTAAGTATCAAGTCACACAAGTAGGCGTAAGGGATTTCAACTTAGTAATATTATTAGGAACTCGAATATTGGGATCAGATTCTTCGTTAGGGTAGTCAGGAAATAAGTCACGAGTCTTGCTAATAGTACGCTCAAGCTAAAATATACCAAAAGTAAGGTCTAGATGTGATTGAGATAATAACGTTCCTGATAAGAGTTATATTCCCAAATAGAGGAATTACTTTTGATGCTAGAGATGCAGTAATGAAGAGCGTTGATGATTACGTACCAGACAACCGGTCATAGGTGATACGATCATTACATTGTGAAGCCCAAGAATGGTGTTTCGAGGATTGATTACGGGTTAAGAGAAAATCATATCTCAACGATGACTTGTAACATGAAAGAGTTTGCAACTGATTCGTAAGGTATACTCATAATGCCTAAACTGCAATCCATGTCACGACTTGGAATCTTGAAAAAATAGTTCTCTCATGAAACACCACAATAATAGAAGTAAACTGACAATGACGTTTTGAAACACCAAGTGCTCAACCGACAAACAAAATAATAAATACAAAAACCTGTCACACCCTCAAATTCCACGTGCAGAGTTCTACCGCGAGGCGCGTGACAAACCAAGATCACAGTCATTAGTCATACTGAACGACCACTATATGAGTTTAAAAAAAATATTCCTGTTTGTTCATTAATGAGAAAATGTTGTTTATACTATTGAGTTGCAGAAGCGTAACAATTACAAAACCAAAATAGTTAATGTAATTTAAAGTTGTGTCTAAATATTTGATGAAATCAATGCGACACCATAATGCATCCTAGTCCTGATGTGTGCTACCTTAGCAACCTGAGAAAACATGTAAAATCAAGTGCCAACAATAATGATGAGTGAGTTCATAGGTTTTAGTTTACAAATATAATATAAGTTGTTTCCATTGGTTCAAACCCCAAACCAGTATGTTATAATAGGTATCCCCTGATCCAAACCCGAATCAGAATGTTTAAGTTTCCCGATTCAAACCCGAATCGTGTTGTTATAAGTTTCCCGATTCAAAACCTGAATCGTGTTGTTATATTGATTAGCAGTTTATGTTATATGTTTAGGTAGCTAGCCTAGGTCATGTCAACAAAGTGTTTGATCCGAAGCTGACATTGCTGCCTCTGTTGTGCCAGGTCTATCACCAACCATGGCTAAGTGTTAGGCAAATTATACACCCATGACCATCAACGTTCGGTCTAACTGGCGCGACCAGCACGAGTGGGGCTTGTCGGGCCCAGTAGTACTACTAAAAATTCCCTCGCTATAATCCAATACTAACGACATCGTAAGTGTTAAGGGGACTGACATGTGATATAGGCTTCCTTGTGACCATAACCGTATAACATAACTGTAAATAGAAAGACGTTACTGTACCGTAATGTATAACCCATACATCACTGTAACGTGTACATGTTTTCTCCCCCTGTGTTTTGTAAACGTTTAAAAAATAAGGGGCCGTGAACTCACCTTTGATTGCTCGATTAGACTTTCAAAAAGGGGTTTTGTATTTGAGGTTGGTCAATCACGTCCTAATATGATTACCATTAGGTTTATTAGTGTGCTCACATAAAACATGAATCCATACATATATCTTAACACATAACATGCAAACACCTTGTCAACTTGTATGTATATATATATATATATATATCCAACGTATTTATATATATATATGTATATGCATATATAGATATGTGATCATAGTGCTCAACAATTCAAATAATGTCTAAGTTGACATTAAACAGGTTCGATCATTCACAGGTAGCACAACCAACATTTAGAAGCACACATAGCAACATATCACACTTCAACATTTACACTCAAAACTGGACTATTTTTGGGAATTTTTATAAAATAGTCACCATATTCCAAAAATTCCAATTAACTTACAGAACGTGTCAAATGGTCCATTAAACTTTCTGTAAAATTTTCAAGTCCTAAATCATTACCAATTATTTATAAAAAAAATCATTTACTAGGCTGCAGTCAGATTCGTCACTTCTGACTGCAGTCCACGGAAAATTCATTTAAAAATTATCGTTTATCCGATTGGCGAAATTCCAATGGGAGATTTTCGGAGACACCCGTCTCCAACTACTTTACGAATTTGATGACCTAATTCTATACAGATTATGAGATATGACACAGCAAACAACACGTAATTTCTGCAGAAAAACACAGCTTCAGCTGCTGCACGAAATAATTATTTTAAAATAGTAAACGACCTCAGAAAATGCAATTCTAGCGCCATTAGAAATGTTTTTAAAAAACATACGTTTTAGACTTCATAAAATCCGTTTTTCGTTACGTTATGACTTGTTTACAGCCAACTGAAGTTGGCTGTAAATACTAATCAGCCTACTGTTTCGCAATCGTATGATACTAGAACGAGTTATAACGATCCTACGACTTAATAATATCATGTAATAGCAAGTTATTAATCACCTAACATCTTGTATATCAAAACCACCACAAACCCTAGACATATATTAACAATAAACATCACGAAAACGAAGGTTCAACACGTAAAACATTACTAACCTTAAACCGGAATGAAAGTTAGAGAGAGAGAGAGGTGTGCGATCGATGAGGAAGGAGGGGGGCTGCCGTTGAACTAGGAGAAGGAGGGAGGGACTAGGGTTTTGAGAAAGTGAAAAGGGAAAGGAGAAAGAGATGCTTAAATACTTAGGGTATGGGTAGGTTAGGTGGGTTGGGCTTAGCCCGTGTGCACGAACCCGCTAAATGTCACATGTCTAGCGTTAAAATAAATCATTGCATAAATATAGCGTTTAAGTTGTATTTACCAATTTAAATAAAAACTAATATGCTACACTTATATATATATGTTCATGTATAGAAATATCCATAGAGAATTTGCGGCAAGGCGTCACCGTGATTGTCAGTTAAATAACATGTCCGCTCGTTATAAGTTGTTATTATTTACACTATTACTAATAAATACTTTAGGATGTGTAACCCTTTCTGATCATAAGGGTCAAAAATTACGAGTTGTCACAAAACCTATCATGATTAGTCTAATGATGCTTTTGATAATTTACAGAGACACTTAAATATAGGATGTATCAGCGGCGTTTCCAACATGTCTCTACCAAACTTTTATCCACATCGTTATTCGAATCATGATATATGAAATAAACACTAGTTATACATAACTTCTCATGACCAATCTAATGAGGCTTTTAATAGTTTAACAAGGAAACTTATATATAGAAAGTACCAGCAGCGTATCCACCATGTTCTCATCAAATTTTCATCGGCTTCATTATTCGGATTATGATCGACAACACAAACACAACTTACATAGAACCTTTTTTAACCAGTCTAACATGACTTTTGATAGTCTGACAAGGACACTTATATATAGGAATTACAAGCAACGTATCCACCATGCCCTTATCAAATTTCATCGACTTCGTTAGCAGGTTTTGATTGGTCCTATGTGATGACTCAGCTCAAACTTACTAATTAAATAAACATGACCAAAGCTACAACAATCAATGCTTGAGTCTCGAACCCTGGAAGGGCTTGACTAAATGATGACGGTACCTACATCCATAGGTTTGAGGGAAGGGTCAGTCTATGAATAAGTGAGACGATACCCACATCACATATGGGGAAAGGTAAACCATGACGAGTGATGACGCGACACAACATGAACTGGTGATAATAAGAAAAGATAATAAAACAAAACAATACTGGCAAATAAAATGGCTATAGCATAAAACGTCCGAGTAAAAGAGTCGAAAACAATGATAAATTTTAGAATAGTAACGTCGAAAGCCTGAAAATGGCACAAGCTATCAATGGTTCATAATACAATTTAATAATTGTATCAATTGATGTTAGTGCGAATGTCAAGGATACAGAGTGGAAGCAATAGATAAAGTTGTTATATGACCAAACGTTAGGTTGAATGACGGTAGCAATGAAGTGGCAGCAGTGATCTTAACTTCTAACAATCAGGTGATGATTACAATTTGGACAACCGTAGGGGGTCATAAGATAAATCATAGAAACCGCTCGCACGTTCTCAGAACTACAGTCTGGAGTTTCGTCTCGAGTGAGGAGACATCGGTAGGGTAAATTCTAGTTTCACTAAGAAGTTTTTATTTATTATGTGGTCTTTTATTAACCATAACTTTGTTAATCAGATTCACGTTCATTGCGTTTTGTATACTTAACTATATTTACCCTTTATCAAGTGTAAAACGTTAGTATTAATTTTTTTTGGCACAAAAACAATCTGGTTTATTTACAAAAGAATTTCTGTTAACTTTGAAGAAATTAACTTTTTTTTTATCTAAAGTAGAAAAATTTATTAAAAATTATTTTAACGTCACCGTGTGTCTTTGATTCGTATTAGGCGACCTCTGGGCATAGGTTACGGATGAGGTTAGGGTTGTGACGTTCAAGTCGTAATAGACGTCTCGTCCGGATTTAAAACATTCTACCAAAAATCACATCATTACACTTGTATTCGAAAAATCATAATTTTTTATTTGATTTAAACTAGTTTGTACAAAGTCAAACTCAAAATGTTTTATTCAAAATAAACTCATCGTATAAAAACCGTCATGCCGTGGACCGCGTCATGGTTGTGTTGAAACTGGATGAGTGTTCGTCCGCATGCCTTTTAGTTATCTTGGTTCACTGGGTTGGCTTGAACGACTCGATCGTAAGAAACGAGTTGGGTGTCATACGGTACAGTTGGTTGATCAATAGGTGGAGTGTCTGGTTGGACATACAGTTGGATCATAAGGTGGGTGTTTGAGGGTGGTTCTGTTTGAGGGTTATAGAGCCGACAAGTATCGATTAAGTGACCATAATGTCCATAATAAGTGCAAATGCGGCACATGGAGTTGACTGGGTGATGTTTTCGACAGGTGGGGTATTGTGGAAAATGTACCCAATAAGGTTTTCTATCAAGTGGAAGATTAGGGGCAACCTGGTTTAGCGGAATAGCTGGTATGGCATAGTTTTTGTTGATCTCACTCATCTGGTGGTTGTTGTCACGTGAAGACGATTCAGCTTCAGCCTCTTCAATCTGATTCATGGAGGCGTTGGCGTTGAGCACCTGCTGAACTTGAATGACGATGGTAGGAATAACTGCGGCCATTTGTTCAGTTGTTAAAGCTGCTATTCGACAGTTAAAGATTCTTGGGTGACGACGACGATAAGGAGGCATCTACGAGAGACAAACATAAGTAAGATGTACGACCCATAACGAGAATAGATGGTCAGATGAATGGAGTTCATGGATTTGTGAGATCATGGAACTTAGTAAAAATCTCATAATTCAAGAATACAAATCACATGAAAAATATTAAAGAGCATCAAAATTGTAGCAGAAGTCTAACCCGTCGAAAAAATACAAAAAGGTACATTGATGTACCACTTAACCCAAACAAAATCGTGAATTAAGAAATGACTCGTACTAGGGTGTTGTAAAGTGATGTGTTTGGATAGTATCCACGAGTTAACATGGACACGTTTGACGTATCAAAGTGTTAGTCCATGTGACGTGTGGTGTGACGTGATTTGGCCTAACAGGTATTAGTACTCTCATCGTTAATACCCAGGTAGGTAAACTGGTCCATTAATTGGATTTATACGAATGCCAACCTAGACAAGACGTCCCGACTAACGGTACTTAACCTTTCCAGTTACTACATATCCGTCACATGAACTCACTTTGACAAGAATGAAATCTCAATTGAAATTCAAAACTAAAAAACAAAATAAAATCAAACCCAAGAATAATTCAGATGTATTAAAAGAAAATAATTGATTCAAAACTTGAGATATCTAGAAATAGGAAAGACACAATATTAGAATATTTAATATTCATATATAATATAAGGTGGGTGCATGTGTGGCGTTTAATTAAATCATATAATAATGACGAGTCAGTTAGTAACATGCAAGGCACATAACATCTAGCATATAGCAACTAAAGGTGCTCATATGTGCATGTGTGTGACGTTAGAAAATTTAAATCAGGTGCACTTTAAATATTTATAAGCTAGGACAAATAAACAATTAAGCACATAATGTACCTAAGGTGCCTATTCAACTATAGTCTAATTCTAAGGGTCTAATAACCTAAACCTATTTCCCTATAGTCATTGACTCTGATACCAATCTGTTACACCCTGACCCGCAACGGAATGGTACAGGGCATGATCATTGTCCATAGTTCATGACAACTATTATAAGTTTAATGTTGAAAACACAATCAAATTAAATTTGTCACAGTTTACATAGAACTCTCAAATAAATCATACAATATTCAAATTCATCAAGCATAAAATGAAATCCAATTTATTAATCTAAGGCATGTCCTACGTGTTTTTGTCTTCAACTATATCTCATACTTGTGTACCTGTATCATGCGTAAAATAGTTTTGGGTCAACATAAAGTTGGTGAATAAATTTGATTTTAAATAAAATATTTTGCTTTATTACTTGATTAATTTTATTTAAAAAATAATTTAACATGCAACTTCAAGTGTAGTAGAAACATCCATATAATCTCACAATAACAACATCACCACAACAACAACAACAACCAACCAACCATATCAACAATAATGAAACAATAGAAACAATTAGATTCATGCCCCAAGGAGCGAATCTAATGGTGGTGGCGATACTACGTTCAACCTATGGCCGTGGGGAACCTAGCCCGTCGTGGATCCACAATAGAAACCTGTGACACAAAGCGAGTAAACTCATAGATACACATATATGCAAAAATAGATACTAGAAACAATAGAAACATGAAATAATAAAAAGTAGAAATCAGAAACAATAGAAACATAAGGTTTAAAACACATAGTGGCATGTTGATTTTGCATGTTGTTGATTTAATTAGAAACATAAGAAATAAGACACATGATACACCCCCAAAAATATTAAATGATTAAAAAGGGGGAAGAAATAGATTTACTCACTGGTTGCGAAGAAATGATCCAAGAAAATTTTCCGCATGAAAAGGAACAGATTATATCTAAACAATAATCGCCAAAAATAAATAACCGAAATAGTAATCTGATGCATAATCTATTAATTTTAGGAAATTGTGTTCTCTTACTTGGAGACTTAAATATATATAAAATATCTGTTCAACACAAATAACCAAACAGTATGTATATATTTCTAGAATTATTAAACATGGCGAAATCCTAGAAATACCAATTTAATAGGTTTCACTATTTCGAAAAATGCCAAAAAATTAGATAAATTCGTGAAACTCATGTAATATATATATATATATATATATATATATATATATATATATATATATTATACCAGATTAATGATTATCACATATTTTGGTATAAAATACTTAATTTTATATTGAGATTTATGTGTTTACAATTTCACTAATTCTTTAATTACATAATAACTATAAAAAATATAGAAAAATTCCTAAAAATTCTATAACAATTATAGAATCTGTAAAAAATAAATAGAAATATTATAAAATTTATTTGTGATAATATAGTATTTTAAAATAATTAAAACGTATACAAACTCAAATAAATCCAAACAAAATTCATAAATCCCAAAAATTATGGAAAAATTCTATAAAAAAGTCCATAGTGTTTATATAACATGAAGTAATCAGTAAAAATGTTTATGGAATTTATTTATGATTATCTTGTATTTTAATTAATTTTCAAAATGACTAAAACATTAATAATTCACCAAAAATCTAAATGATGTCTAACATTTCAAAAGATTACACAACATATACTAACATGATATGAACAAAGAACCCTAATTTCAGCTATAATTAAATTCGAATAAATTAGCCTTCTATCACTGAAATTGATAGAGGGCTTTTGTAAAGGATGAAAACCAAGCACAATTGGCTTTGGAATTACCTGAAAAGGTTGATAATTGAAGGAGAAATCTTTGCTTGAAGTTTGGAGCCCTAGAATGTTCTTCGGATTGGTTCACATTGGACTGTTGATGAAATGAAGAAGTCTCAGTGGTGTGTTGCTTGGTTTATGCAGAGGTTTCTGTTGGTGCAAGAATTGTAATCCAATTTTACGAATTAGGGTAAAACCCAATTGTGTACATGAAGAGGTTCAATGGTGATTAAGGTTGCGATTATGTGCATCAGTTTTGGATATGTAAAGGACGACTATTTGTTAAAAATCGTTGATCTCCATAAAATCGATTTAAAATCAATCAAACAAGTTAAAAACATCATGTATAACGCCTTAACAGGTTGGGTCGGGTTGTTGGTTTGGGTCGCAATACGGGTAGGTTTTTGGAAGAAGATGAATCCGTTCCAGGTCTTGGTTTGTTTATTTAAGTATAGTGGGTTGGGTTTATAACACATAAGCTGGAATCGTCTAGTGGCTCGCGTGTTGTTTGTTCATCGTTTGGAGCTGGGTTCGAGTCCCACGGGTTCCTACTTTTTATCTCTTTTATTA
The DNA here is from genome assembly GCA_947069175.1 of Scalesia atractyloides. Taxonomy (NCBI): domain Eukaryota; kingdom Viridiplantae; phylum Streptophyta; class Magnoliopsida; order Asterales; family Asteraceae; genus Scalesia; species Scalesia atractyloides. The sequence goes on from CAMTDV010000017.1 coordinate 56,919,920, forward strand.
AGGTTTCCAAGTTGTGTTTAATTACAAGTTGAATGTAGCTTATTACACAAATAATGAAGTAGCGGAGTGGTTAGTTGATGCGCATTATAGGTTTATCCAGGTGGAGACCCGGGTTTGAATCTGGTCTCCACCTTTTCTTTTCTTATTAATTGAGATTCAAGTATTGCAATTTGGTCTTTGTTGTTTGTATAATATGCTAACTTGACTAATTGATAACATTAACCTAGTTAGTGTGTTTATTTTATAGCCTAACTAACAACCTAACCTAGTTAGCTAGCTTCTTATAAAAAATACTAACTGAGTTAACTAGGTTTACTAAGCTAGTTAGTTAACTTGCTTTAGTATTTATAGTTTCCATTAATTATAAAACAACCATTAAACTCGTAACTTTATGTAACTAATCAAACTAACTTTGTTAATTCTTCTCTTATATAACTCTAACCGAACTAACTGAAAACTCTTATACATTAAACGTTTTTTGCCCGGTTTTATCTGAAACACCTTGTAAATCTCATGTCCAATTAAGTGAAAACACGTGTCCCTGATCCTATTTATGTTTGTTATTGACTGGGACGGACTAAAGGTGTCAACATGCTGAAAATATGCCTCTGAGTGACCCTTACGATGTTCGTACTCTCAAATGAGCCACTGGTTGGACGAGAGGGACCATTTATGTATTTGTTTGAAAGTTAGACTTTGGAGGGGTTAAAGGCGTTAACCTGCTCATTTAAACCTCTGAGTGACCCTTTAATGAACTTGGAGCTTAATGATGTTCGGTTATATTCACGGGTGTGCCAAATATTGGCTTTGGAGGGCTAAATGTGCTTCATATGGTAAAATACGTGGGTTTAAAAGTTGAGGGATTGAAAATGTCATGTTTTCAAAGTTTTGGAGTCTCTCGCGGGTCACGAGAGATCCAGTCTTGCCTCTCGCGTGGCGCGAGAGGAGGTCTGTAGCGATTTTTCACTCCAAGCTGCAAACCACTTCCATTTTGAAACTAGGGGCTTGTTTGTCTACAATGACACGTCCTAGGACACTTGTAGGCTTCTTCTAACACCTCATAACACCTGTAAGCTCCACATGATCCCTCCACATGTATAAATAGGTGCTTGATTCATTGTTTGAACTTGCACCTTCTTCATTTTTCACTCTATCTCCCTCCTCTGGAAGTTCCTAACTGAAAGGAGCATCCAAATCAGTCTAAGTTCATCTAAGGATCACTTGTAAGTGTTCATTTCCTTTGCATTTTCATTTTATAGGCTTTTAAGTCCAAAAGTTAAGCATTTTCGATAAATGCTTTGACTTTCGGTTTAGACCTTAATGGTCTAGCCATTGTTCGAGACGAACATGGCTACGTGATCATAATTAGGTAGGTGTTAATCCCTTAAAAGGGCACCTTCTAAGAATCACGTTTGCTTGGTCAATTGATGGGTCAACGTATTAAGGTTTTAAAAAGTCAACGGGGCAGATTTTGAATAATCATAATCCGAGTTTAAAGGTGTTTTAAAATATGTTTTAACACTTAAAAAACTTGGTAATAATTATTAGAACTTGTGTAAACATGTTCGGCTCGTCAATTCCCGTTCTAGGTTCGGTTCGCAACCGAAAGTCGCAAAGTTTGACTTCTGCTTTGACTTTCGATTCTAACCCGGTTTAGATTAGTTAGCTGCTGATCTAAGGTTGCATTATGATCATAATTTAATGTAGCATAACCCTCTGAGGTTATATTACATGATCATAATCGTATTCTGAGTTTATGCGCAAGTTCCGTTATTATGCCTAACTTTGACTAAAATGCCTTTTTTGCAAGAAATGAGGTTTTAATAATTAACGAACTTGCACTGCAAATGACTTATATACTGATATGTTAATATAATTAACATGTTATAGTGTAATTAAACTGATCATAAACTGAGTTTTATTGTAATTTCTTTATAAAACTCATTACCTACTAATGCAATATCATAAGTAGGAATATTTGGGATGTCAAGTCAGTTTATATTCTGAGTTGAAGTATAAGTTCTTGTATTGTGTCGATAAATGACGATAATGCCCTTATGGCACCTAAATTGGTTTTAATCATGCTTATAATATAAAATTTTTTTACTTACTGATATGTTATATTAAATAACATATTTTGATCATATAAACCTAATATAACATCAGTTTTCATAACACATCGTATAAATCATCATTTAACGACTTTAACGCCGTTTTGGCGCATAATATGGTTTTAAACCATATTTACCAACCAAGAATAACAACCTACTGATATTATAACTCATTTAAAATGTTTTTATAGTAGATACATGTTACAAACTCAGAATCCCAAAATAAGCTATCAAACTATGTGTGAAATGAGCAAAATGCCCTTACGGTGCATAGTTTGGTCTCAAACTATAAACCACACATATGTTTGATATCATACTGATATTATATCACAAATTAAGTATTTTTCCAGAATGTTTATGATCATAACATCATAATATATGCAAGTTTCTTTTATACGTCACACAATGATCAAAACGCTCCTATAGAGCATAGTTTGATTTTAAAACCTTAACGGGCATCCAAGTTGATATCCTTCTGATATTACAACTTAATTAAAGTACATTGGCATATAGAACTTGTTCATGACTCATCCGGTTGCCCGGTATCGCTTATATGCATACGGTTAAGCTTATGTAACTAGTTTACGTAATTTAACCAAAACGGGTTTAACCTTATCATTTTAATCTCAAATTCCAGAATGTAAATAGTTTACCCATATTATACAAGTCTTAATACTTGTTGGGTTTAAATGACATTCTATTCCAGTCATCACTTAATCTAGCGTATCGTACCGTTTTTTACTCTTTGAGCTAGTGTCACAACCCCCGACAAGATGGCGTGTGAGATTATTTGGTTGTTGTTACATCCTCCTCACCTTATTTGAATCTCGTCCTCGAGATTACTGGAATAGATGTGGATGCTTGCGCTTCAGTTCTGATTCTAACTCCCAAGTGTATTCTTGTCCTCTTTTTTATTCCCATTTCACTTTAATCAGAACTAATCTCTTTCGCTTCAGATTCTTGATTTTTCTGTCCTTAATCTGAATGGGATTTTCTACAAACTTGAGTTTCTCATTTACCTCTATATCTTGAAGAGGTATTACCAATGATTCATCTGCTAAGCATTTCTTGAGATTACAGACATGAAACACGTTATGTATTCCGACCATTTCCACTGGCAAGTGGAGTTGATATGCTACTGGTCCAATTCTTCTGGTAATTTTAAAAGGTCCAACATACCTTGGGTTTAGCTTTCTCTGTTACCGAACCTGACAATTCCTTTCCATGGAGAAACCTTTAATAATACCCTATCTCCAACCTGAAATTCCAAGGGTTTACGTCTGTTGTCAGCATAACTCTTTTGACGATCTTGTGCTGCTTTTAGTCTTTCCTTGATTTGAATAAATTTGTCGGTTGTTTCTTGCACGATTTCCGGACCTGATAGTTGTGATTCTCTTACTTCTGCTCAGCATACTGGTGTTCGGCATTTCCGTCCATAGAGTGCTTCGAAAGGTGCAACATTGATGCTGGTATGATAGCTGTTGTTGTAGGAAAATTCTATCAAAGGTAAGTGTTCGTCCCAATTTCCTCCAAACTCAATCACACAAGCTCTGAGCATATCTTCCATCGTTTGGATTGTCCTTTCACTCTGACCATCAGTTTGAGGATGATATGTTGTACTTAGATTTAACTTAGTTCCCATGGCCTTCTGGAAACTGGTCCAAAAATGAGAAGTAAAACGGCTATTTCTATCAGACACGATTGATAAAGGAATTCCATGTAATGAAACGACTTCATTTACATATAACTTGGCTAACTGTTCCATACTAAAAGTTTCCTTCATTGGTAAGAAATGGGCAGATTTGGTTAATCTGTCTACAATCACCCAGATTGCTTCATTACCCTTTCGGGTCTTGGGTAGCTTAGTAACAAAATCCATTGTTATTAACTCCCATTTCCAAACAGGCATTTCCAATTGTTGCAATAATCCTGAAGGCTTCTGATGCTCGGCTTTAACCTGTGAACAGGTTAGATATTTCGCAACATAGCTTGCTACATCCTTTTTCATTCCTATCCACCAGAAATTCTTTCTTAAATCCTTATACATCTTATCACTTCCTGGATGCATTGTATACTTAGTCTTATGAGCTTCTTCTAAAATTCGGTTTCTTAAGTTTCCTTGAATAGGAATCCAAATTCTTTTCTTATGGAATCTCCAGATTCCATCTCCTCCTTTCTATAATTCCTTAATCATTCCCTTCAATCCCTCAGCATCATCCTTGATGACTGTTTCCTGCGTTTGCTTAATTTGCTCATTTAAATCTATCTGCAGGTTTAATCTAAAAGAACATACTCTTTTTGGCTTTTCATGATATTTTTGACTTAAGGCATCAGCGACTACATTGGTTTTTCCTTCATGATATTGGATGTCACAATCATAATCACTAAGAGTTTCCATCCAACGTCTTTGCCTCATGTTTAGTTCCTTTTGCCCGAAAATATATCTTAAACTGATATTTTGGACAGTTTTGGATTTGATGTGACCTGCTTCTCCAAAGTTGTAACATGTCCTAAGGCTGGCTTTCTTCCTGCAGTCTTCTTCCTTATGCCCTAATATTTTGCAGAAGTTGCAGTATATCGAGCATCTACCGGAGTGTTTCCTTTTACAGTACATACAGGGAGGTGAAGAGGAAGAGCCTACTCCTTTCTTGTGATAAGAATTACCATAACGGAGTTCTTGGGTAATCTTTTGAGCTAGGTTCTTTTTCTGGTTTTCCTCTTGCGTCCTTACCAATTCATATGTCAAGGGGTTAGCTAGTTATGCTGCTTCTTCTATGGTTTGTGGTCTAGCTGCCCTGACTACATGTCTGATTTCACTGTTTAATCCCCAGATGTAACGGGAGATTAATACTGGTTCTGGTGAGGCTAAGGTTGGTACTATCCTTGCATATTCAAAGAATACAGTAGTATATTCTCTGCAGTCCACTCCTATCATTTTGAGGTTTAGGAATTTATTGGCAATCTGTTCCTTTTCATTAGGAGGACAGAATTTCCTTTCAACTATTTCCTTGAAGTTGTTCCATCCCATACTGTAAACTATGTCACTTCCCTTGGACTGAAGAATGGTATTCCACCATTCTAAAGCTGCATTCTGGAAGATTAGAAGCATACATAATCTTATCCTCATCTGAACATTTACTTATCTTTAAGACTGCTTCTGTCTTTTCTATCCAGCGCAAAGCTGAAATAGCTCTTTCACTGCCCGAGAATTCTATTGGTTTACATGCTAGGAATTCTTTGTAAGAACAACCATATGAGATGGTTCTTCTTCTTTTCGGAATTGGGCCTTGGAGAAATTGTCCATGGTCTCCATTCACACTATGGTGGGGTTCCGAGGAATTTTATTTTCTGCCTTTTTAATAGTGTCGAGAATATAGGGCATAGCATCTATGATTCCTTGGGCGATTATGTGTTCTATAGCACTTTTATCTACTTGGTTTCCATTATCGTTATTGTTATTCTGGCTTTCCTATTTACTTTGTTTGACATCTGAATTGCAGACATTCATCAGTTATTACTATGACAGAATAAGGTAAATAACAAATACTCAAGCATTTTGAACCAAAATTGTCGAGCATTGCGACTTTTACTCTTTTTCCATACTTATATGCGTCTATTACAAGTACATCTGGAATTTAACAAAAACTAATAACCATGCATCGATATATATATATATATATATATAGGTATACTATTTTTTTTTTCAAATTATGCATCCATTAAGTTAGAACTGGTATTCCCTCTCGTCATATTTCCAGACGAGTTTTTCTCCTATTTGGCGAATCTGATTCCCTTCTTCCACTAACTCATCACCGTATTGGCGAAGTTCCTCTAAAGTTTCCCGACTTAATGGTGGTGCTGGGGGTGGTACTGGTTCGGGGAAAAGTGGAGCCCAGTTATCGTTCCACCCCTGTTTTATTGGGTTTGGTGCTGGTATCCTAGGTATCTCCATTGGGTTATAGACTGGGTTTTGTATTTGGTCTTCTTGGTTCTGGTCTATATTCATGTAACACCCCGATCGCGTAAAACAACAACACGCGGCGGAAATATCGAGGAGTCACGTTACAAATTGCTCAGCCACAACTAATACTAAATTGTTTCAATATTATTAACATCGTTTTACATTACAAAGAAAACATGAAGTTCTCTTTTGATTAAAGAAGTCTAAAGTCCGGAAGCATTCCTATGTACAGCAATCTTGAATAATCGAAACCTGAAACATGTGTGAAAACGAGACATCAACAAACAATGTTGGCGAGTACAAAGTTTTGTTAGCCAAGTTAATGGCAAAAGTTTAGGGTTGCAATACCTCGACAACTACAGGAGTCGTCTACTGAAAATGGACTATTTAAAGCCAAGGAATGGCAAAAAGATTTACTATTGCAATACATTAACTTGATTATGAAACTCCTGAAAAATAGTTTTGTATATGGCAACATGATTGATACTAAGGAACTTTATGTCATTGAAAATTGTACATTGTTCATTGTAATCACCTTGAATTTGATCAAAAAACTTGTGAGTGTGTTATTAGAAATCCAATCAAGGATTAATAACAACAATATTGAAAATTTGTCATAACTTGCGTGAGTATTATTAGAAATCAAATCAATGATTTAAAATAATACTTTGGTTATCCTTCTAAGAATCTAACATATAAAAATATGAAAGAGTTCTACAAGGATTTGAATATTGTACTTTGAATCAATCAACACAAAATCCTAATGTGATTTGGATAACGCTAGAAGAGTAATACAATAAGAACACTTATATATAGGAAGTACCAGTGGCGTATCCACCATGTTCTTATAGTATTACACTCGTTTCATTATCTAGATCACAACTAATCACAATAACCACATAATCATTGTCTTGGTCACATTGTCTTGTCATATACATATTAAAGTACACAGAATCCATTAAAGGACTACCAATTAGTACTTTAAACATCCCCTGGGTATCTAACTATAAAGATAGATAGATGCGTTAGGGATATAGTTTAGTCACTTGTCTTGTCACATTGTCTTGTCAAATACGCATTAAAGTACACAGAATCCAATAAAGGACTACCAATTAGTACTTTAAACATCACATGGGTATCTAACTATAAAGATAGATAGATAGATGTGTTAGGGATATAGTTTAGTCACTTGTCTTGTCACCTTATTCTGTCAAATACGCATTAAAGTACACAGAATACAATAAAGGACTACCAATTAGTACTTTAAACATCCCATGGGTATCTAACTATAAAGATAGATAGATGCGTTAGGGATATAATTTAGTCACTTGTCTTGTCACATTGTCTTGTCAAATACGCATTAAAGTACACATAATCCAATAAAGGACTACCAGTTAGTACTTTAAACATCCCATGGGTATCTAACTATAAAGATAGATAGATGCGTTAGGGTTATAGTTTAGTCACTTGTCTTGTCACATTGTCTTGTCAAATACGCATTAAAGTACACAGAATCCATTAAAGGACTACCAATTAGTACTTTAAACATCCTACAAGAATCTAACTATGAAGATAGATAAATACTTTAAGGATTTAGTTTAGTCACTTGTCTTGTCACATTGTATCACAAAATCATACTCTTAATGGTGATTCGGATAAGGCTACGAAGGGTAATACAATAAGCACACTTATATATAGGAAGTACCAGCGGCGTATCCACCATGTCCTTATTATATTACTCTAGTTTCGTTATCTAAATCACCAACAATTCTACACATAAACCATAACCATTGTCTTGTAAAGTACTTATTAGAAATCTTACTATAAGGATAGAAAGATTTAAGACTGTACTTAAAATATCCTACAAGAATCAATCCATAAAGATAGAAAGATACTATAAGAATTTGTTTCCTGTCCCCAATTGTCATGTCTTGCATAAAAGAAATATTACACAAAAATGCACTTAGTAAACACATAATTGCCCTACATTGTGAAAAATAGATTACACATACGAATCACCACAAAAACATTTGAAAAACGTAAAAGAGGGGAGCTAAGTACTCGCCTGGGATTGCATATAGGTCTTTTTCAAATGATATAACAAAGCTCAAAGGATCAAGAGTTCAAGTGTCGAAGTGGTTCCTAGTGTATTTGATAACTACATGTTAGTGTGTCGAACTTGAAAACGAGAGATTGGATAGAATGAGGTATATAAACCAAACAAGAGTTGGGTCTTGTATATTATGGTTTATAATATCAAACATTTTGACTTGGAAGCATTTCAAAGAGTTTTGACTCGCTACGGCTTGCTAAAGTGGTTTACGCCACTTTAACGGGTCCTAAACGTAACTATGGGTTCGGGTGGTTAAATATATCCTATGACAAGTCTAATATGAGTTTATATAAGTTGTATAATCAGTTTAGATGTCAAAACAATGCTCTTATATGTTCAAAACTAATTTAAGTGCAAAAAGGGTATTTTTGGCATTATAAGGAATACATATTTGACTTGTCATTTGACTAACCAAATGGTATAACCTTAGAGGGTTATTCCCTATAATACTATGGTCTTAATAATGGGCTTGGTCGGATCCTAAAGGTGACCAAACGGGTGTACATTCAAGCCTGGCCATACGTACACGGTTTCTAACGTCCCACGAGGTGCATCCCATGTACCATGAGCATCTCATGCATAGGAGACGGGTCAACATACCTATGGCATCAAGGTTGTCACCTTTAACACCATAATATACTCCTGGTCGGCTCGAATAGAGTTAATGAATGTACTCATCTCGTTCATTGCATTCAATAAACAGATAACAAATAATCACACAATCACATAATGGTCCAAGATAACATAAAACCCTTAAGTGACTCTGGTGACGTTCTGAAGAATAACACAATAAGAACACTTATATATAGGAAGTACCATCGGCGTATCCACCGTGGTCTTATTGCGTCATACCCTTCCCGTTACCTAATCATTCTAGATTTTATGCCACCATCTTAACAAGGTTTATTATGATTCTCATGTGTCGATTCCCGTAATTAAGTGTGCACCCATAATTACGCGTTTTGTCACGTGGTCCACATAGCTCCTCTTGTTAAGTAAAGGGAAACAGATAATAAGGTTATAGTAACATCTAAAATTAAATAAACATCGTCATAACACCACATCTATTGAATCGACTGTGTTTCATACTAGAAATGTTAACACTACTTGTTTTGCATCCAACAAAATTAGTAGCAGGTATTTCATCCTAGTACAATATTAATATATGTTTCACACTAGTCATATAGATAGCGTGCATCATATATTAAGCACGAATTGTCACAACAATGTAAGTATGTCGTGAAAATGCTTTGAAATCATGTGCTAGGTATGCTAGGTTAACATACTAAGCGAAACGGTATTTGTAATCATGTGCTATACATATTAGGTTAACAAACCATGTATGTAATATCATGAAAACAAAAGTAGTGGCGATAGTCACATAGTGTTCGTAGAAATTGTCGTGCAGAACTTGTATGAATGCATTAATGTGCAATCACAATATGCTAAATTGCGAGATTTGGTTCCTAAAGAACAGAATCCTCGAAGTTTGTAGTTATAAACTACACTCAGTGTAATCACATTTGAATTTGTAAATGGAATACGAATAACAAGAATGAAGAAAAACTTCTTGAAATTTATATTGTCATTTCAAATAATATTGGAATATGTTCATTGTTTTCGGTTGAAACGTAAAGGTTTAAATGATCATGAGTGCTTGATCATCAACGTGAACTGCATTAACATTGAATACTCGTCCATGAGCTAAGTCAGCATTAGCAAGTCTAGGGCAGTTTCGCTTGAAATGATTTGGATCACCACAAATGAAACATGCTCCAGCTAGGTAGCGAGGACAAGTTTGGGTAGGGGCTACTTGGTTTTGGATACGACAGGTCGCAGCTAGATGTCCAAAAAGACCACATATTGTACATTGGTGGCATAGAGAATTTGTTGGGTGGTGATAGTTGCAACGATTACACCGAGGTTGCTTTCCACGATAAAATCCCTTAAAGGGTACCGAGTTTAGTGGAATTGGTGTGGCAATCGTATAATTCTTTGAAGCCTTACGCTTCTTAGAACTTTTGGAAGGTTCACCCTTTGTTTCACTTGATTTCTCTTGTATAGTTCGTTTCTTGTCTCCTTTTCAAAAAAGTTTCCCTTTCTAACTTGGGAGTCAGTTAGGGTAGCGGCTAATTCCTTAGCCTCCCTATGCGTTGTGGGTTTGTTGCCAATGACAATATCTTGAATTGGATCAGGTAAGCCATCAATGTATTTCTCAATGGCCCAATCCAAAGGTGTGACCATAGTGGGGCAGAGTAGGCTTAACTATTCAAATTGGTCAGTGTAGGCATGGTTTTCCCAACTATCTTGTTTAAGGTAATAGAATTTGGTTTTAAGTAGCCTTATTTCGTGTCATGGACAGAATTCTTTCATCATAAGATTTCTGAATTCTTCCCACGTTTGTGCCATAGCTACTTCTGCACCTCTGTCTCTCATGACTCCGTTCCACCAAGTGAGTGCTCTCTTTTTGGAAAACACTCGAGGCGAACTCTACCTTGCGCTCATTAGGACACTGAACATGGCAAAATGTGTTTTCTATACTTTCAAACCATTGTAGGAGCCCAGTTGCTCCTTCAGACCCATTAAACTCGAGTGGTTTAGCTGAGTTGAATTGTTTGTAGTTACATGGCGTAGGAACACTGTTTTGTTGTTATTGTAGTAGATTTGATTGAGTTGGGCCATAAGGTTTGGGAGTACAGCAGCTGTTTGCTGAGCTATCATTGCCGCCATTTCAGTGTTCCTCGAGACGTCACGATGAGGAGGCATCTCGAAGAAGTAGCTATAACAAAATAAGTTAGATTTTGTAAAACTGTGATAAATCTAAGTGCCATAGTGAATATCAACTTGGTATTTGTTTCAAAATCGTGTTCTTGTACTTAGAAGAATAGTGTTGTGAATTTTGTTTCGAAATTTGTTTGAAAATAAACTTTTTTTAGATGAGAAAATACAAACCAAGTTAATGGTTTGTGTTAAAATTTCTTTACTTTTGAAAATTAATTTTTAAGATAAAAATATTTCTAATCGAATATATATATATATATATATATATATATATATATATATATATATATATATATATATATATATATATATATATATATTTTTAAAATAAAGAAACTTCGTGTATAAATTTTGAAAACTCTTCTCAAAGTAAATAAATTTTTGAAAATCTGAAAAGCGAAAAATAGTATTTGAAAACGAGGTAGTATTATAAAGTGTCGTGAGATAAAAGTGAAATTTGTTTCGGATGGGTTGAATATTGTCATAACATATTAACGAAGGTAACATGTCAAAGTAGTGTCATACGAGTAGTAGTGTTTAGGAATCGTTCGACTGATCAAGATAGATGGGTTTTCATAATGTTTCGAGAAGACATGCTTTAGCCTACACAGAATCCAATCAAGGACTACCAATTAGTACCTTAAACATTCCACACATATCTAACTATAAAGATAGGTAGATGTAATACGAAATAAGCCTTGTCACATTGTCTTGTAAACTTGTATCATAAAATCATAATCCTAATGGTGATTTGGATAAGGCTACGAAGGGTAATACAATAAGCACACTTATATATAGGAAGTACTAGCGGCGTATCCACCATGTTCTTATTATATTACTCTAGTTTTGTTATCTAAATCACCGACAATTCTACACATAAACCAATTGTTCATCGTTCATTATTCATCGTTCATTGTTCATCGTTCATTGTTCATTGTTCATCGTTCATCATTCATTGTTCATTGTTCATTGTTCATTGTTCATCGTTCATTATTCATCGTTCATTGTTCATTGTTCATCGTTCATTGTTCCTCGTAAAGTACTTCTTAGAAATCTTACTATAAAGATAGAAAGATTTAAGAGCATACTTCAGACATCCTTTGAGAATCTAACTATGAAGATAGAAAGATTTTACAAGGATATAGGCCCTAAAAGACCTCTTTAAATATCGTACCATCATCGTCATGTTGCATAATCGGAAATAACACACCAAAAGAACTTAGTAAACATATACATGCCATACATTTAAGAAAAATTGATTACAGATTTGAATCACCCCAAAGGCATTTGGAAAACATAAAAGAGGGTAGCAATGTACTCGCATGCGATAGCATATAGATCTTGTTCAAATGATATAACAAAGCTCAAAGGATCAAGAGTTCAAGTGTTGAAGTGGTTCCTAGTGTATCAGATAAATATAATGTTAGTGTCAAAACTTGAAAATGAGAAATCAGATTGAATGAAGGATATAAACCAAACAAGAGTTGGATCTTGTATAATATGGTTCATATTACCTACATTCTGATTTGGAAGCATTTCAAAAGGTTTTGGCTTGATACGACTCGCTAGAGTGGTTTACGCCACTTTAACGGGTCATAAACGTAACTAGGGGTTCGGATGGTAAAATATGTCCTATAACAAGTCTAATATGTCAAAACCAGTTTATTTAAGTTGTGAAATCAGTTTAGATGTCAAAATAATGTTCGTATATGTTTAAAACTAATTTATGTGTAAAAAGGGCATTTTCGGCATTTTAAAGAATACATAGTCGACTTATCATTCGAGTATCCAAATGGTATGACCATAAGGTATAACCTCAGAGAGTTATTCCCTATGATATTATGGTCATAATAATGGTTTTGGTCGGATCCTAAAGTTGACCAAATGGGTCAGATTTGAAAGTCAAAGCGGTGGTCAAACCGCTAGGCTTTTTGACTCTAAATAGGCAACTTAACAAAGGCGAATAATTTGACATGTTGCGACATGTCTAAATAAGTTTATAAAAGTATTTTGGCGTCAAAACAACCTGTTTTGATACCCAAAAACAGATCCGTTGCAAAATGGGCAAAAATCGCATTTTGACCGAAACTTTGACTTGTCAAAATAACAAGAAATGGTGGGAATCAGTAGGCATGATTTTTAGGGATCATAACCACCTTGATTACCATCATATTGCAAGTTTTAATTGAGCTATATCTTGATCAATTCATAACACTTGCAAACACAAAGGATTGATCAAAGATCACCAGAAAAAGCTCCAAGATGATAGAAATTCGGATTTGTGGCTGATCAAAGCATGAAGTTGACCAAAAGTTTCAAAATGGACTTGAAATTGGTATTTATAATGTTCAAATCATCACCAAATCTTGACATGTGTTAGGCCAGTTGTTTAAGGCTTGGATTAGTGTCCAATTAGGTGTGCAAAAGAGAAGAGAAGTGGCAAAAATTCGTGTGCTTAGTTAGTGTCCCCAGAACAGGCTGTTACCAACAATAATTTTCTGTGTCTGATGGCTTCTCGCAGGACACCAGCTGTTTAGGCTAAGGGGCTCGCGCCCCGCCAGAAGCCAAAAAGGCAGAATTGGCCGAAATGGCCCTTGCAGCCTACAAACTTGTTTTTTCGACGCGTTTTGGCACTTTTGACAGCCGTTAAACCCATTTTAAGATCCATAAGGATGTTAATGTATAGGGAACTTAAAATATGTCCAAAAATGTTCCAGAGGTCAGGTCGTTTGATCGTACGGTCGCGGTTTTCGGGTTAATTACAAAGAAAAGCGTAACGAACGCGTGTATGACCGTAAATGCGTAACGAATGGCATTTTTTCATTCAAATCACTAAAATATGATATTTCAATGATTAAAATTTTTTTGGATGTCCGTACATGTTTTGGATAGCGCTTTACGCATAAAGGCATAGTTTCGCAAAATTTACAAAATAGCCCCTGAAGTTACAAAAGTGTGATTTTGCCTTACCGAAGCCCACAAAACTTATTTATAAGTTATATGAAGGATATAAGGTATGTTAGGCTTGTGTTCTTGTTCCGGAGTGTGCGTCGCTGCGATAATCGGTAGACTTTTGCAGTTTGTCGTAATTAGTCCCTGTGATCAAATAAGCTTGTTTTTGACACATCAAAACCCTCCAAAACTTATTTTTAAGTTATGAAAAGGTTATTTACGGTGTGTTAAGCTTGTATAATTGTATCGGAGTATACGTCATGTTAATCGGCCTTCGTTGGCGTACCGGTTTACGGTTTCGCTTATAGAAGCTGTATAGGAATTTGAAATCGATCAAGGACTGAATATGTGAATTTGTTTTTGAAATAAACTCATTTTGAATCTGTAAAATGATTAAAATGTCTCAGGTGTCACACCAACATCTTGAACAATGTTAGCATTCTTCGACTTTGCGATCTTTAGAAGTTCCATCTCATGACCTTCAAGTTTGTCGATGAATGTAGACAGCTTAAAGAATTCCAAATTCAGACTTTCTTTCAGAACCATCAAATAAGTAGTTAACTCTCCATCAGGTAATGCATCTACAAGCTTATCGATGTACTCTGGTTCTGTCTTCTCGAGACCGTGTCTCCTCATTTGGACTTTCAGATGACAGAAACGCTCAATCATATGTTTCATTGTCTCGCCCTTCAACATGTTAAAAATGTCGAACTCCTTCATGATAAGAGCTTTCTTACTCTTGATCATCTCTGCGCTTCCTTGAAATTTCTTTTGCAGTATAGCCAGTTCTCTCGCAGTCGTATATTCGGGCAAAAGACCAGAATATCCTCTTTAACAGATTGTTGAATGAGGCTAATCATCTTTTTCTCAGCAATGTACTCATCCTTTTGAATTGTGGAGTCCTTGTACTTCTCCAGAACTTGCTGATTTTCGTCCAACGGAACAGTATAACCTCTCTCGATAGCTACCCAGCTTTGGAAATGCATGGCCTCAACCCAGTAACCGAACTTCTCCTTCCATCCTTCATAATCTTCCATGCTCATTAACTTCTGAGGTTTAACGGATGTGCCCATCTCGTTGTCGAGGTTGACTTTATTTATGACATTGGCATTAGATATACCCACTGCAGTCATAAACGCTCTCTGAAGATCATCCATCGCGAATATCGACACACGTACGCTGAAAACACATTCAAACTTTGAAAATGATTAGAACAACTACAAGTTCGGTCGAACTTGTAGTGAGAAAATGAAGAATTTTCAGTTTATACACAAGTTCGGTCAAACTTATGTATTTTGATTTGAAAATTTCCCTGAAACAACCTCGGTCGAACTTACACTTTGAGTTTTATAAGAAAAGTTTGCAAGTTCAGTTGAACTTGATATAAAAATCAATGAAATTGCTCAAGTTCGAGCGAACTTAAGGAAAATCAAAGAAAATTTTACAAGTTCGGTCGGACTTCTCACAAACTCCTTCAAAACCTTTCAAGTTCGAGCGAACTTGATAGAAAAACACTCAAAAAGTGTGTTTCTAAGGCAAGTTCGGCCAAACTTAGGTTACAAGTTCGATCAAAATGAGTTTGAAAAACATGGTTTTTGCAACAATTTGACACCAATTCGTTTGATTTTAGTCTCCAAACTCTCAGGGCTTAACTATGATGTATTTAACATGTCATATTCAAAATTGGACAGAATTTGCCTGTGGATTCTTCATTTTAGTGTAAAAGTTAAGAAAAATAGAAGAATGGAGTAGAATTAGAAGTGTTCTTGTCTTGATATCAATCAAATCAGGCTATTCTAGCTCTGATACCACTTGTAGGACCGATCCTGATAGCATAGGAACCTAGATTTGATATCTAATGTCCATAATAGGGGAAATATTATGACACGATTACTAAATAACAAGAATTGGTCAGTTAAACGTCAATTTTATTGATATAATGTCAAGTCTCCAATTTGACAGAACTCCGCCTCAAAGTGCGCAAAGTTACAAATGACAAGACACAAGCTAGCTATATATAGGGTCTCAAGTTCACTGGTGGGAGAGGTAGTTCAAGCAAACTTGACTTCACAGTTCCTTCACGTGCGAACTTGACCCAAAACAACATAAATACTTCATTTTTCTAGCATGTTCACATCTAATCTATACAAACTCGATATAAGACTAAGACATAGACGTTCTGCACCAACAACTACTCGCACTGTGAGTTTCACTTCCCCACTTTTGAATGGTTTTACTCTTTTCTGGGGAATTGCATGTTAGGAGTGAGTTTTACTCTCCCACTTGTAAACTGTTTCAATGTTTTCTGGAATGACTTGCATGTTACGAAACTATGTTAATTACACCAACTTGTGATGATGTGAATTATCTAACACATGAATTACTCCCCTCTACAAGTGATTAGCGTAAGCCGTGAGCAGTGGTTAGTACTATTGGTCTGACAAACCCAGTTGCTCCAGGCAGTGTTTAGGTGACATTGTGTGTCGGTGACTAGCCAACTGTACGCGTCCTAACCTTGGTTATGTTGTTAGGCATAACTGCAGGGGAACATTAAACTTTACATGACTCAGTTGCCGGGATGACGTGCCTGTCTTGACACGACCCGGTGGGAAGTGTCTGCGGTAACACGACCCGGTGCGATGATGTGTCTGTGAGTGACTATGACAGGTCAAGGTTTCACTTGTGTCCTCGTGTAATTCCATCTGTGACTATGACTGTGACCAGTGCAATTAAACTTGTTAATACATATGGTTCCACAATAACTAAACCAGTGGAACTCATGCAGCGTTTAGCTTACCCTTTTCAAAACTAACATGCATTTCAGGTAAAGCGAAGCAAGAGTAAGGAAAGTGCGTGTGGATGGCTTGTGTAGTAAACTGTAGCATAATAAGAGCAGAAGTAGCTCGTAGTACCGTACTTGAACTTATGGTGTGTAATATGATACTATTTATATGTTGTAACTGAGGTTCTCTCTTTATATGATATCATGTTTTAAATTATGGAGAATTACCATGTGTCTGCTTCACCCTGCATTTGTCTTTCGCTACGAGTCGGGGTGTGACATAATGTGACTCCCTGATATTTTCACCGCATGTTGTTGTATTACGCGATTGGGGTGTTACAGATTGGTATCAGAGCACTGGTTATAGGGAATTAGGTTATTAGAATGCCCTTAACCTAGTCTATAACCTTCCTAGGGACCCGAACATGAGTAGATTTAGGATCTCTATCCTAATCCTCATCCTTACTCGTGCTACAACTACTCTATGATTTACAAATCATCTACCCTTAGATGATTTACATTAAATCCTTAGACTTATTGCCTCAAAGTATTCCTCAAAATATTTTTCTCAAAAACATTTTCATTGGAATACTTCTCAAAATGTTTTCTCAAACGATCTCAACAAATGTTTCTCAATTTATTTATCTCAAACATTTTATCAAAAGGTTTCTCGAAATGCTTTCTCAAAAGTTTTCGTCAGAATGTTTCTCGACCTATTTATCTCAAACATTATATCAAAAAGGTTTCTCAAAACATTTTACTCTCAAACATTTTCATCGAAATCTTGGGTTTTAATAATGTGAACTCATGCAATCTGGAAGGGTGAATGCCTGTACCCCGAGTTTTCTGTCTAAGGCTAGAGTGTTCGTACAAATCCGCATTATCGGACCAGTCACTCTTACCTAGGAACTCTTAGGGTGAGTGTTCACTTATAGGCTAAAGCATGTCTTCTCGCAACATTATGAAAACCCATCTACCTTGATTAGTCGAACAAATTCCAAAACATTACTTCCTTTGTGACATTACTCCGACATGTTACCTTTGGTAAGATGTTACGACTATATCCAATGCATTTGAAACAAATTCTATTTCGTTTCACGACATTTTATGATCCTACTTCTTTTATCTTTCATAACTTCAAAATTTTTACCAATTGGATGAGAATTTTAAAATTTTAATATACGCATAATTTCTTTATTTTTCAACTAAAAAATATCTTTTATCTTAAAAATAAAATTTTAAAAGGTAAAGAGTTTATAACACAAACCATTAACTTGGTTTGTATTTTCTCATCCAAAAATATAACTAAAGTTATTTTCAAACAAGTTTCGAAACAAAATTCACAACACTATTTTCCTAAGTACAAGAACACGATTTTTGAACGAATACCAAGTTAAGATTTCCTATTCACTATAATGTTTTAAACTTATAACAAGTCTAGGATATCTAACTTATTTTTTTTTCATTATAGCTACTTCTTTAAGATGCCTCCTCACCGTGACGCCACATGGAACGCTGAAATGGCAGCATTGATCGCTCAGCAGATAGCTGTTCTACTCCCAAACCTTGTGGCCCAACTCAACCAAGTCTACTACAATAACAATAACAACAACAACAATGTTCCTACGCCATGTAACTACAAACAATTCAACTCGTCTAACCACTAAAGTTTAATGGGTCTGAAGGAGCAACTGCGCTCCTACAATGGTTTGAGAGTATCGAAAGCACATTCCGCCATGTTCAGTGTTCTAGCGAGCGTAAGGTAGAGTTCGCCTCGAGTGTTTTCGAAAATAGAGCACTCACTTGGTGGAACGGAATTATGAGGGACAGAGGTGCAGAAGTAGCTATGGCACAAACGTGGGAAGAAGTCAGGAGTCTTACGATGAAAGAATTCTGTCCACGACACGAAATAAGGATACTTGAAACCGATTTCTATTACCCAAAATAAGATAGTGGTGAAAACCGTGCTTACACGGATTGGTTTGAAGAGTTGAGCCTACCCTGCCCCACTATGGTCACACCTTTGGATCGGGCCATTGAGAAATACATTGATGGCCTACCTGATCTGATCCAAGACATTGTCACTGGCAGCAAACCTGCAACGCTCAGGGAAGCTAAGGAAATAGCCGCTACCTTAATTGACTTCCAAGTTAGAAAAGGGAAACTTTTTCGAAAGGGAGACAAGAAACGAACTACACAAAAAACAAAGGGTGAACCTTCCCGAAATTCTAAGAAGCGTAAGACTTCAAAGAATTTTAAAATTGTTGCACCAATCCCACTCAATTCAGTACCCGTTAGGGAGACTTATCGTGGGAAACATCCTCGGTGCAATCATTGCAACTATCACCACCCAACAAATTCTCCATGCCGCCAATGTACAATTTGTGGTTTTCATGGACATCTAGCTGCGACCTGTCGCAACCAAAACTAAGCTGCCCCTAATCAAACACGCCCTCGCTATCCAGCTGGAGCATGTTTCAATTGCGGTGATTTAAATCATTTCAAATGAAACTGCCCCAAGCTTACTAACACAAATGGACAAGTATACAATGTCAATGAGGCTCAAGCTGATGGTCAAGCACTTATGATCATTTGAGTCTTTACATTCATGTTTTATTTTCCTAAGACAATGTACATATTTCAACTATATTTGTAATGACATTATAAGTTTTCAAGAAGTATCTCTTCATTTTTGTTATTCGTATTTCAGTTACAAATTCCAATGTGATTACACTGTGTGTAATTTACAACTACATACCAACTTTGAGGGTTCTGTTCTTTATTGTATGGAACTAAATCTCGCAAGAATAGCATATTATGATCTGCACACTGTGCTGTAAAACAAACACTACAAATACTATGTGCATATTACTGCTTCTTTTGTTTTCATGTCATTTACATACATGGTTTGATAATCTATTATGTATAGTACATATTACAAATGCACTATTGCTTAGTATGTTGACTTAGCATACCTAGCACATGATTTCAAAACATTTCTCACGACATACTTACATTGTTTGTGACAATCCATGCTTAGTGTATGATGCACATTATCTGTATGGCTAGTGTGAAACATATTTTAATATTTGTACTAGAATGAAATACCTGCTACTGATTTTGTTAGATGCAAAACAAGTAGTGTTAACATTTCTAGTATGAAACACGGTGGATTCAATAGATGTTGAGTTATGATGATGTTTATTTGATTTTAGATGTTACTTCAACCTTATTATCTGTTTCCCTTTACTTAACAAGAGGAGCTATGTGGACCATGTGACGAAACGCGTAATTATGGGTGCACACTTGATTACGGGATCGGCACATGAGAATCATAGTAAGCCTTTTTAAGATGGTGGCATAATATCTAGAGTGATTAGGTAACGGGAAGGGTATGACGCAATAAGACCACGGTGGATATGTCGTTGGTACTTCCTATATATAAGTGTTCTTATTGTGTTATTCTTTGGAATGTTACCAGGATCGCTTGAAGGTTTTATGTTATCTTAGACCATTATGTAATCATTTGTTATATGTTCATTGAATGCAATGGACAAGACGAGTACATTCATTAACTCTATTCGAGCTGACCAGGAGTATATTATGGTGTTAAAGGTGACAACCTTGATGCCATAGGTATGTTGACCCGTTCCTATGCATGAGATGCTCATGGTACATGGGATGTACCTCGTGGGACGTTAGAAACCGTGTATGTATGCCTAGGCTTGAATGTACACCCCTTTGTTTGCTATACTAAGTGTCTAAGTATAACATAGTGCCATACAAAATAATTTTTATACACTCGACGACGCTTTATAAGATCTAAAAGTTCTAAAGGTTTGTATACCTTGAAGATACTTTGAATATCTTTGTTTACGCTTTGAATCCCCCAAACATTCCCAACACCAAATGATGCTCCACATCTTTGAATATCTCGAGCTTTGTTAATTTTCGGTTATTCCAAACTCACTTACGATCTCCTTTGAATAAATTTCGGGATGAAATTTCCTAAAGTAGGGGAGACTGTAACCCTTGTGCCAAAATTTCGGGCTTTCAAAAACTTTTTCTTTGAAGGCTTTCCGATAACTGATACTTAAACGTAACCCGTTTAACGTAACATACGCACCGGGACGAGGACATAAGCTAAACATACCCTAAATATCCTTTACATAACTTAGAAATAAGTTTTGAATGGTTTGGTATGTCAAAAACAAGTTTATTCGATCACAGGGACTATTTATGACAAACTACAAAAGTCTGCCGATTCTCATAGCGACGCACACTCTGGAACAGTGACACAAGCTACAAATACCCTAAATACCCTTTACATAACTTAGAAATAAGTTTTGAGGGCTTCGGTATGACAAAAACCCTCTATTGTAACTCCATGGACTATTTTGCAAAATCTGCGAAAGTACGTCGATTCGCGTATTTCTTAATACGGAACACGTACATATATCCAAATATTTTTCCATCATTCAAATCTTACATTTTAATGATTGGAATGCAAAAATACCATTCGTTGCGCATTTACGGTCATTTGCACGTTCGTTACGATTTTCGTCGTAATTAACCGAAAACCGCAACCGTACGACCAATCAAACCGAAACCCGAGACATTTTTGGACATATTTCAAGTTCCCTATGCTTTAACATCCTTATTAATCTTAAAAATAAGGTTAATGAGTGTTAGAAGTGCTGAAACGCGACAAAACAAGTTCAGGGGCCTGTTCTGCCAAAATTGCAAAGTTTCTGTCAGCTAGGGTGGATGCTGTAGGACCGATCCTTAATGCATAGGAACCTAGATTTGATCTCTATTGTCCATAATAGGGGAAATATTATGACAAGATTACCAAATAACAAGAATTAGTCAATTAATCGTCAATTTTATTGATATAACTTCGAGTCTCCAAATTGACAAAGCTCCGCCTCAAAGATGCAAAAGATACAAATGAGAGAAACATGCTAGCTATTTGTAGTATCCAAAGTTCACTAGAGATGGATGAAGTTCGGGCGAACTTGACTTCTCAAACACACTTCAAGCAAACTTGACTTCTTTACATATAAACACATGATTTTGCTAGCCTATTCAACTCTAATATGTACAGACTCGATATAAGACTAATACATAGACATTCTGCACCAATAGACTCCCCTTTGGATATCGTCTTCGTCTTGTATCGGTCTTCAAAAATCTGTCTTCAAATAAACATTAACGAACACGACCGAAGAAGTTCTTGAATGGCTTCTTTCGTCGTTCTTGCTTCGGATCTAGCGTCTGATCTGTAGGAGGCACTTTGTTCATGTACTGAAATCTTCTAAGCCTTTCCGCCCTACCTTTCTCGTATATAGCTTCTAGATGCTTCTCTTCTTCAGAAATTCAACTCGCTCTAGCTCTCTCCAGTTTGTTTCCCACATTCTTCCGGAGTTAACTTCTCGAGCGTAGCAAACATTAACGACCTTTTGATACTGCAAGGCTTGTTCCTTTTCACGTTCTTAGAACACTCTCTTGCTGTAGAACAGGCACTTTATATATTCTCTCAAGCAATTAACTAGCCACATCGGGTCTAGTATCCTAATTGTTCTCCACAATCCTCTCATACCCTCAAACCCCAAAATCTCAACTCTTTCCTTCGTAATATCCAGATGTTCTTCAAATCGTAACACAATAACAGCTTCACATGTAGTTGGATCTATCTGCCACCACTTGAACACTGGATAGAAATTTTGTTTGATTGGCATTAAGGGCATGTTCCTCATCGCTCTCGGTCGTTTCATAATCAACGTTATATCTTTCTCCCTTGTTTTCTTGTTTGTCTTTATGCGATAACCTGGAATGAATGGCTTCCAATATCTAAATCCCTTTGTTGCTTCAAACTTGATCATCTTCCATAGTAACTAATCAATATACTTCATATGGTAAGTAACATTCATAGTTTGGACAAGCTCCTCCACATCCAAGTATGGTAAAGTCTTGAAATCTGCTAAGTATTTGAAGTATTGCAATCCAAATTCCCTTTTGATTGCATACACGTTCAGCTCCTTGAACCAACCCCAACTAAGGATATCCCCCAACGACACATCTTTATCTCTGGTAAAGAATGCTAGAGGACGTCGAAACTTACGTTCGCGCGACATCTCTTTAAACCAGGACTTCTTAGCTTTAGCTATTTCCTCCTTCGTCATTGGTTTTGGAACTTTTCCTTCACGTATCGATTCTTAGATTTTCTCTTTCAACATATCTTCATCTATTTGCTTGTACATCTCCTCGAACGTATGAAAACTATCAGTGTTAGGACCGACGTACTTCACAGTTTCATTACTACTCTCATCTGAAGACCAATCCTCTACAATCACTCTGTTATACTCGTCAGCTTCAAACCTTTGAATGTACTAATAATCATTTGGCTCAAACGTGTTAACATTCATCACTTGTTATTCAAAATCAAAGTCAAGTGTTTCAGCATCTACTTCGATCAACTTGGCCAAATCTTCTTTAGTGTAGTTGTGCACATACTCGCCTTCCTCTACGTTTGTTCAAGCATAAGTATCATGTGACACCTGAAACATTTTAATCATTTTACAGATTCAAAATGAGTTTATTTCAAAAACAAATTCACATATTCACTCCTTGATCGATTTCAAATTCCTATACAGCTTCTATAAGCAAAACCGTAAACCGGTACGCCAACGAAGGCCGTTTAACACGACGTATACTCCGAGACAATGACACAAGCTTAACACACCCTAAATAACCTTTTCATAACTTAGAAATAGTTTTGGAGGGTTTGATGTGTCAAAAACAAGCTTATTTGATCATAGGGACTAATTACGACAAACTGCGAAAGTCTGCCGATTCTCGCAGCGAAGCACACTCTAGAACAAGAACACAAGCCTAACATACCTTAATATCCTTCACATAACTTATAAATAAGTTTTGAGGGCTTCGGTATGGCAAAATCACACTTTTGTAACTTCAGGGGCTATTTTGAAAATTTTGTGAAACTATGCCTTTATGCGTAAATCGCTATCCAAAACATGTACGGACATCCAAAAATTTTTATTCATTGAAATATCATATTTTAGTGATTTGAATGCAAAAATGCCATTCGTTACGCATTTACGGTCATACACGCGTTCGTTACGCTTTTCGTCGTAATTAACCGAAAACCGCGACCGTACGATCAAACGAACTGACCTCTGGAACATTTTTGGACATATTTCAAGTTCCCTATACTTTATTGTCCTTATAAAGCTTAAAAATTGGGTTGACAGGTTTTAATAGTGCCAAAATGCGTTGAAAAACAAGTTTAGAAGCTGCAGGGACCATTTATGCCAATTCTGAAATTCTGACCTTCTAGCGGGGCGCGAGTCCCTAAGCCTAAACGAATGGCGGCCCGCGAGAAGCTATCAGACACAGAAATTTAAAATAGCAAATAGCTAGCAATAGCTGTTCAATTGAGGACACTAAGCACACGAAATTTGCCACTTCTCTCCTGCTTTGGACACATAATGGGACACTAATCCATGCCTAAAAACCTTGCCCAACACTTGTCACGATTTGGTGATCTTTGGATCATTATAAATACCAAACTCATGTCCATTCTTGAACTCTTTAATCACCTTCATACTCAAATCAGCTATAGATCCGAATTGCAACCACCTTAGAGCTTTCTCTGGTGATCTTTAATCAATCCTTTGTGCTTGTAAGTGTTCCTTCATGTCTTGTTCAAATATTATAGCTTACATGAACTAAAAATCAAACAGTTTGACTTTATGTTTGACTTTTATTTTTGATCATGAATTGATCAAGATATAGCTCAATTGAAACTTGCAATATGATGGTAATCAAGGTGGTTATGATCCCTAAAAATCATGCCTACTGATTCCCACCATTTCTTGTATTTTGACAAGTCGAAATTTCGGTCAAAATGCGACTTTTGCGCATTTTGCAACGGATCTGTTTTCGGGTATCAAAACAGGTTGTTTTGATGCCAAAATACTTTTATAAACTTATTTAGACGTGTCGCAACATGTCAAATTATTCGCCTTTGTTAAAATGCCTATTTAGAGTCAAAAAGCCTAGCGGTTTGACGACCGCTTTGAATTTCAAATCTGACCCATTTGGTCAACTTTAGGATCCGACCAAAATCATTATTATGACCATAATATCATAGGAATAACTCTCTAAGGTTATACCTTATGGTCATACCATTTGGATAGTCAAATGACAAGTCGACTATGTATTCTTTAAAATGCCGAAAATGCCCTTTTTACACATATATTAGTTTTAAACATATACGAACATTATTTTGACATCTAAACTGATTTCACAACTTAAATAAACTGGTTTTGACATATTAGACTTGTTATAGGACATATTTTACCATCCGAACCCCTAGTTACGTTTATGACCCGTTAAAGTGGCGTAAACCACTATAGCGAGCCGTATCAAGCCAAAACCTTTTTGAAATGCTTCCAAATCAGAATGTTAGGTAATATGAACCATATTATACAAGATCCAACTGTTGTTTGGTTTATATCCTTCATTCTATCCGATTTCTCGTTTTCAAGTTTCGACACTAACATTATATTTATCTGATACACTAGGAACCACTTCGACACTTGAACACTTGATCCTTTGAGCTTTGATATATCATTTGAACAAGACCTATACGCAATCCCAGGTGAGTACATTGCTCCCCTCTTTTACGTTTTCTAAATGTTTTGGGGTGATTCATATGTGTAACCAATTTTTCTCAAATGTATGGCATGAATGTGTTTACTAAGTGCTTTTGGTGTGTTATTTTCAATTATGCAACACGATGATTGTTGGTACGATAGTTAAAGAGGTCTTTTAGGGCCTAGTTAAAGAGGTCTTTCAGTGCCTATATCCTTGTAGGATCCTTCTATCTTCATAGTTAGATCCTCAAAGGATGTTTGAAGTACACTCTTAAATCTTTGTATCTTTATAGTGAGATTTATAAGAAGTACTTTACGAGGAACGATGGTTATGGTTTATGTGTAGAATTTTTGATGATTTAGATAGCGAAACTAGAGTAATACAATAAGAACATGGTGGATACGCCGTTGGTACTTCCTATATATAAGTGTGCTTATTGTATTACCCTTCGTAGCCTTATCCGAATTACCATTAGGATTATGATTTTGTGATACAATGATACAATTTGACAAGACAATGTGACTCAACTGAGTTCCTGTTTTATCTACCTATTTTTATAGTTAGCTATTTGTGGAATGTTTAAAGTACTGATTGGTAGTCCTTTATTGGATTTTGTGTACTTTAATGCGAATTTAACAAGACAATGTGACTAGACTTAATCCCTGATACATCTACCTATCTTTATAGTTAGATACTCGTGGGATGTTTAAAGTACTAATTGGTAGTCCTTATTGGATTATGTGTACTTTAATGCGTATTTGACAAGACAATTTGACAAGTCAATGTGACAAGTTGACGATTATGTGTTTATGTGGGTAGTTGTGATTAGGATAACGAAACAAGTGTAATACCATAAGAACATTGTGGATACGCCACTGGTACTTCCTATATATAAGTGTTCTTATTGCATTACTCTTGTAGCATTATTCAAGTCACTTTAGGATTTTGTGTACGACTGATTTCAATGTTCGATATCCAAATACTTAAAGAATCCTTTCATGATTTGTATGATAGATTCTTAGAAGGATATTTAGTATTATATTAAATCACCAATTGATTTCAATTAATACTCACACGAGTTATGACTAATTACAGTATAGTTATCGAAATCCTTGACTGGATTTTAATAACATACTTACAAGTTTATGGACGATTTCAATATGGTCACAAAGAACAAAGTACAATTTTTCAAAGGCATGAAAATTATTTAGTAATGATCATAATGCCATATACAAAACTCTTTTGTCACATGTTTCATAATCAAGTTAATGTATTGCAAAGCTAACTTTTCGCCTTTCCTTGGCTAAAACGAGTCGATTTACAATTGGCAATTCTCGTAGTTGTCAAAGAATTGCAATACAAAATCTTTTGCCATTTATTTGGCCAACAAAACTATAACCCTTCTAGGGACCCGAACATGAGTAGACTTAGGATCTCTATCCTAATCCTCATTCTTACTTGTGCTACAACTACTCTATGATTTACAAATCATCTATCCTTAGGATTTATGCCTTAAACTATTCCTTAAAAAAAATTTCTCAAAACATTTTTATTGGAATAATTCTCAAACGTTTTCATCAAAATGTTTTCTCAAACATTTTCAACAAGATGTTTCTCAACTTATTTATCTCAAACATTTTATCAAAAGATTTCTCAAAATGTTTTACTCTCAAACATTTTCATCTAATCTTGGGTTTTTATAATGCGAACACATGCAATCTGGAAGGGTGAATGCCTGTACCCCGAGTTTTCTGTCTAAGGCTAGAGTGTTCGTACAAATCCGCATTATCGGACCAGTCACTCTTACCTGGGAATTCTTAGGGTGAGTGTTCACTTATAGACTAAAGCATGACTTCTCGAAACATTATGAAAACCCATCTACCTTGATCAGTCGAACGATTTACTACTACCTGTATGACAATACTCCGACATGTTACCTTCAGTAATATGATACGACAATATTCAACACACATGAAACAAATTTCATTTTCATCTCACGACACTTTACAATCCTACTCTATTTTCCAATACAAGTTTTTGACCTTCAAATTTTTCAAAAGTTTTATCATTTGGATGAGATTTTTCAAATAAAATGCACAAAAGTTTCTTTATTTTAAAAATACTCAACTAAAAAAGAGTGAAAGTTTTTATCTTAAAAATAATAAAATTTTAAATGGTAAAGACTTTATAACACAAACCATTGATTTGGTTTGTATTTTCTTATCCGAAAATATAGCAAAAGTTTATTTTCAAGCAATTTTCAAGACAAAATTTACAACACTAATTTTCCCAAGGACAAGAACACGATCTTTTAAACAAATGCCAAATCCAAATTTTCAATTTACTATGGTGTTTTAAACTTATAACAATCTTACGAAATCTCACCTAATTTGTTTTTACTGTAGCTATTTCTGCCAGATGTCTTGTCACCGTGGCGCTATTTGGTACGCTGTAATGGCAGCAATGATCGCCCAGAATTTGGCTGCTGTACTCCCAGACATTGTGACCCAAGTTAATCAAAAAACGAAGAACAACAACAACAATTTTCCTACACCATGTAACTACAAACAATTTAACTCTACTGAACCACTCAAGTTTAATGGGTCTGAAGGAGCAATTGGGCTCCTACAATGGTTTGAGAGTATAGAAAGCACATTCTGCCATGTTCAGTGTACTAGTGAGCACAAAGTAGAGTGTGCCTCGAGTGTTTTCCAAAAGAGAGCACTCACTTGGTGGAACGGAATCATGAGGGACAGAGGTGCAGAAGTAGCTATGGCACAGACATGGGAAGAATGCAGGAATCTTATGATGAAAGAATTCTGACCATGACACGAAATAAGGGCACTCGAAAACGAATTTTACTATCTCAAACAGGATAGTGGGGAAAACCGTGCCTACACTGACCGGTTTGAACAATTGAGCTTACTATGCCCCACTATGGTCACACCATTGGATCGGGCCATTGAAAAATACATTGATGGCCTACCTGACCCATTCCAAGATATTGTCACTGGCAGCAGACCTGCGACACTTAGGGAGGCTAAAGAATTAGCTGCCACCCTAACCAACTCCCAGGTCAGGAAAGGGAAACTTTTTCGAAACGGAGACAAGAAACGAGCTACGCAAGAAACAATTGGTGAATCTTCCAGAAATTCTAAGAAGCGCAAGACTTCAAGGAATTATGCAATCCCTGCGCCAATCCCACTCAACTCCATACCTGTTAGGGGGTTTTATCGTGGGAAACATCCTCGGTGCAATCGTTGCAACTATCACCACCCAGCACATTCTCCATGCCGCCAGTGTACAATCTGTGGTCTTTTTGGGCATCTATCTATGACCTGTCGCATCCGAAATCAAGCTACCCCTACTCAGACACGACCTCGATATCCAGCTGGAGCATGTTTCAATTGCGGTGATATAAATCATTTCAAGCGAAACTGCCCGAGGCTTGCAAATACTAACAGACAAATGTACAATGTCAATGAGATTCAAGCTGACGATCAAGCACTCATGATCATTTGAACCTTTACGTTTTCCTTATGTTATCTAGAAACTATGAATGATATTTCAACTGTGTTTGTAATGACAATATGAATATCAAGAAGTTTCCTTCATTTATTCGCGTTCCAGTTACAAATTTCAATATGATTACACTATGGAATATTACAACTACACACCCACTTCGAGGATGTTGTTCTTATTATTAGGAACTGAATCTAGCAAGAATAGCATATTATGATTTACACACTAGTGCATTCATACAATCGCTGCAAAACAAACACTACGAATACTATATGCCTATTACTTCTACTTTTGTTTTCATGACGGTACATATATGGTTTGGTTAACTATTATGTATAGTACATGAATACGATGATGCTTCGCATGTTGACTTAGCATACGATTTACAAATACATATTCGTTTAGTATATGATATATACTACAAGTTCAGTTAGTGTGAAACATATATTAATATTTATACTAGAATGAAATACCTGCTACTAATTTTGTGGTATGCATAACAAGTAGTGTCATCATTTCTAGTATGAAACACGCCCAAATTCAATAATTACTATGTTGTGATGATGTATGTTTGATGTCAATATTGTGTTATGACGATGATTATCTGGTTTAGTTATTGTTTAGACTTATTATCTGTTTCCCTTACTTAACAAGAGGAGCTACGTGGACCATGTGAGGAAACGCGTAATTATGGGTGCACACTTAATGACGAGGATCGACACATGAGAATCATAGTAAGCTTTATTAAGATGGTGGCATAAAATCTAGAGTGATTAGGAAACGGGAAGGGTATGACGCAATAAGACCATGGTGGATACGCCGATGGTACTTCCTATATATAAGTGTTCTTATTGTGTTATTCTTTGGAACGTTACCAGGATCACTTGAAGGTTTTATGTTATCTTGGACCATTATGTGATTATGTGACTATTTGTTATTTGGTTATTGAATGCAATGGACGATTGACGAGTACATTCATTAACTCTATTCGAGCTGACCGGGAGTATATTATGGTGTTAAAGGTGACGATCTTGATGCCATAGGTATGTTGACCCGTCTCCTATGCATGAGATGCTCACGATACATGGGATGTTAGAAACCGTGTACGTATGGCCAGGCTTGAATGTACACCCCTTTTTGTTGCTAGGATTTACACTAAAGACTTAGTATAACATAATGCCGTTTTTACACAATCGATGACGCCTTAAAGATTCAAAAGTTCTAAAGGTTCCGAATACCTTGAGATATTTTGAATAAATACGATTATGCTTTGGATCCCCCAAGCATTCCCAAAACCAAATGATGCTCCGCATCATTGGAATCTCGAGCCTTGTTATCAACCAATCGTTTCAATCACACTCCGCGGTCTCCTTCGAATAAATTTCGGGACGAAATTTCCTAAAGTAGGGGAGACTGTGACACCTGAGACATTTTAATCATTTTACAGATTCAAAACGAGTTTATTTCAAAAACAAATTCACATGTTCAGTCCTTGATCGATTTCAAATTCCTATACAGCTTCTATAAGCGAAACCATCAACCGGTACGCCAACGAAGGCCGTTTAACACGACGTATACTCCGAGACAATGACACAAGCTTAACACACCCTAAATAACCTTTTCATAACTTAGAAATAACTTTTGGAGGGTTTGAAAACAAGCTTATTTGATCACATGGACTAATTATGAAAAACTGCAAAAGTCTGCCAATTCTCGCAGCGACGCACACTCCGGAACAAGAACACGAGCCTAACATACCTTAAATATCCTTCACATAACTTAGAAATAAGTTTTGAGGGCTTCGGTATGGCAAAATCATACTTTTGTAACTTTAGGTGCTATTTTGCAAATTTTGCGAAACTAGGCCTTTATGCGTAAATCGCTATCCGAAACATGTACAGACATCCAAAAATTTTTGTAATCATTGAAATATCATATTTTAGTGATTTGAATGCAAAAATGCCATTCGTTACGCATTTACGGTCATACACGCGTTCATTACGCTTTTCGTCGTAATTAACCAAAAACCACGACCGTACGATCAAACGAACTGCCTTTGGAACATTTTTGGACATATTTCAAGTTCCCTATACTTTATTGTCCTTATAAAGCTTAAAAATTGGGTTGACGGGTGTTAATAGTGCCAAAACGCGTCGAAAAACAAGTTTAGAAGCTGTAGGGACCATTTCTGCCAATTCTGAAATTCTGACCTTCTGGCGGGGCGCGAGTCCCTAAGCCTAAACGACTGGCGGCCCGCGAGAAGCTATCAGACACAGAAAATTTAAAATAGAAAATAGCTGGCAACAGCTGTTCAATTGAGGACACTAAGCACACGAATTTTGCCACTTCTCTCCTGCTTTGGACACATAATGGGACACTAACCCACGCCTAAGTACCTTGCCCAACACTTGTCATGATTTGGTGATCTATGGATCATTATAAATACCAAACTCATGTCCATCTTGAACTCTTTAATCACCTTCATACTCAAATCAGCTATAGATCTGAATTGCAACCACCTTGGAGCTTTCTCTCATGATCTTTGATCAATCCTTTGTGTTTGTAAGTGTTCCTTCATGTCTTGTTCAAATATTATAGCTTACATGAACTAAAAATCAAACAGTTTGACTTTCTGTTGACTTTTAGTTTTGATCATGAATTGATCAAGATATAGCTCAATTGAAACTTGCAATATGATGTAATCAAGGTGGTTATGATCCCTAAAAATCATGCCTACTGATTCCCACCATTTCTTGTTATTTTGACAAGTCGAAATTTCGGTAAAAATGCGACTTTTGCGCATTTTGCAACGGATCTGTTTTCGGGTATCAAAACAGGTTGTTTTGATGCCAAAATACTTTTATAAACTTATTTAGACGTGTCGCAACATGTCAAATTATTCGCCTTTGTTAAAATGCCTATTTAGAGTCAAAAACCTAGCGGTTTGACGACCGCTTTGAATTTCAAATCTGACCCATTTGGTCAACTTTAGGATCCGACCAAAACCATTATTATGACCATAATATCATAGGAATAACTCTCTAAGGTTATACCTTATGGTCATACCATTTGGATAGTCAAATGACAAGTCGACTATGTATTCTTTAAAATGCCGAAAATGCCCTTTTTACACATAAATTAGTTTTAAACATATACGAACATTATTTTGACATCTAAACTGATTTCACAACTTAAATAAACTGGTTTTGACATGTTAGAATTGTTATAGGACATATTTTACCATCCGAACCCCTAGTTACGTTTATGACCCGTTAAAGTGGCGTAAACCACTATAGAGCCGTATCAAGCCAAAACCTTTTTGAAATGCTTCCAAATCAGAATGTTAGGTAATATGAACCATATTATACAAGATCCAACTTTTGTTTGGTTTATATCCTTCATTCTATCCGATTTCTCGTTTTCAAGTTTCGACACTAACATTATATTTATCTGATACACTAGGAACCACTTCGACACTTGAACACTTGATTCTTTGAGCTTTGATATATCATTTAAACAAGACCTATACGCAATCCCAGGTGAGTACATTGCTCCCCTTCTTTTACGTTATCTAAATGTTTTCGGGTGACTCATATGTGTAACCAATTTTTCTCAAATGTATGGCACGAATGTGTTTAGTAAGTGCTTTTTGTGTGTTATTTTCAATTATACAACACGATGATTGTTGGTATGATAGTTAAAGAGGTCTTTCAGGGCCTATATCCTTGTAGGATCCTTCTATCTTCATAGTTAGATCCTCAAAGGATGTTTGAGTACACTCTTAAATCTTCCTATCTTTATAGTGATATTTCTAAGAAGTACTTTACGAGGAACGATGGTTATGGTTTATGTGTAGATTTTTGGTGATTTAGATAACAAAACTAGAGTAATACAATAAGAACATGGTGGATACGCCGCTGGTACTTCCTATATATACATGTGCTTATTGTATTACCCTTCGTAGCCTTATCCGAATCACCATTAGGATTATTATTTTGTGATACAATGATACAATTTGACAAGACAATGTGACTCAACTGAGTTCCTGTTTTATCTACCTATTTTTATAGATAGATATTTGTGGAATGTTTAAAGTACTGATTGGTAGTCCTTTATTGGATTTTGTGTACTTTAATGAGAATTTAACAAGACAATGTGACTAGACTTAATCCCTGATACATCTACCTATCTTTATAGTTAGATACTCGTGTGATGTTTAAAGTACTAATTGGTAGTCCTTATTGGATTATGTGTACTTTAATGCGTATTTGACAAGACAATTTGACAAGACAATGTGACAAGTTGACGTTTATGTGTTTATGTGGTTAGTTGTGATTAGGATAACGAAACAAGTGTAATACCATAAGAACATGGTGGATACGCCGCTGGTACTTCCTATATATAAGTGTTCTTATTGCATTACTCTTGTAGCATTATTCGAGTCACTTTAGGATTTTGTGTACGACTGATTTCAATGTTCGATATCCAAATCCTTAAAGAATCCTTTCATGATTTGTATGATAGATTCGTTGAAGGATATTTAGTATTATATTAAATCATTGATTGATTTCAATTAATACTCACACGAGTTATGACTAATAACTGTATAGTTATCGAAATCCTTGACTGGATTTTAATAACATACTTACAAGTTTATGGACGATTTTAATATGGTCACAAAGAACAAAGTACAATTTTTCAAAGGCATGAAAATTATTTAGTAATGATCATAATGCCATATATAAAACTCTTTTGTCACAAGTTTCATAATCAAGTTAATGTATTGCAAAGTTAACTTTTCGCCATTCCTTGGCTAAAACGAGTTGATTTACAATTGGCAATTCTCGTTGTTGTCAAAGAATTGTAATACAAAACATTTTGCCATTTATTTGGCCAACAAAACTATGTGCTCGCCAACATTGTTTGTTGACGTCTCTTTTTCACATATGGTTCAGGTTGACGATTATTCAAGCATGCTACACATAGGAATGCATCCGGGCTTTAGACTTCTTTAAACAGAAGACAATTACATGTATTCTTTGTATTGTAAAACAATGTTATAATAATGATGAGACAATTTAGTACCAGTTGTGGCTGAGCAATTTGTAATGTGACTCCCATATATTTCCGCCGCGTCTTGTTGCATTACGCGATTAGGGTGTTACATATCAGAGCTTTGTTGGCACGACAGCAACAGGCTTTGCAAACCTATCAACATCAATCATATCAACATTATCAGTTGGCCCTGTTTGCCCTGACTCCCCCTCAACTTGATCATTCATCTTGTTTGATTCATCATCCATCAGAGAAGAAAAATCAAATTAATCAGAGACTTTTGCTTCACTAATTTTCATACCAACTCCTCTCTGATCATCATCATCATCAGCATTATTCCAATCTTCATAATCAGAATCGTCTTTATTATCGTCATCATCTTTATCCTCATCTTCTGCTTCTTCATCGTCCTTTTCTTCAGAAGCAATTACAGGATCAGAAGGCTTGACAGATTCGTCAACCTTAGCAATATCGGACTCAGAAGCTTTTTCAAC
The DNA here is from genome assembly GCA_947069175.1 of Scalesia atractyloides. Taxonomy (NCBI): domain Eukaryota; kingdom Viridiplantae; phylum Streptophyta; class Magnoliopsida; order Asterales; family Asteraceae; genus Scalesia; species Scalesia atractyloides. The sequence continues at coordinate 56,954,373 of CAMTDV010000017.1, forward strand.
AACATTCTCTTCAACAGCCTTTTCTGCAGCTTCAGAAGACTTAGGTGCTTCACCTTCAACACCTTTGCCTTTGCCGCTTTCTGCAAGTTCTCTCTCAGATCTTTCTTTTGCCTCTTGCCTATCCAGACGATCATACTCAGAAATGAAATCAATACTCAGAGTATTAGATAATACTTTCTGCATCCTTGTAAACCTTCGATCGTTTAGGGCTTGTATCGTCTTTAACTCAGTAATTTTTGTCTGCAGCTTCTCACTTGCATCTTGCAGACTCTCGATCAAAGCCTTGAAAAATTCTCTTTCGCTTTCTAACACTTTGATTTTATGATCCATCATCTCTTTCTCAACTACGCTTTGATTAATTCTCTTGATCAACTCCGCTTTTTCCTCTTCATTCTTGGCTACTTTATTCTCCAAGATTTTCACGTGCTTTTCAAGAAGATCAACATTAGTGTCTGGAAAGAAATCATTCACATCTTGAAGACTAATTGGCTCATTCTGCATATCACCAAACAGATTTGGCATTGGAGTCTTTGGAGTTGACTTAGGAGCATCAGCTTTTGGTGTTGTTTTCGATGTAGATCCTTCAGGTTGAACAGACTTTGGATCTAGAGATTGCATCACCGGAATCTCTAACAATACGGTCTCAGGAGGCTCTTGTGTAACTCCTGGATGTTCAGCTTTAGCAGTAATATTAACAACAAGAGGTTCTTGTGTAGGAGGTTCTTGTGTTACTCCTTTCTCCTGTGCGCCAGAAGATTCTTGTGTAACTTCTGCGCTCTTTGGCTTCCCAATATATCTCCTGCTTGGTGGCTTTTGAGCTTTCTTTGTTTTCTTGCCTTTTGTCTTTGGAGAACCTGTAGTTTTTGCTGTAGAAACCACTGCAGACTTTGCACGTTTCATTCTTTTCTTGGGTCTCTCCTCGTCAGACTCCTTTTCAAGAGTTGGATCAAAATCATCATCAGTCTCTTTGACTTTTTCTGCCTTAGTCTCTACTATTGTTTTCTTTGTAACTTTCTCAAGAGAATCATCAGAATCTTCATCATTCTCAGACGTAGCAGAAATAACATCGTCTTCCTGAGTCGTTCTTTCAACTTCTTGACTTTCAGTAACAACCGCTGCGCTAGAACCAGCTTCAACTTGAACATTAACAGGTTCATCTTCATCGACAAGCATTGTATCAACTTTCTTAGCCGCTCGCTTCTTTTTAGGCTTATCAACTTCAGCTTTAAGGAACCAATCACTTCGAGCTTTAGGCTTGAAAGCCTTAAACCATTCTTTTTCAGCGTTTAACTCTTTCTCATCACCACTTCCATCTTTCCTCCACTTGTTGTCAGTCGGCGCAATATAATTTTCATCTATAATTGCCCCAAATACTGGCTTTGCCACCGGTGCTGAATCTTGTTTCTGGAATTTGATCACTTTTTCACTATAGTATCATCGAGGTGACTGAGATACAAGACGTCGTTTGGATCACGTGAAATATTAGAAAACTTTTCATCGATGAGCATCTGCACGAACCTCGGATACAAACACAATCTTGAATCTTCCATATTCTTCGACATATATGTGTGAAAACAAGCTTAGAATAGTTGAACGGCTTCTTCAGAATTAACACCATTGCCATGCAGGACATATAATCTTGAACATCGTCAAGGCCTGCCTTTCTGGGGCTAAAAGTATGAATAATCGCGTGCATGAGGAGCTTGCAGGGGTTAAGAACTTCCCCTTTCTTCAACGTTGGCTTATTAACGTTAACGCTCCCCTTGTAACCCATACGGTAGAAACAACCTCTCACCATCTTTTCGTCCAAGAAAATAGGATCATCTTTGTTATCACTGAATTGCAAGATCCTTCGAATATCATCTTCAGTAACTGTGATCTCCTTAACTTCATTTCCGACTTGAACAAATGAAATAATGGTCTTCTTATCTTTGCTGAGCTTCGCGTTAATCCAGAAATGATAGGTGTGCGAAAGATAAGACACTGTGCGCTCTGTAATGGATCTGTGAATAGGACAATCCTTCAAAAACTTTAGGATACTATCATACTCCTTCAGCGATGGACATATCGCCTTGTCAAGCGTGATATAAGTATTATGGAACTTAGAAAAGTCGATAGAAATCACCCGCGCTGGTACTTGAGCCTGAAAAATGACGCAAAACAATTGGCACGCATTACGAGAAAAAAATACAAAAATTTTTCAACACATTTTCATCAAGTTCGGGCGAACTTGATGTGTGTATAACAGTCTGATTTTGCCAAGTTCGCCCGAACATGCTCATCTAACATGTTCAATCTTTACAACATAAGTTCGGGCGAACTTAGGATCATTAACACTCAATTTTCTAAACACTAAGTTCGGTCGAACTTCTTAGATAACATTCAGATTCAAATTAACTGAAGTTCGGTCAAACTTGTATTTTGGTCAAGTTTTATTCATTGTTTTGACTAGCAAGTTCGGTCGAACATGTCAACAAGTTTGGCCGAACTTGTTGTCATCCACAACAAAAACCTGCAATTCCAATTTATGACCATTTTAATCAAATTAAACTCGAATCTATGGTCGGTTTTAGTTATTCATCTCTGTTTTAAATCCAATTCATCCATTAGAACCCTAATACTAACAAATTTTTACATTTTAGATCTGAGAACACATATTTAAGTTCAATTAGTGGTTCAGATGACAAATACACACCTCTTCCATTGTAATAAGTGTATGAATCACTTAAAACAACTAAAATTTCAGCAGAGTACGGTACTAAAATGCCAATTTCGATCAATCGCTCAAATGTTGTTAAGTTCGCTCAGAGAAGTGTGTTTGGTGATAATGATGTTCGGCTGAACTTGCAAGGTATTTATAGTTTGGCAAGTTCGGGCGAACTTGATGAGCACAAGTAATCAAGCCCATAACAAGTCCGGGCGAACTTACCTTATAACAACCAGCCATCCAGACAAGTTCGGTCGAATTTGTTTAAATGTTAAACTTTTATTAGTTTAGCAAGTTCGGCCGAACTTGCCAAACCCTATTTTCAAAATTTTCAACTTTTTGCAATATAGTCCCTGAAATTTCCACTTTTTACCAGTTATGAAAATCCATTCAGTTGACCAAGTCCAAGTTAATGACCTTGGTTAGCCGATTTGTCTGCCGAGTCCAAGTTAATGAACCCGGTTTGACCCGTTATGAACAAACTGTTGATATCTTCAAAATTAATGTTTCAAATTAATGAACTTTTCATCGTTTAGGCTTTCCAGATTTTACAAATTATCTCCCAGCCCATTTGTCAATAAGATTCCCACCAGTTTAACACCTTACCAGACTTCGAAGACTCGTTCTCCAATATTGGTTTGCGGATAACAATGTAGAAACAAAATCTTTTTGTATTTTTGTAAGTTTATGCTAAAACACACTAAAACCGTTTTGGTTTTAATCTGTAAAGCTGATAAACTATGTAAAAAACAATGTAAACTATGTACAAACATATTTACAGACATATTTTTGTGAATTCGTCTCTAAGGATCATATCAGTTAATGAGACATATCACCAGTACCGTTGACCTTTAGATGACTTTAAGTTTTAAACTCGTTTACCTAGATTATCGATATGTTTGTCCACTTAAAATTTACCACGTTTCTCAATTGTTCCAAGATATGTTAAGGTATGATTTATGAAACTTGACTTATATGTGGTACCCACTTCTTGAATATACTCCCGTATCAAGATTCCCTAGATTTCATATTACAAGTGAATATAGCGTAATTGATATCTGTATCTGGGTTAGTGCGAGACAAAGAGATGAAGGATCGACTTTAGGTGTGTTCCACTTAAGGAATCTTTTCAGCACTGCAAATGATAGATCTTTTGATACTTTTCAAGATTGCATGCAGTTTAGGGGTTTACAGCGAAAGTATTATAAAAGTTCTAGGCTATTGCTTCCGCGAAATCAAAAGAACTTGTATAATACCCCAGATATCAACTATCTATAAAGACCTCGTATCTCAGATTTAGGCAATCCCTCAAACGAAATTTCGGAGTACTAAGTCCATATATCCAAGATATGTTAATCCACAAGATTAAGCAGTTGTAAAATTTAGTTTATATTTCGAAAACAATTTACTGAACGTGTTAAGCCTATCGACGCATCCACAGTAAGACTTGTTTATCACTTTTAAACTTTATATTTCTTTAGCATACTGTTATAGTCCCCTGATGTACTATCATTTCCTTTTTGAGACACCGAATTCTTTTTGTCTTTTTCAATGTTTTTGTACATTGATACCAATTGAGGGTCCATTGAACGGATCGTTCAGGCACTAATTTGGCAAACCTAAGGTAAACGTGCGGAATCCGTTTGCATAGGCGACATTGGATACAAGTTTGTTAATGTTTAATTACTCTTTCATTAATGTGTAGACGTTACAGATCCTGGAAACACTTGGACAGAGCTTTGCCTCTGTCGTGACAAAATCTCTGAAAGTTACAAATGAAATGACAAGGCTCCTATTTATAGGATGTCAAGTTCGCTGGTGGGATGCAAGTTCGGGCGAACTTGCTTAGTCAAGTTCGGCCGATCTTGACTACAAAACATACATTTCAAGCGAACTTGGCCTAAAACATACATAAACTTCTTCATTTCGCTCCTAAATACTGACTCGACGTTATACGATGACGTAGGCAACAGACATATGCATCAACAGACTCTCCCTTGGATGTTGCCGTAGTCATCATTCTTCAATTAAGTTCCACAGTAAGACTTGTTTATCACTTTTAAATTTTACATTTCTTTAGCATACTGTAATAGTCCACTGATGTACTATCATTTCCTTTTTGAGACACCGAATTCTTTTTACCTTTTTCAATGTTTTTGTACATTTTTGAAAATTTTCATATGTTTTTGTATTTTCCCAAATATTTCTCCCCCTAAAATCAAAAACATATTTTTGGATGTTAGTTTTTAAGAAATACTAAACTAGAAAGATAAATAACAAACCAATACGGATTACGTGAACTCGTCGTCCGATCCGTATTCAACCTCAGCTTCTGCACCTGTAAGCAAATTTTTAATACCGTTAAGCCTCATTAGATATTTAAATCAGCCTTTTGTTCATCGGTGTGGATTTTTTCTATTCGCACCAATTTCTTTTCGTAACAGTCACGAATGAAATGGTAACGAATTTCAATATGTTTAGTACATGAGTGATGAACCGGATTTTTAGTTATATCGATGGCTGCTTTGTTATCTACGAATAAAGGCGTATCAAGAAACCGCAGACCATAATCCCTCATCTGTTGTTGAATCCAGAGGATTTGAGAACAACAGCTGGAAGCAGAAATGTATTTTGCCTCACAGGTAGAGAGAGAGACCGTGGTCTATTTCTTGAACTGCCACGTTACCAAACGTGTTCCGAAGAACTTGCATCCTGCCGTTGTAGATTTCGAGTTCAGTTTGTCCACTCCGAAGTCTGAGTCAGCATATCCCGTTAGGTTGAAATTGTCATTCTTTTAAGTAACAGAAGATTCGCTTGACTATCTGCATGTGTGACACTCGAGGACTAGACTGATATCTCGCACATAAGCAGGTAGGATACATGATGTCTGGGCGAGATGCCGTCAGATGCATCAGAGATCCTATCATCGATTGATAGAGTGTGTCATCAACTTTGGATCCCGTCTTGTCTATGCAAATCCCATGATTCAGTGCCAGCGGAGTCGAAAGCGGCTTCGAGCTATCCATTTCAAAGTTCTTGAGAATGTCGTGAACATACTTTGTCTGATGAACGAATATGCCGTCTGGTAACTGATCGACCTGTAATCCGAGGAAGAATTTCATTTCACCCATGGAGGACATCTCGAATTTCTTCTTCATGATCTTTTCGAACTCTTTGCAAAGACTATCATCCATAGAACCGAACATGGTATCATCCACATAGATTTGTACAATTATTAGATGTGATCCAACTTCTCTGGTAAACAAAGTGTTGTCCATTGTGCCTCTCGTAAAACCGTTTCCAACGAGATGTTGCAATAACGTCTCGTACCAAGCTCTCGGGCTGGTGTAATCCGTACAAGGCTTTGTCCAGGAGATATGCTTTATTCTTGTTCATTGGATCAACGAAACCCGGTGGTTAGCCGACGTACACTTTAAACCCTTTCCAAGCTGCGAACGCGAGGAAAATGCCGATAGACTCTAATCGTGCAACCGGTGCATATACCTATGTATAATCAATACCCTCTTGCTGGTGGAAACCTTTAACAACCAGTCAAGCTTTGTTTCTGACTATTACACCACGATCGTCTCTTTTACACTTGAAGACCCACTTTGTATCTATAGCTTTCTGCTTCGGTGGCAAGTCTACAAGCTTCCAAACACCCAACTTCTCGAACTGTATTAATTCCTCTTGCATTGCTATCACCCAGTTCTCGTCACTCAAAGCTTCATTAACGGTCTTTGGCTCTATTTGAGAAATGAAACATGAGTAGTAGCAGTAGTTTTGAGTTGGAGCAACTCGGGTGTAGAAACAACTAAGTGCTTTATTGATTTAGCTTCTTGTACGCACACCAGTTTGTAATTCACCAATGATATTCGTTGAAGGATGGTAAGAATATGATCATGGCATTTCTTCTGTTGGAACATCAACTGAGCTTTGCTGATTTGAAACAATCAACTCACTGTTCATTTCAACATTAGGAGCACTCGATGAAGCTTCGTTCTGATTTCTCAGACTAGCAGATTGATTCAACATGTTAGAGATCTGCTCAACTTCTTCATCCGATGATGTTTCACCATCAGCATCAAATGTCGGCGCTTCATCTGAGTCAGAATTCTGATTCTGAGGCATGCTGGATTCTGATGATGTATTTCCTGGTTCAATAAAAGCATTCATTGGAGTTGTAGCAGGTGTTACTTCTACTTCAGAAACTTTTTCAACTTGAACACCGCTATTGCTAGCACCTGCTTAAGAAGATGAAGTATCCAAAGTGGGTTGATTAACCACAATTGGTCTAATGATTTGTTCTTGATTCGTCGACTGTTGAAGAAAATATAACGCTGCAATTTCTTCCTCAGAAGGTTCTTCCGGCAAGTCGATGACTTCCAAAGATCTTGGTAGTTGAACAACCACGCATCACCTCTTCTTTGGATAGGATCCGTATAGTTAAAGCAATCCACGTGCTGTGCTTCAATAACCTTTCTCAACGAAGGAACATATACTCTTCTTAGCGCGCATACCCGACCAAGAAACCTTCAAGAGATTTGGCTCCGAATTTACCATGGCGCACCAAATGGCTCTAAGAATTTCAAGTTCGGCTTCCGTCGGTTAATCATTTCAAAACAGGTTTCTTTGTTGGCTTGACATTGAGAACTCTGTTTAATATGTAGCAAGCCGCAGCAACCGCATCACTCTAGAAGCTGACTGGATGTTTTGAGTCTGCAAGCATGGTTCTCGCAGTTTCATTTAAAGTACTGTTCTTCCTTTCAGCGACACTGTTTTGATGCGGAGTGTAGGGTGCACTAAACTCGTGCAAGATCCCTTTAGCGTTGCAAAATTCTCTCATCTTATTATTCTTAAACTTTGTGCCATTGTCACTGCGAATTCATCGTACAGGAAGATGATAAAGGTTTTCTAACTTCTTGAAAAGAATCACCAAGTTTTCGAATTTTTCATCTTTTGATTCTTGGAAGAATACCCATGAATAACGCGAATAGTCATCTGTTACGACCAAGCGGTATAAGTCACCAGAAATACTTCGAACGTTGACAAGACCAAATAAATCCATGTGGAGACGTTCAAGCGGCAACTTGATTGAGTTCTGAATTTTCTTCGGATGTGATTTCTTGATCTGCTTTCCCATTTTACATTCTAAGCAGTGATCAGACATATGAAAGCTCCGAAGATTTACACCCTCTACTAGATCATTATGAACCAAGAAATTCATTTTTCGTACCCCATCTTTCGATGCCAAATAATAGAATCTTTCTCAGTAGCCTTTATCACAAAACATTGCGCCGATTTTGATGACGTGGTAGCGATGCCCATATCCAAGACATATAGATCATTCTCGTGCGGGGCTCGCATCAGAATCCACTCATCAGATATTTTGAAACCATGTTTCAGAATAATACATTCTTTGTCGTTGAAATGCACCGTGAACTTCTTGTCACAAATCTGCGATATGCTCAGAAGATTATTCTCTAGTTCTACGTTATAGTTCACACGATCAAAGGAAACAATGCCATTAGAGAGTTTCCCCTCGGCGACTATCCTTCCACCCTGATTACCGGCAAATCCAACATATCCACCATTGATAGCTTTTATTTCGAACAGCAACGCTTTCATTCCCGTCATATGCCTGGATGCTCCACTATCTAGAATCCACTTTGAATGTACAGATCTCTGGAGCCCCTGCACATGTTAAAATCTAATTAAATAGCGCGACCCAAGCCTTTTTGGTCTTGGGTTTTGGATAGAAATCTTTGTAATCATCTTCAAAATCTCTGTCTGATCCTCCACTGTCGTTTACATTTTCAAAACTTACTTTCTTTTTACCTTTTGAATTGTTACCACTTGTAATTTTGACAGTTTTGGATTTTGTCTTAGATTTTGATTCTTTTGTGTTATCAGTCTTTACAAGCTCAGACTTAATACCACTCTGGAAGAGCTAGAATTCTAACCTTGTGTCAGGACGTACGGGCCAAGGGACAGTCTCAGGTAGACAGTTTCTATGGGGCGTAGGCCTCCCAAAAGGTAACGAAAACATCGAATGTTGTTGACTTCTTCTTAGTAATCCAGGCTTGAGATTTTATGTTATCCTTCTTGATGTAAAACTTGTTTTCATTTACCTTAGAAGTTTCACCTTTTTCGAAAGTTGAGTATGTCTTTTCAGTTTTAGGTTTAACTTCTGGTTTTGATTCATTTCTTTTCAAAATCGTTACAGGTTTTACAAACTCTGGTTGCTTTGGTTTCACAACATCTGAACTTTCTTTTCTTTGAAGGTAAGTCGGCTTTGTTTTCGTACACTTGCATGCAATATGACCAATTTCGTTGCACTTGAAGCAAGTCCGATTATCATGTGAATGACCACTAGTGGATTTTACACCACTTGTGGCTTTCGCCTTATCTCGAAGTTCTTTCTGTTTCTTAAACTCGTCGTTTGATTGTTTACCGATCAAACTCTCTTCATGAACCGTGTTCGTCCCATAAACAAATTTCATGTTTTTATCTTTATACTCATGAAATGGTGACATTTTCTTTTTAGGTTCATCTGATTCCTCTAATCCCAACCCAGCTCTCCGGTTTTCCGGATGATCACCACCATTCTTTCGGTAGTTATTATAATTTCTTTTGGGTTTTGAATAGAATTTCTTTTCATTTTTCTCCAGGTCATCTGATGTGACTTCAACCAGCTTGAACAGTTTGTCTAATTGATCTTCTTTGACGTTCCGAATCGGAAAACTGTCATTAAAGTATAATCTATCAGATTCCTTAACCTTGTACATTACAACGTTAGGATCATCACATAGATCATCCTCTGACGATGTATCGTCATCTTTGGAATTTGTGTCAGAACTGTTTAAACTCGAGGTGGCGCTTTCTAAGCTGCCATCATCAGAATCGTTCAGAACATTTTCAACCACCTTTTTCACTACCGCACTATCATCATCTGATTTAGTATAGACTACGTCAATGTTCTTCGACAACTCATTTTTCTTTTCAGATAACAACTCAATGTTGAGTGCCTTATCCATCCCATCAACGATTTTGCGACAGTACTTCTCGTATAGGGGAGGAGGAACATTTCTGTATTCTTTACCAATTTTCTTTTTAGGTTTTTCTTCCGATGTAATTGTGGGAAGAATGTGATCAATGACATATGCGTTAGTTGTGTAACTTCTTAAAAGTTGTTGAACACGTTATGTTTCAACTTTCATGTCCTGGAGTTGTTGTTTGGTCTCAGCAATAGTGTTAATATAGATGTTTATTGCTTTTTGTTTATCCATTACTGTACCTTTCAACATCCTTACAGTATCATGTTGTTCAATATTACTTCTATCGAGCCTGCCATAATCATCTTTCATTTTGTTATACGCTTCCTTCATTGTACGATAATCGTATTTGAAATGTTCATTATGTACATTGAGTTCAGCAATGATCTATGATTTTTTGGCACATTCAGCACATGGCTCGGTGCATTTTGTACAAGGTTTCTCAACCTCTACAACTTGTACTTTAACAACTTCCTTTACCTATGGACCTACCTTGGTTAGATTTGCCATCAAAGCTTTATCGGCAATGTCCTTGAGGTTTTCAGCATTCATTTCTTGAGCAACATTGATAACTTCTTCATCAATAGATTTCTCATTGGCAACTTGCTCCTGAGAACTTCCGTCAAAGTGACCTGCAAAACTATCACAAGAGTTAGGAGATAAAATGCCTTGATTCTTCATGTGAAGATACTCCTCTTCCTCCTGTTGTTGTAGATACTGTTCCAATAAAATACTCTCTAGAACCGCTGCTTCTTCGGCAGATGTATCTTCAATGATTTGAGCCATCTATGCAACTCCGGTCTTCTTACCGATATAAGAGTTCCAGTCGAAATCATCGCCTTCATTTGATGCAATCATAGCTTCTCAGTGTTGCAACTATTTGGTTTCTCTTAGATTTCAATCTGAATCTTCTTCGGGAATGGTTTATACTGAAGTGATTTCCTGTAGTACTCGTTGCCACCTCCGAATGGACTCTGATTACCCGTTGCTTTAGGGTTTTTGCATTCCCTCTTGAAATGCCTTTCTGTTGGCATCTGAAGCACGTCACCTTCGTTTTATCGAACCCTAGGTTTGTGACATCCCAGCTTTTCAGGTATCTTAAACGCGCTACTTTATGGTTATTCACTCCTATGCTGATTTAATTCGGAGAATTAAATTACACGCTCGCAATAACTACGCTAACTTTGTGAATTTATAGGGTGAATTACGTGCTATGTGTTATTAGACGGGTTGTATCTGAATTACGTGCTATGTGTTATTAGACGTTTGTGAATCTATTGCGTCTCACTCCAAATACGTGATTTAATATTTTATAAACTCCGTGTCGCGAATAATATTTTAGTAACTTCTATTTATAAACCGAACCAAGCCTGTGAAATGTTTCGACTTCGCGACCAAGCAAACCCAACCCGCCACCCACACCCCCTTGCGACCCACACCTCCTTGCGGCCCAAGGAAATAACCCAAACTTGCGGCCCAAGGCAGTAACCCAAACCGCCCCCCCCCCCTATCACGACCCCCCTTTATGTATACATGCATGTTGTGGGTAGCCTTCAAAAGAAAACCCTAATGCTCTAAGTTGAAGTCGACGGCAGCCCCCCCTCTCACGGTCGCGCAAGTCTACACTCTCGGATCGATTCCAAGCTTATCCCGGTTCGCTAATCATCATCGTTTCAAGGTTAGGGTTTAATTGTATTGTGATTCACACTAGGTTTTGTGTAATCTTGATCATGATTATGTGCTTGTATGATTATTACTATGAAAAAGTGTTGCGGTGTATGATTAGGTCGGATGAATATGCGAATCTTTGCGATTGTGATGATATGTTGAATACTAAAATCGTAGGCTGCGTTTTATCGATAAAGATCATGATATATATTTAGGGTTTGCATGAATATTGATATATTTGATGATATTTGACAAGTTAACCTGCTGTTAATCAATACAACTAAGCGTCATGACCGTTTAAACATATTCTAATGCGATAAAGACGAAAACAGTAAGCTGATTGACATTTACAGCCAACTTAAGTTGGCTGTAACCTGATCATTTTTTATCGAAAAGTGGATTTTCTGAAGTCTAAAACGTGTATTTTTGAAAAACGCTTCAAATGGCGCTAGATTCATATTTTTCTGAGGTCATTTTCTACTTTTAAATGGTCATTTAGTGCAGCAGCTGAAGCTGCGTAAATTCTGCAGAATTTGCAGGTTGTTTATCGAGTCGGATCTCATAGTCTGTATGGGGTTAGGTCACGAAATTTGTACAGTAACTGGAGACGGGAATTTCCGAAAATCTCCCACTAGAATTTTGTTAATTGGATGAACGATTATTTTTAAATAATTATTCTCGTGGACTGCAGTCAGAAAGCGACGAATCTGACTGCAGCCTAGTATGTAAATGTTTATAAATAATTAGTAAAGATTTAGGATTTGAAAATTTTACACAAAATTATATAGTCTAATTGACACCTCTTGTAAAAAAATTGGAATTTTTGGAATGTTGGAACTATTTTATAAAAATCCTCGAAAACAGCCCAGTTATGAGCGTACAAGCTGAAACATGATAACTTGTGTTTGTGTGTACCTAAGTGTTGTATGAGTTATCCTGTGTTTATGACAAGTTGGTTTGATCGTTATTTTGCATGGTGATACTTTGCATGGATGATTATGGTTTCGAATTGGTTATTACGTGTGCCGTACTGTGTGTTAGTTATGCATAGGGTTTTGTGTCAGTGTGTTCACACATTAACTTTAAATCGGTTGACATGTTAGGACGCGATTAGCGGTTTCATCATTTGCTTCTTTTGCGTTTATTCTAAACGAGCAATTTAAGGTGAGTTCATGGCCCCTATTTTATCCGGTTTTGAACAACAGAGGGAGAAACATGTATACGCTCTACAACTCTATCTTTTACGTTATGCGAAATTAACGTCGTTAAACTATTCGGTAACTAAGTTAATGTTAATGTATGTTATGGTCACTAAGTAGCTTTATCACGGAAGTCCTCAACCAACTCTCGGATCGTTAGTATTGGGTTAGATAGCGGGGAAATTATAGTAGTACTACTGGGCCCGACAAGCCCCACCCGAGCTAGTCGCGCTAGCCGACCGGGAATGGTCAACGGGTGATTAATTTGGCCTAACTTTCGCCATGGTCAGTGATAGACCTGGCAACACAGAGGCAACAATAGTCAGCTTCGATCACGAACTCTTATGTGACGTAACTTTAGGCTCGCTACCTACATGTTAACATTGAACTTATTTACGAACCAACATTATTATTCCAGGTTAGGAATAATGGAACTATGTCGTTATCTCGTGTTAGGGATAACGGAGAAAAACAGTCTTTTAAACCGAACTTGTGAACTTATAAAAACCTATGAAATCACTCTTCTTTAATGTTGACACTTGTTTCTTTGCATGTTTCTCAGGACGCTAGGAGTGCTAGGTGCACTCACTTGCATTTGATCAAGACATTTTTATCGAGTCTTATTTACGAATAATGTTTGGGATTTTGGTTTTGGCGTTTATGTTGGCGCCTGTTACTTAATTTTAATGCTTTCGCTAAACTTTGAAACCTTGATATTTTGAAAATGACTATGCATGTTTACAAAAAATGTTTTTGGAAAACATTTAAATAAATCATATAGAGTCGTTCGATATTGCTAGTGTCTGAGATTCTGGTTTGATCACACGCCTTGCGGTAATACTCCGCAAGTGGAAATTGAGGGTGTGACAGATTGGTATCAGAACCTCTAGCTATAGAGAACCGGGTTTGCATTAAAAGTAGACCTAAACTATAGCTGTTACACGACACTAGAATTAGTTGGCACCAAACTATGATATCTTGTTATGTGTTATACTACAATTGTTCTATGTGATATGTATATGTATATTGTGATATACGCAACTCGTAACTAACTACACCAACCCAGCAGGATATGTCATCATCATCGTCCGACAGATCTCGACAATCAAGGGCGCCGGGGAAGGCACCCATGGTCGAACCCTCACCACCTCGTGGCGTGGAGACACTCTCAGCTGCTAAGAAAAGACTCGCTCTAGGAGGGGAGTCGTCCTCCCGTCCGACCACCACTATACCGGTCAAACCGGTCAACTCTTTAGGAATGGGGGACGATCTGCTTAGAGATGTGGTAAGGAAACAACAAGAACAGCTGGAGAGAATGCAGGAGACTATCGAAGCACAGGGATGTCTGATACGTCAGCTGATTCGTAAAACTGGAGAGCTCGAGGAAGAGCAAGATGAGAATAGGAGAGTTCGAAACATTTTAGCTAAGGACCTTCGTGATGAGCAGCTGAGGGTTGACTGGCTCGAAGACAGAGTTCTTGAGTCCAGTTGGAGGATTCACGAACTGGAGCAGAACCAAGCACCACCTATCCAAGTACCCGTACCAGCACCAGCACCGGCCCCTCCAGCACCGGTAGAAGACGAAGAGGAGGATCCAAAGGAAGACCCGGAGGAGGATCCGGAGGAAGAAGAGCCGGAAAAGGACCCGGCTGTTGAAGCTGAAAACGCTGAAGAGGAACACGGCAGTGATAGCGACTTGGGAGATGGAGACATAGATGACTAACTCGCCTCACCAATCTCCGTTTTGTTTCCTTTAGTTTGTTTGTTTCCCATTTATGTTTGAACTTGGAAATTTTATAATTATACTGATATGTTTGGTTGGTATTTTGTGAGACATTACAATTTATTTAATCAAATGTTCCTTTTGATTGTTTAATTTGTTGGGTTGACATAAATTGTGTGATCATTGAAGTGTGGAATATGATAACTATATTGGATATATACTTATCGGTGTGTGTTTGTGTTGTCTTGCGAAGATCTGAAATGGCAACCGGTCGTCGCGGGAATCTCAACATGTCAACTGAAGAATTGGCCGCTTTAATCCAAGAACACGTGAATGCTGCTCTGGCAGGTGTTCCTAACCCACCAGCAGGTAACCATTATTAAATTTTCATGGGAAAATCTAATAGTTTGGCTAGTAGACTTTCTCGCTGACTACCTATCCTCTATCCTCAGGAGGGGGTCTTAACCCCTACAAGATGTTCTTGGATGCGAAACCGAGCAAGTTCACGGGAGTTGAAGGACCTATAGGACTGGTCCGTTGGGTTGAAAAGTCTGAATCGGTTTTTGAAATGTGCAATTGCCTTGAAACGAATAAGGTCAAGTATGCTGCCTCGACGTTGGAAAATGGGGCATTAACCTGGTGGAACGCACAAGTCCAAACGCGTGGACTTGTTGCGGCGAACGCAATGGCCTGGACCGAATTCAAATCTCTAATCAAGGAGGAATACTGTCCGCGGGACAGAGTTCAGCAATTAGAACAAGCGTTATGGAAACACAAGATGGTCGGGTCAGAAATTGAAGCGTACATGATCTGGTGTTCCTTTGTCCCGATTTGGCTTACACCGTCGATAAACGACTTGAGTTTAATCTTGGGGGTCTGGTCCCTGAGATCCAGGGCATGGTAGTGTCTAGCAACCCTACGATGGAGCATCAAGCGATTAGACTGGAACATAAACTCACCGATAAGGTGGTGTGTGACATCCCGGTTTTTCGGACAACTTAAACGCAATACTTTTCGAATAAATTATGTGCTACGTATTAAACGTTTATAAGTTGGTGTGTTATTATGTGATATCCGAGTTCGTGTTTTATGTTAGTTATAATGTATAGACGTAATAAATAAACAAATGATCGAGCCAAACCGCGACACGAGCCGGTCTCTTTTCTTACGACTCAAGAAACCAAGACTAGGAGTGAACCAAGTTTAAACCCAAACCATGTCGCGAGCAAACAACCCAAACCGACCCACCCAAGCCCTCGGCCGCGAGACACCAAACCGTAACCTCCTTATCTCTTTGCGCTATATATACAAACACACATGCATGTTGCTTCACAAAAACAAAAACACAAGAAACCCTAGTGAGAAAGAAGCCGACGGCAGCCCTTGTTCATCTCTTCGACCGCAAACAGCCTTCCGCTTGTTCCATTGATC
Source organism: Scalesia atractyloides (assembly GCA_947069175.1). Classification (NCBI taxonomy): domain Eukaryota; kingdom Viridiplantae; phylum Streptophyta; class Magnoliopsida; order Asterales; family Asteraceae; genus Scalesia; species Scalesia atractyloides. Next base: position 56,970,156 of record CAMTDV010000017.1, read on the forward strand.
GCGAGCAGCCTCTTCCTTCTTCATATCGATCGAGAGCAGCCCACTTGTTCACTCCCTCGATCACAAACAACCTACTCCTTCTTCCCGGTCGCGAACAACACTTCCTTCTCGGTTACGGATCTTCTCGGTCGCAATTATCTTTGATCATCGGTTCCTCATCTCACTCACGGTTCGTTTACCTTATCATTAAAGATTAGAATTTATCATTTGTTACAAGATCATATTCGGATATATGTGTTTGAATGAAGTGATTGTGTTGTTTTCGGATTATATGTTTGAATGCAAGGTTATGTTAGCCGATTTGTTAATAATGTTTGCATGTGATGTTTGTTCGAAATCTGAAAATCATAGGCTGTGTTTGTTTATAAAAACTAGAGATGTTGATTAGGGTTTGCATGGATATGATATATGTATTGATCTATGATGGGAAAAATCAGTTCTTGATCGCCTAGGTTCATTGTATCGACGGTTATTGCGAATTAATTGTGATAAAATGCTGAAACAGTTTGCTGAATGATAGTTACAGCCGACTTCAACTGGCTGTAACTCGGTAGTTAGTTGTCGAAAAACGGATTTTCTGAAGTCTAAAACGTAGAGATTTGAATAACGAATCTAATGGCGCTGGATTCATATTTTTCTGAAGTCGTTTGATATTTTTAAGTGGCCAAATAAGTTCAGTAACTAAAGCTGTGAAAATCCTGAAATTTTGTTAGTTGTTTATCGAGTTGGATCTAATAATCTGTAGGGAGTCGAATCATGAAATTTGTACAGAAACTAGGTATGGAAATTTCCGGGCAACTCCAACTGGAATTTTGTTAATTGGACGATCAGTGATTTTTAAATAAATTCTTCCGTGGACTGCAGTCAGAAAGCGACGAATCTGACTGTAGCCTAGTATATTAATATTTATGGATAATTGGTAAAGTATTAGGACTTGAAAAATTTATATAAATTTCTACAGTATAATTTTCACCTTCTGTAAAATAATTGGAATTTTTGGAATGTTGGAACTATTTTATAAAAATCCTAGAAAATAGCCGAATTATGAGTATGTAAGTTGAAACTTGATAACTTGTGAATGTGTGCACCAAGGTGTTGTATGGATTGGATTATGTTCATGATAAATTGTTTTGATTGCTATGTTCACATGAGGATACTTGCATGCATGTTTGAGTGTTAGGAAGTTTGATTGTGTGTATCACTTTGTGCGTAAATTATGTGTAGAATTTTGTATTGGTGTGTTCACACACTGACTTGAAATCAATTGGTTTGTTAGGACGCAATTAGCGGTCCCATCCTTTACGAATTCTTTGCTACACTAACCGAGCAACTAAAGGTGAGTTCACGGCCCCTAACTTTATCTGGTTTTTAAACAACAGGGGGAGAAACATGTATACACTCTTCAAACTCAATCTCTTTACGTTATACGAAATTAACGTCACATAACTATTCGGTAACTAAGTTGATGTTAATGTAATGTTATGGTCACTAAGCAACTATATCACATAAGTCCTCAACAATCTCTCGGATCGTTAGTATTGGGTTTTAATAGCGGGGAAATTATAAGTAGTACTACTGGGCCCGACAAGCCCCATCCGAGCTAGTCGCGCTAGCCGACCGGGTATGGTCAACGGGTGAATAATTTGGCCTAACTTCGCCATGGTCAGTGATAGGCCTGGCAACACGGAGGCACAACAGTCAGCTTCGATCGTGAACACTTACGTGACATGACTTTAGGCTAGCTACCTATATATGTTAACATTGAACTTAATTACGAATCAACTATATTATCCCGGGTTGGGGATAATGGAAACAACAACAATATTATTCCGGGTTTGGAATAATGGAACCAACATCATTATTATTCCGGTTAAGGAATAATGGAACTATCGGTATTATTCCGGGTTGGGAATAATGGAACTAAATCGTTATCCCGGGTTAGGGATAACGGGGGAAGCAAACTCATAACCGAACAAACGAATTTATGAAAACCTGTGAACTCACTCATCTTTAATGTTGACACTTGTTTCTTTACATGTTTCTCAGGACGCTAGGAGCTCTAGGTGCACTCACTTGCATTGAACAAGACATCTTTTATCGAGTCTCATTTACAAACATTGTTATGGGTTTTTCAATTGTTTTGGCGTTTGTGTTGGCGCCCGTTTCACTACTTATTTTATACTTCCGCTCAACCATAAAAACTAATGCTTCCGCTAAACATTGGTAACTAACTAAGACAATATAAAATCTACGATGAATGGTTAAACAAATGATTTTTGGAAAACGTATTATCAAATCATATAGAGTCGTTCGACGTACTAGTGTTTCAGATTCTGGTTTGTTCACACGCCTCGCTGTAAAACTCCACAAGTGGAAATTGAGGGTGTGACAGATTGGTATCAAAGCCACTAGCTATAGAGAACCAGGTTTGCATTAAAAGTAGACCTAAACTATAGCTGATTACACGACACTAGACATAGTTTGGCACCAAACTGATTATATCTTATTATGTGATGTACCACAACTGTGTATGTAGATTATGACTTCATAATAAGAAATGAAAACAACTCGTAACTAACTACACGACCTAACAGGCAATGTCATCATCATCATCATCATCCGACAAACTTTCGCACCCAAGGGCGCCAGGAAAGGCACCTATGGTGGAACCCTTACCATCTTATGGCGTGGAGACACGCTCAGCTGCGAGGAAAAGGCTCGCTCTGGGGGAGGAGTCGTCATCACGCCCAATCATCGCCGTGCCGGTCAAACCGGTTAACTCTGTAGAAGTAGGAAATGACCTACTTAGAAACATGATACAGAAACAACAAGAACAATTAGAAAGAATGCAGGAAACCATCCTAGCACAGGGATGGATGATCCGACAACTGACAGGTAAAACCGACTCGCTCGAGGAAGAGCAACATACGAGTAAGATAGCTCGTAACACCTTAGCCAGAGATCTGCGTGCTGAGCAGATAAGAGCCGACTGGCTCGAAGACAGAGTCCTGGAAAATAGTTGGAGCATTCAGGAGCTAGAGCAAAATCAAGCACCTGCACCAGCACCGGCCCCTCCAGTGCCGGTAGAGGAGGATCCGGAAGAGGATCCTGAAGAGGATCCGGAAAAGGATCCAGAAGAGGACCCAGAGGAGGACCCAGAGGAGGATCCAGAGGAGGATCCGGAGGAGGACCCAGCTGCAGAAGCCGGGAATGCCGCGCAGGATGACGGCAACGACAGTGATTTGGGGGATGGAGACGTAGACGACTGACACGTCTCGCTTATTTTATTTACTTTCCTTCAGTCTATTTATTTTCCCACTTGTGTTTAAACTTGAGACTTTATAGTGAATTCATATGTTTGGTTGGTACTTTGTAAGACGTTGAAACTTCATTTAATCAAGTATTTCTTTTGACTATTTAATATATTTGAGTTGACATAACTTGAGAATTATTTAAGTACGAGTAGGATAACTATATTGGATATATAGACTTATCGGAGTGTGTTTATGTTGTTTTTCGAAGATCTAAATGGCAACTGGACGACGTGGAAACCTTAACATGACGCCCGAATAACTAGCTGCAATGATTCAAGAGCACGTGAACACGGCTCTAGCGGGTGTTCAGAACCAACCGGCAGGTAACCATTATTACATTTTCATATGAAAATCTAATAGTTGGGCTAGTAGAATTCCTCGCTGACTACCTGTTCTCTGTCAGCAGGAGGGGGTTTTAACCCCTACAAGATGTTCCTCGACGCGAAACCAAGCAAATTCTCGGGGGCAGAAGGACCCATAGGACTGGTCCGCTGGATCGAAAAATCTGAATCAGTATTTGAAATGTGCAACTGTCTAGAGGCCAACAGGTCAAGTATGCAGCCTCAACACTGGAAGATGGGGCACTAACTTGGTGGAATGCACAAGTCCAAACGCGTGGACTTATAGCTGCAAATGCAATGGCCTGGGCCGAGTTTAAGGCCCTAATCAAAGAAGAGTACTGTCCGCGAGACAAAGTGCAACAGTTGGAGCAAACTTTATGGAACCACAAAATGGTGGGATCTGAAATCGAAGCATACACAGCAAAACATCATGACTTGGTATTTCTGTGTCCCGATCTGGCCAACATTGTGGAGAAAAGACTCGAGTTCTATCTTGGGGGTCTGGTCCCGGAGATTCAGGGTATGGTAATGGCTAGTAACCCTGCAACTGAACATCCAGCAATCCGATTGGCGCACAAACTCACCGATAAGGTGGTGGAACAAAAGAAGTTGCCAGCTCGGGGTACAACTGAAGTTGCTCCTGATAATAAAAGAAAGTTTGAAGACTCGTCTGTTCGACAGTCTTCGTCATCCCAGCCACAACAGGGGAACCAGAAACGGTTCAATCATTACAACAGCCACCGGGGTCACCAAAATCAGCCCGCCAACAACAACAACAACAACCAGAACGCAAGCGGCTATGTAGGTCGAAAGCCGCAGTGCAACCGCTGTAATCTTCATCATAACGGCCCTTGTGCCGGAAGTCGCTGCCAACGATGTGGCAAGATGGGACATGCAGCAAAGGATTGTCGTGGGGAAATCATGTCCCGACAGAACCAAAATCAACCCCAAGGCCCACAACAGGGTGTTAACCGGGGATGCTATCAGTGTGGTAGCACTGCCCACTTCAAAAGAGACTGCCCACAGCTGCGTAACAACAACAACAATGGTGGGAACAACCACAACCACAATAACCACAACAACAACAATAACAACAACAATAATGGAAATGGTGGCACAGGAGGTGCCAAAGGTCGCGCATTTACATTGGGCCGCGGAGAGGCCAGAAACGACTCGAACGTGGTCACCGGTAAGTTTCCCCTTAATGAACATTTTGCTACTGTGCTTTTTGATACGGGTGCGGATAGGAGCTTTATATCTGAGTCTTTTAGGAAGAACCTAAATCTCACGCCTAAACCATTAGAGACCCCTTATGTTATAGAATTAGCCGATGGTAATTCTGTAGATGTGACCCATATAGTATCCGGCTGTCAACTCAAACTCGCGGGTCACACTTTTACCATTGATCTGATGACAACTACCCTGGGTAGTTTTGACGTGGTAGTCGGAATGGACTGGCTATCCGACGTCCGGGCTGAAGTTCTCTGCTTCGAAAAATCTATCCGTATTCCGCTCTCTAATGACGAAATCTTGACGGTGCAAGGCGAGAAGGCAAGCGCCGTCACCAACATCATCTCTTACATGCAAGCCCAGAAGTATCTTCGGAGAAAGAACTCCTTCGCTTTACTCACACTGGTTACCGAACAGCCTAAGGACGAGAAATGTATAGAAGACATCCCTGTCGTCCGTGATTTTTCCGATGTATTCCCAGAGGAATTACCTGGTCTTCCACCCCATCGACAATTGGAGTTTGAAATCGAATTGGCGAACCATGCAACTCCTATCGCCAAGGCTCCATACCGCCTAGCTCCAGCCGAGCTGCAGGAGCTGTCTACCCAACTTCAGGAGCTGTTAGAAAAGGGATTTATCCGACCAAGCGCTTCGCCATGGGGAGCTCTAGTCCTTTTTGTCAAGAAGAAGGACGGGACCTTCCGCATGTGCATCGACTACAGGGAACTCAACAAGGTTACTGTCAAGAACCGATACCCGTTACCTCACATCGACGATCTCTTCGACCAACTTCAAGGGTCAAGCTACTACTCCAAGATTGACCACGGTCCGGTTACCATCAGCTACGCGTCAGGGGGGAGGATGTCGCCAAGACGGCATTTCAACTCGGTATGGCCATTATGAGTTCTTGGTCATGCCCTTCGGTCTCACCAACGCACCCGCGGTGTTCATGGACCTCATGAACCGTGTGTGTAAACCATACCTCGACAAGTTTGTCATTGTGTTCATCGATGACATACTCATCTACTCTAAAAATGAAGAAGAACATGCTGAACATCTACGATTACTGCTAGGATTACTTCAACAGGAGAAGCTATATGCCAAGCTTTCAAAGTGTGATTTCTGGATTCGGGAAGTTCAGTTTCTTGGGCATATCGTAAATGAAAAGGGTATCCACGTAGACCCTGCCAAGATTGAAGCCATCAAAAACTGGGAAGCACCCAGGACACCGACGGAGATCCGCCAATTTTTGGGTTTGGCTGGTTACTACAGACGCTTCATCGAGGGATTTTCAAAGATCGCACAACCGCTTACTACCCTCACCCAGAAAGGCATCAAGTATGCTTGGGGTGACAAGCAGGAAGCGGCATTTCAATTGCTGAAACAAAAACTTTGCAGTGCACCCATTCTGTCCTTGCCGGAAGGGACAGATGACTTTGTAGTATATTGTGATGCTTCCATTCAGGGGTTGGGATGCGTACTGATGCACGCGATAAGGTCATCGCGTATGCGTCCCACCAACTGAAGGTTCACGAGAAAAACTACACAACGCATGACCTGGAATTGGGAGCAGTAGTGTTTGCACTTAAGATTTGGAGACACTACCTCTATGGAACGAAGTGCACAATCTTCACAGACCACAAGAGCCTCCAACACATCTTTGATCAAAAGGAGTTGAACATGCGACAGCGTCGCTGGGTCGAACTCTTGAACGATTATGAGTGTGCCATTCGGTATCACCCGGGTAAAGCTAACGTGGTAGCTGATGCCCTCAGTAGGAAGGAACACTTGAAACCTAGCCGTGTACGAGCATTACAACTCACTATTCATTCGGGGCTACCCGAACAAATACGCGACGCCCAGTTAGAAGCAGTTAAGGAGGAAAACGTCAAGGCCGAATCGGTGGGAAAAATGGAACGCGATTGGGAAGTAAAACCCAATGGAGCCCGGTATTTCATGAATCGCATACGGGTACCTCTCTACGGAAACCTCAGAGAGCTAGTCATGGACGAAGCTCACAAATCCCGATACTCTGTCCATCCTGGTTCGGATAAGATGTATCAAGACCTTAAAGCTGCGTATTGGTGGCCCAACATGAAAGCTGATATAGCCACCTACGTGAGTAAGTGTTTGACTTGTGCAAAAGTCAAGGTAGAGTATCAAAAGCCATCGGGGCTACTCCAACAACCTGAGATCCCAGTGTGGAAATGCGATCAGATCTCGATGGACTTCATCACTAAACTCCCGCGAACTTTGGGTGGTTGCGATACCATTTGGGTGATTGTGGATCGTTTAACTAAGTCCGCACACTTCCTAGCTATTAAAGAAACAGATAAGATGGAGAAGTTGACTCACATCTACATTAAGGAAGTAGTTTCTCGGCACGGAATGCCAACGTCCATCATCTCAGACAGAGATGCTCGCTTCACATCCAACTTTTGGCAGTCACTTCAGAAAGCGTTGGGAACACGCTTAGATATGAGCATAGCCTATCACCCTCAGACTGATGGTCAAAGCGAAAGGACCATACAGACCTTGGAAGACATGCTTAGGGCATGCGTAGTAGACTTTGGAAATAGTTGGGAAATCCACCTGCCTTTAGTGGAATTCTCATATAACAACAGTTATCATACGAGTATTTCGGCAGCACCGTTTGAGGCATTGTACGGTCGTAAATGTAGATCACCGGTCTGTTGGGCAGAAATCGGTGACAGCCAACTTACAGGCCCTGAGTTGATACTTGAGGCTACTGAAAAGATTGTACAAATCAGAAACCGCATGGCGGCGACACGAGATCGACAGAAAAGTTACGCTGATCAACGACGCAAACCGCTCGAATTTCAAGTAGGCGACCGCGTCCTACTGAAGGTGTCACCCTGGAAGGGTGTAATCCGTTTTGGAAAATGGGGCAAACTAAACCCACGGTACGTAGGTCCGTTTGTAATCTTGAAACGTATTGGACCTGTAGCTTATCAATTAGACCTTCCTGCCGAACTCAGTGGAGTTCACAACGTGTTTCACGTGTCAAATCTGAAGAAGTGTCTATCAGATGAAACTCTAGTCATTCCATTGGATGAGATTCAAGTGGATGAACAACTGCACTTTGTGGAACAGCCTATCGAGATCATGGATCGTGAGATCAAGACTCGAAGGCACAGCAAGATTCCGATCGTTAAGGTTCGTTGGGACTCTAAGCGTGGACCGGAGTTCACGTGGGAAAGAGAGGACCAAATGAAAAGCAAATACCCACACCTCTTTGTAGCTGAGCAGCAAACTAACGATACCAGTAACTAAATTTTCGGGACGAAAATTCTTTCAACATGGGGATGATGTGACAACCTGGAAATTTCTCATACTTTCGCGTACCATTGTTAACTAAATCCTTGTGCATGGCACTTGGGAATCTTTGTGCATGGCACTTGGGAACTTCTTGTAACTTCGCATACCATCGTTAACGAACTAACTCTTTGTGCGTGGCACTCTAAACATGTACGCTGCATTCTAACCACGTTTACTCAATTTTCGGGACGAAAATTCTTTCAACATGGGGATAATGTGACATCCCGGTTTTTCGGACAACTTAAACGCAATACTTTTCGAATAAATTATGTGCTACGTATTAAACGTTTATAAGTTGGTGTGTTATTATGTGATATCCGAGTTCGTGTTTTATGTTAGTTATAATGTATAGACGTAATAAATAAACAAATGATCGAGCCAAACCGCGACACGAGCCGGTCTCTTTTCTTACGACTCAAGAAACCAAGACTAGGAGTGAACCAAGTTTAAACCCAAACCATGTCGCGAGCAAACAACCCAAACCGACCCACCCAAGCCCTCGGCCGCGAGACACCAAACCGTAACCTCCTTATCTCTTTGCGCTATATATACAAACACACATGCATGTTGCTTCACAAAAACAAAAACACAAGAAACCCTAGTGAGAAAGAAGCCGACGGCAGCCCTTGTTCATCTCTTCGACCGCAAACAGCCTTCCGCTTGTTCCATTGATCGCGAGCAGCCTCTTCCTTCTTCATATCGATCGAGAGCAGCCCACTTGTTCACTCCCTCGATTACAAACAACCTACTCCTTCTTCCCGGTCGCGAACAACACTTACTTCTCGGTTACGGATCTTCTCGGTCGCAATTATCTTTGATCATCGGTTCCTCATCTCACTCACGGTTCGTTTACCTTATCATTAAAGATTAGAATTTATCATTTGTTACAAGATCATATTCGGATATATGTGTTTGAATGAAGTGATTGTGTTGTTTTCGGATTATATGTTTGAATGCAAGGTTATGTTAGCCGATTTGTTAATAATGTTTGCATGTGATGTTTGTTCGAAATCTGAAAATCATAGGCTGTGTTTGTTTATAAAAACTAGAGATGTTGATTAGGGTTTGCATGGATATGATATATGTATTGATCTATGATGGGAAAAATCAGTTCTTGATCGCCTAGGTTCATTGTATCGACGGTTATTGCGAATTAATTGTGATAAAATGCTGAAACAGTTTGCTGAATGATAGTTACAGCCGACTTCAACTGGCTGTAACTCGGTAGTTAGTTGTTGAAAAACGGATTTTCTGAAGTCTAAAACGTAGAGATTTGAATAACGAATCTAATGGCGCTGGATTCATATTTTTCTGAAGTCGTTTGATATTTTTAAGTGGCCAAATAAGTTCAGTAACTAAAGCTGTGAAAATCCTGAAATTTTGTTAGTTGTTTATCGAGTTGGATCTAATAATCTGTAGGGAGTCGAATCATGAAATTTGTACAGAAACTAGGTATAGAAATTTCCGGGCAACTCCAACTGGAATTTTGTTAATTGGACGATCAGTGATTTTTAAATAAATTCTTCCGTGGACTGCAGTCAGAAAGCGACGAATCTGACTGCAGCCTAGTATATTAATATTTATGGATAATTGGTAAAGTATTAGGACTTGAAAAATTTATATAAATTTCTACAGCATAATTGTCACCTGCTGTAAAATAATTGGAATTTTTGGAACGTTGGAACTATTTTATAAAAATCCTAGAAAATAGCCGAATTATGAGTATATAAGCTGAAACTTGATAACTTGTGAATGTGTGCACCAAGGTGTTGTATGGATTGGATTATGTTCATGATAAATTGTTTTGATTGCTATGTTCACATGAGGATACTTGCATGCATGTTTGAGTGTTAGGAAGTTTGATTGTGTGTATCACTTTGTGCGTAAATTATGTGTAGAATTTTGTATTGGTGTGTTCACACACTGACTTGAAATCAATTGGTTTGTTAGGACGCAATTAGCAGTCCCATCCTTTACGAATTCTTTGCTACACTAACCGAGCAACTAAAGGTGAGTTCACGGCCCCTAACTTTATCCGGTTTTTAAACAACAGGGGGAGAAACATGTATACACTCTTCAAACTCAATCTCTTTACGTTATACGAAATTAACGTCACATAACTATTCGGTAACTAAGTTGATGTTAATGTAATGTTATGGTCACTAAGCAGCTATATCACATAAGTCCTCGACAATCTCTCGGATCGTTAGTATTGGGTTTTAATAGCGGGGAAATTATAAGTAGTACTACTGGGCCCGACAAGCCCCATCCGAGCTAGTCGCGCTAGCCGACCGGGTATGGTCAACGGGTGAATAATTTGGCCTAACTTCGCCATGGTCAGTGATAGGCCTGGCAACACGGAGGCACAACAGTCAGCTTCGATCGCGAACACTTACGTGACATGACTTTAGGCTAGCTACCTATATATGTTAACATTGAACTTAATTACGAATCAACTATATTATCCCGGGTTGGGGATAATGGAAACAACAACTTTATTATTCCGGGTTTGGAATAATGGAACCAACATCATTATTATTCCGGTTAAGGAATAATGGAACTATCGGTATTATTCCGGGTTGGGAATAATGGAACTAAATCGTTATCCCGGGTTAGGGATAACGGGGGAAACAAACTCATAACCGAACAAACGAATTTACGAAAACCTGTGAACTCACTCATCTTTAATGTTGACACTTGTTTCTTTACATGTTTCTCAGGACGCTAGGAGCTCTAGGTGCACTCAAGACATCTTTTATCGAGTCTCATTTACAAACATTGTTATGGGTTTTTCAATTGTTTTGGCGTTTGTGTTGGCGCCCGTTTCACTACTTATTTTATGCTTCCGCTCAACCGTAAAAACTAATGATTCCGCTAAACATGGGTAACTAACTAAGACAATATAAAGTCGTTCGACGTACTAGTGTTTCAGATTCTGGTTTGTTCACACGCCTCGCGGTAAAACTCCGCAAGTGGAAATTGAGGGTGTGACATGGTGGAGCAAAGGAAGTTACCACCTAGGGGTGCAACTGAAATTGTCGCGGACAACAAAAGGAAATTCGAAGACTCTCCTGCTCGGCAGTCTTCATCAGCCCAGCTACAACAAGGAAACCAGAAGCGGTCCAACAACTTCAACAACAATCGGGGTCACAACAATCAGTCTGCCAACAACACCCAGAACTCGAGCGGCTATGCGGGTCGAAAGCCGCAATGTAATCATTGTAACCTCCATCATCACGGCCCTTGCACCGGAAATCGCTGCCAACGATGTGGCAAAGCAGGACACGCGGCAAAGGATTGTCGCGGGGATATCATGTCACGACAAAATCAGAACCAGCACCAGGGTAATAACCGGGGATGTTATCAATGCGGTAGCACTGCCCATTTCAAGCGAGACTGTCCGCAACTTCGCAACAACAACAATGGTGGGAATAACAACAATAACAACAACAACAATGGCAACAATGGAAATGGTGGCACAGGAGGTGCCAAAGGACGTGCATTCACGCTAGGCCGTGGAGAGGCCCGAAACGACTCGAATGTGGTCACCGGTAAGTTTCCACTTAACGATATTTTTGCTACTGTACTTTTTGATACGGGTGCGGATAAGAGTTTTATATCTGAGTCTTTTAGGAAGAACCTAAATCTCACACCTAAACCCCTAGAGACCCCTTACGTCATAGAACTAGCCGATGGTAAATCTGTAGATGTGACTCGTTTAGTGACCGACAGTCAACTTAAACTCGCGGGTCACACCTTTACCATTGATCTGATGACAACTACTCTTGGTAGTTTTGATGTGGTAGCCGGAATGGACTGGCTATCCAACGTCCGAGCTGAAGTTCTCTGTTTTGAGAAAGCTATACGTATTTCGCTCTCGAACGACAAAGTCTTGATGGTGCAAGGTGAGAAGGCAGGCGTCATCACGAACATCATCTCTTACATGCAAGCTCAGAAGTATCTTCGGAGAAAGAACTCTTTTGCTTTGCTCGCACTGGTCACCGAGCAGACTAAGGACGAGAAGCGGATTGAAGGGATATCCCCATCGTCCGTGACTTTCCCAATGTGTTTCCAGAGGAGTTACCCGGTCTTCCACCACATCGACAAGTAGAGTTTGAAATCTAATTGGCGAGCCATGCGACTCCTATCGCCAAGGCCCCATACCGCTTAGCTCCAGCAGAGCTGCAAGAGCTGTCTACCCAACTTCAGGAATTGTTGGAAAAAGGATTTATCCGACCCAGTACTTCGCCATGGGGAGCTCCGGTCCTTTTTTTCAAGAAGAAGGACGGGACCTTCCGCATGTACATCGACTACAGGGAACTCAATAAGGTTACTGTCAAGAACCGATACCCATTACCTTGCATCGACGATCTTTTCGACCAGCTTTAGGGGTCAAGCTACTACTCCAAGATTGATCTACGGTCCGGTTATCACCAGCTACGCGTCAGGGAGGAGGATATCTCCAAGACGGCATTTCGCACTCGGTATGGCCATTATGAGTTCTTGGTCATGCCCTTCGGTCTCACCAATGCACCCACGGTGTTCATGGACCTCATGAACCGCGTATGTAAGCCGTATCTCGACAAGTTTATCATCGTGTTCATCGATGATATACTCATCTACTCTAAGGGTGAAGAAGAACATGCTGAGCATCTGCGATTATTGCTGGAACTACTTCAACATGAGAAACTATATGCCAAGTTTTCGAAGTGTGACTTCTGGATTCGGGAAGTATAGTTTCTCGGGCATATCGTGAATGAAAAGGGTATTCACGTTGATCCCGCCAAGATCGATGCTATCAAGAACTGGGAAGCACCCAGGACACCGACAGAGATCCGCCAATTTTTGGGTTTGGCTGGTTACTACAGACGTTTCATCTAGGGATTTTCCAAGATCGCACAACCGCTTACCACTCTCACTCAGAAGGGCACCAAGTATGCTTGGGGTGACAAACAGGAAGCAACATTTCAATTACTGAAGCAGGAGCTTTGCAGTGCGCCCATTTTGTCCTTGCCAGAGGGGACAGATGATTTTGTGGTATATTATGACGCTTCCATTCAGGGATTGGGATGTGTGCTCATGCAACGTGAAAAGGTCGTCGCGTATACATTCCGACAGTTGAAGGTCCACGAGAAGAACTACACGACACATGACTTGGAATTGGGAGTAGTTGTGTTTGCACTTAAGATTTGGAGACACTATCTATATGGAACAAGGTGCACAATCTACACGGATCACAAGAGCCTCCAGCATATTTTTTACCAGAAGGAGTTGAACATGCGACAGCGTCGCTGGGTCGCACTCCTGAACGACTATGAATGTGCCATTCGGTATCACCTGGGTAAAGCTAACGTGGTAGCTGATGCCCACAGTCGGAAGGAGCACCTGAAACCTCGTCGGGTACGAGCACTACAGTTCACAATTCATTCTGGGTTACCCGAACAGATACACGACGCGCAGTTAGAAGCAGTTAAGGAAGAGAACATCAAGGCCGAATCTGTGGGAAAGATGGAACGCGATTGGGAAGTGAAACCCAATGGTACCCGGTATTTCATGAACCGTATATGGGTACCTCTCTACGGAAACCTCAAGAAGCTAGTTATGGACGAAGCTCACAAATCCCGATACTCTGTCCATCCTGGTTCGGATAAGATGTATCAAGACCTTAAAGCCGCGTACTGGTGGCCCAACATGAAAGCGGATATAGCCACCTACGTGAGCAAGTGTTTGACTTGTGCGAAAGTCAAGGTGGAATACCAGAAGCCATCAGGGCTACTTCAACAACCTGAGATCCCAGTGTGGAAATGGGATCAGATCTCGATGGACTTTATCACTAAACTCCCGCGAACTCCGGGTGGATGCGATACCATCTGGGTAATCGTGGATCATCTAACTAAGTCTTCACACTTCCTAGCGACCAAAGAAACGAATAAGATGGATAAGTTGACTCGCATCTACATTAAGGAAGTAGTTTCTCGGCACAGGGTGCCAACGTCCATCATTTCAGACAGAGATGCTCGTTTCACGTCCAACTTTTGGCGGTCACTTCAGAAAGCATTGGGTACACGCTTAGATATGAGCACAGTTTATCACCCTCAGACGGATGGCCAAAGTGAAAGAACCATTCAGACCTTGGAGGACATGCTTAGGGCATGCGTGGTAGACTTCGGAAACAGTTGGGAAATCCACCTGCCTTTAGTGGAATTCTCGTATAACAACAGGTACCATACGAGTATTCAGGCAGCACCGTTTGAAGCATTGTACGATCGCAAATGTAGATCACCGGTCTGTTGGGCAGAAGTCGGTGACAGTCAACTCACAGGTCCTGAGTTGTTACTTGAGGCTACTAAAAAGATTGTGCAAATCAGAAACCGCATGGCAGCGGCACGAGATCGACATAAAAGTTACGCTGATCAACGACGCAAACCGCTCGAATTTCAAGTAGGTGACCGCGTCCTACTGAAAGTGTCACCCTGGAAGGGTGTAATTCGTTTTGGGAAACGAGGCAACTAAATCCACGGTACGTAGGCCCATTTGTGATTTCGAAGCGTATCGGGCCCGTAGCTTATCAGTTAGACCTTCCTGCCGAACTTAGTGGAGTTCACAACGTTTTTCACGTGTCTAATCTGAAGAAGTGCCTATCAGATGAGACCCTAGTCATTCCATTGGATGAGATTCAAGTGGATGAGCAACTGCATTTTGTGGAACAACCTATCGAGATCATGGACCGTGAGATTAAGACTCGAAGGCACAGCAAGATACCGATCGTCAAGGTTCGTTGGAACTCTAAGCGTGGACCGGAGTTCACGTGGAAAGAGAGGACCAAATGAAAAGCAAATATCCACACCTTTTTGCAACTGAGCAGCAATCTGACGTTACCGCCAATTGAATTCGGGACGAAATTCTTTCAACATGGGGATGATATGACAGCCTGGGATTTACTTGTACCATTCTGACAAACTGAACTTTTGTGCGTTGCATTCTAAACCGCGTTTGCTCAATTTTCAGGACGAAAATTCTTTCAACATGGGGATAATGTGACATCGCGGCTTTTCAGGTATCTTAAACGCGCTACTTTATGGTTATTCACTCCTACGCTGATTTAATTCGGAGAATTAAATTACACACTCGCAATAACTACGCTAACTTTGTGAATTTATAGGGTGAATTACGTGCTATGTGTTATTAGACGGGTTGTATCTGAATAACGTGCTATGTGTTATTAGACGTTTGTGAATCTATTGCGTCTCACTCCAAATACGTGATTTAATATTTTATAAACTCCGTGTCGCGAATAATATTTTAGTAACTTCTATTTATAAACCAAACCAAGCCTGTGAAGCGTTTCGACTTCGTGACCAAGCAAACCCAACCCGCCACCCACACCCCCTTGCGACACACACCTCCTTGCGGCCCAAGGAAATAACCCAAACTTGCGGCCCAAGGCACTAACCCAAACCCCCCCCTATCACGACCCCCCCCCCTTTATGTATACATGCATGTTGTGGGTAGCCTTCAAAAAAAACAAAACCCTAATGCTCTAAGTTGAAGTCGACGGCAGCCCCCCCCCTCACGGTCGCGCAAGTCTACACTCTCGGATCGATTCCATCATCGTTTCAAGGTTAGGGTTTAATTGTATTGCGATTCACACTAGGTTTTGTGTAATCTTGATCATGATTATGTGCTTGTATGATTATTACTATGAAAAAGTGTTGCGGTGTATGATTCGTTCGGATGAATATGCGAATCTTTGCGGTTGTGATGATATGTTGAATACTAAAATCGTAGGCTGTGTTTTGTCGATAAAGATCATGATATACATTTAGGGTTTGCATGAATATTGATATATATGATGATATTTGACAAGTTAACCTGCTGTTAATCAATACAACTAAGCGTCATGACCGTTTAAACATATTCTAATGCGATAAAGTCGAAAACAGTAAGCTGATTGACATTTATAGCCAACTTCAGTTGGCTGTAACCTGATCATTTTTTATCGAAAAGTGGATTTTCTGAAGCCTAAAACGTGTATTATTGAAAAACTCTTCAAATGGAGCTGTATTTTATTTTTCTGAAGTGGTTTGCTATTTTTAAATGGTCATTTAGTGCAGCAGCTAAAACTGTGTAAATTCTGCAGAATTTGAAGGTTGTTTAACGAGTCGGATCTCATAGTCTGTATGGTGTTAGGTCACAAAATGTGTACAGTACCTGGAGACAGGAATTTCCGAAAAACTCCAACTGGAATTTTGTTAATTGGATGAACGATGATTTTTAAATAATTTTTCTCGTGGACTGCAGTCAGAAAGCGACGAATCTGACTGCAGTCTAGTATATAAATGTTTATAAAAAATTGGTAAAGATTTAGGATTTAAATATTTTACACAACATTCTACAATCTAATTGACACCTCTTGTAAAAAATTGGAATTTTTGAAACGTTCGAACTATTTTATAAAAATCCTCGAAAACAGCTCAGTTATGAGCGTACAAGCTGAAACATGATAACTTGTGTTTGTGTGTACCTAAGTGTTGTATGAGTTATCCTGTGTTTATGAAAAGTTGGTTTGATCGTTATTTTGCATGGTGATACTTTGCATGCATGATTATGGTTTCGAATTGGTTATTACGTGTGCCGTACTGTGTGTTAGTTATGCATAGGGTTTTGTGTCAGTGTGTTCACACACTAACTTTAAATCGGTTGACATGTTAGGACGTGATTAGCGGTTCCATTATTTGCTTCTTTTGCATTTATTCTAACCGAGCAATTTAAGGTGAGTTCACGGCCCCTATTTTATCCGGTTTTGAACAACAGGGGGAGAAACATGTATACGCTCTAAACTCTATCTTTTACGTTATGCGAAATTAATACCGTTAAACTATTCGGTAACTAAGTTAATGTTTATGTATGTTACGGTCACTAAGTAGCTTTATCACGGAAGTCCTCAACCAACTCTCGGATCGTTAGTATTGGGTTATATAGCGGGGAAATTATAGTAGTACTAATGGGCCCGACAAGCCCCACCCGAGCTAGTCGCGCTAGCCGATCGGGAATGGTCAACGGGTGATTAATTTGGCCTAACTTTCTCCATGGTCAGTGATAGACCTGGCAACACAGAGGCAACAACAGTCAGCTTCGATCGCGAACTCTTATGTGACGTAACTTTAGGCTCGCTACCTACATGTTAACATTGAACTTATTTACGAACCAACATTATTATTCCAGGTTAGGAATAATGGAACTATGTTGTTATCCCGGGTTAGAGATAACGGAGAAAAACAATTTTTTAAACCGAACTTGTGAACTTATAAAAACCTGTGAACTCACTCTTCTTTAATGTTGACACTTGTTTCTTTGCATGTTTCTCAGGACGCTAGGAGCGCTAGGTGCACTCACTTGCATTTGATCAAGACATTTTTATCGAGTCTTATTTACGAATAATGTTTGGGATTTTGGTTTTGGCGTTTATGTTGGTGCCCGTTACTTAATTTTAATGCTTCCGCTAAACTTTGAAACCTTGATATTTTGAAAATGACTGTGCGTGTTTACAACAAATGTTTTTGGAAAACGTTTAAATAAATCATATAGAGTCGTTCGATATTGCTAGTGTCTGAGATTCTGGTTTGATCACACGCCTCGCGGTAATACTCCGCAAGTGGAAATTGAGGGTGTGACAAGGTTGTTGCTTGAATTTCCGATATCTCGGCCTGTGAGTGCAACAATCTTTGTGACCCTTTGAATGATAGATGCTAAACACCACTTTATATCCATCAGTTCAAGCTCTTCTTCGTCCACCTGATCATAGTCTTCGGCGGTCATCTCGGGATTGCCAATCTTTCCAGCTACAAGACTTTCATATGATTCTAGAACAGTGGCGAGAAGTGACATGTGTTGTTTTGCAACTTGCTCTGAAACAACATTGTTTAGATTGATAGCAATGTTACACTTGTACACATTTGAATCAGAATTTGTTTGTTGGTTCTGATTTGCTTGACTCTGATAAGATGAATTTGAACCATTGCTTGAAAATGAAGAGCTCTATGGACTTTGATCATATTTTGGATATGATTGGTTCTGATTCTGTGGCGAAGAGTTCATATTAGCACTAAATGTTGTCTGTATCTTTGGGCTTGAAATGTTGTCTTGCATCCCGTTCTTGTAATACAGACCAACATCTAGAACAATGTTAGCATTCTTCGACTTACGATCTTTAAAAGTTCCATCTCATGACCTTCGAGTTTGTCGATGAATGTTGACAGCTTAAAAATTCCCAATGCGAACTTTCTTTCAGAACCATCAGGTAAGTAGTCCACTCTCCGTCAGGTAACGCATCTGCAAGCTTATCGATGTACTCTTGTTCCGTCTTCTCGAGACCGTGTCTTCTCATTTGGACTTTCAGATGGCAGAAACACTCAATCATCTGTTTCATTGTCTCTCCCTTCAACATGTTAAAGATATCAAACTCCTTCATAATGAGAGCTTTCTTACTCTTGATCATCTCTGCGCTTCCATGGTATTTCTTTTGCAATGATAGCCAGAGATCTCTCGCAGTCGTATATTCCGGCAACAACACCATAATATCCTCTTTAACAGATTGTTGAATGAGGTTGATCATCTTTTTCTCAGCAATGTACTCATCTTTCTGTGCTGTGGAATACTTGTACTTCTCCTGAACTTGCTGATGTTCATCCAACAGAACAGTATAACCTCTTTCAATCCATACCCAGCCTTGGAAATGCATGGCCTGAACCCAATAGATAAATTTTTCCTTCCATCCTTCATACTCGTCCATGCTCATTAACTTTGGCGATTTAACGGGCGTGCCCATCTCGTTGTCAATGTTGACTTGCTGTATCACATTGGCATTGGATGTACCCACTCCTGACATAAACGCTCTCTGAATATCATCCATCGCTAATATCAAAACACGTACGCTGAAAACACTTCAAAACTTTTGAAAAAGTTAGTTTTACTACAAGTTTGGTCGAAGTTGTAGTGGTAAATGAAGAATTTCTGATTTTATAACAAGTTCGGTCGAACTTGTGACTTCTGATTTGAAAAATATCCCTGAGCAACCTCGAGCGAACTTGCAGTTTAGAATTTATAAGAAACTAACAAGTACGGGCGAACTTAGCCTAAGATTTCCTGATTTTTATCAAGTTCGGTCGAACTTGATAAAATATCAATGAATTCTTGTTAAGTTCGAGCAAACTTAGCTGTAAAACTCTAAAAAATTCCTCAAGTTCGAGCGAACTTGGTAAAAACTCACTCAAAAAGTGACTTTTTACTTCAAGTTCGGACGAACTTGGCTAACAAGTTCGATCAAGATGTGTTTGAAAAACATGGTTTTTGCAACAATTTGACACCAATTCATTTAATTTTAGTCTCCAAACTCTCAGGGGTTTAACTATGATGTATTTAACATGTCATATTCAAAATTGGACATAATTTGCCCGTGAATTCTTCATTTTTGTGTAAAAGTTAAGAAAAATAGAAGAATGGAGTAGAATTAGAAGTGTTCTTGTCTTGATATCAATCAAATCAGGCTATTCTAGCTCTAATACCACTTGTAGGACCGATCCTTAATGCATGGGAACCTAGATTTGATCTCTATTGTCCATAACAGCGGAAATATTATGACAAGATTACCAAATAACAAGAATTAGTCAATTAATCATCAATTTTTTTGATATAACGTCGAGTTTCCTAATTGACAGAGCTCCGCCTCAAAGATGCCAAAGTTACAAATGAGAGAAACATGCTAGCTATTTATAGAATCCCAAGTTCGCTAGAGATGGATGAAGTTCGAGCGAACTTGACTATGTCAAGTTCGGCCGAACTTGACTTCTCAAACACACTTCAAGTGAACTTGACCTCTTTACGTATAAATACATGATTTTGCTAGCCTATTCAACTCTATACAGACTCGATATAAGACTAAGATAATAGACATTCTGCACCAACAGATGCGGACCGCATCCACAAAGCCATGCGGTCCGCATGGGGTGCCCAACATGGCAGAATACTTGGAAGCTTCTTGTTTATTCACTAGGACACCAAGCAATTGAATTTTTCCACACTACTCCTGGTTGAAACACCTCACTAGACACTTGTTTAATTCCTAGAAACACCCCTAACACTTGGCATGATCTTGTGATCTTATTTCAAGTATAAATAGCTAACCATTTTCACCACATTTCCTTGCTCAGTTCTTTTCTTTCTCAAATATGCTCTAAGTGGAGTTTGCTTCTCTTTAGAGGCCTCCTACCTGAGCTCTTGAGGGTGCTACAACACAAGTGCCTTCTTCTAGTCTTGCTCATTTCTTTTAGCTATTTGAGCTAAAAGTCAAACAGTTTGACTTTCTGTTTGACTTTCGGTTCTGACCATATTTGGTCAAAGCAAAGTTCAATTGAACTTTGCAACGTGATCGTAATTACGATGGTTATGATCCATTGCGATCATACCTACTGATTACCGTGTTTACTAGTCGTAGTGACGAGTCAAAGTTTCTGTCAATAATGCGCAAAGTGCGCATTATACGACGGAACTATTTTCGGGTATTAAAACATTTTGGTTTGATACCAAATCAGTTTTATAAACTTAGTTAGACATGTCAAAAACTGTCTAACTCGTCACTTTTAGTTTAGTACGTATTTAGGGTCGTAAGTCGAGCGGTCTTGACCACCGCTTTGACTTTCGAATCTGACCTGTTTGGTCACCTTTAGGATCCGACCAAGCCCATTATTATGACCGTAGTATTATAGGGAATAACCCTCTGAGGTTATACCTTATGGTCATACCGTTTGGTTAGTCAAATAACAAGTCGAATATGTATTCCTTATAATGCCGAAAATACCCTTTTTACATATAAATTAGTTTTGAACATATGAGAACATTGTTTTGACATTTAAACTGATTATGCAACTTATATAAACTAGTTTTGGCATATTAGACTTGTCATAGGACATATATAACCATCCGAACCCATAGTTACGTTTATGACCCGTTAAAGTGGCGCAAACCACTTTAGCAAGCCGTAGCAAGACAAAACACTTTGAAATGCTTCCAATTCAGAATGTTTGATATTATAAATCACATTATACAAGATCCAACTCTTTTTTGTTTATATACCTCATTCTATCCGATTTCCCGTTTTCAAGTTTCGACACACTAACATGTAGTTATCTGATACACTAGGAACCACTTCAACACTTGAACTCTTGATCCTTCGAGCTTTGTTATATCATTTAAACAAGATCTATACGCAATCCTAGGCGGGTACTTAGCTCCCCTCTTTTATGTTTTTCAAATGTTTTTTGGGTTGATTCATATGTGTAATCAATTTTTCACAATGTATGGCAATTATGTGTTTACTAAGTGCATTTTTGTGTAATATTCCTTTTATGCAACCCATGACAATTGGGGACACAAAACAAATCCTTATAGTATCTTTCTATCTTCATAGATTGATTCTTGTAGGATATTTGAAGTACAGTCTTAA
This sequence comes from Scalesia atractyloides, assembly GCA_947069175.1. Taxonomy (NCBI): domain Eukaryota; kingdom Viridiplantae; phylum Streptophyta; class Magnoliopsida; order Asterales; family Asteraceae; genus Scalesia; species Scalesia atractyloides. The sequence continues at coordinate 56,991,881 of CAMTDV010000017.1, forward strand.
ATCCTCTATCTTCACAGTGAGATTTCTAAGAAGTACTTTACATGCCGATGACGATGGATATTGTTTTTGTGTAGAATTTGTTGGTGATTTAGATAACGAAACTAGAGTAATATAATAAGGACATGGTGGATACGCCGCTGTTACTTCCTATATATAAGTGTGCTTATTGTATTACCCTTCGTAGCCTTATCCGAATCTCCATCAGGAGTTAGGATTTTGTGATACAATAAGACAAGAAAAGTGACTAAACAAAATCCCGAATGCCTCTATCTATCTTTATAGTTAGATTCTCGTGGAAAGTTTAAAATACTAATTGGTAGTCCTTTATTGGATTTTGTGTACTTTAATGCGTATGAGACAAGACGATGGTGACAAGACGATGGTGACAAGACAAAATCCCTAATGCATCTATCTATCTTTATAGTTAGATTCTTGTGGGATATTTAAAGTACTAATTGGTAGTCCTTTATTAGATTCTGTGTACTTTAATGCGTATGAGACACGACGATTGTGACAAGACATGTGACTAAACAAATTCCCTAATGCATCTATCTATCTTTATAGTTAGATACTCGTGGAATGTTTAAAGTACTAATTGGCAGTCCTTTATTGGATTTTGTGTACTTTAATGTGTACTTGACAAGACAATGTGACCAAGTTGACGATTATGTATTTATGTGGTTAGTGGTGATTTAGAATACAAAACAAGTGTAATACCTTAAGAACATGGTGGATACGCCGCTGGTACTTCCTATATATAAGTGTTCTTATTGTATCACCCTTGTAGCGTTATCTAAATCACATTAGGATTTTGTGTTCAATTGATTCAAGTGTTCTATATTCAATTCCTCAAAGAATCTTTATATTTCTAATATGTAAGATTCTTAGAAGGATAATCAAAGTACCATTGTAAATCCTTGATTGGATTTCTGATAGTACTTATACAAGTTTATGACCAATTTCAATATTGTTGTTATTAATCCTTGATTGGATTTCTAATAACATACTCACAAGTTTTATGACCGAATTCAAGTTGATTACAATGAACAAACTACAATTTTCAATGGCATAAAAAAATTACTTAGTATTAATCATGTTGCCATATACAAAACTATTTTGTCACAAGTTTCATAATTAAGTTAATGTATTGCAATACTAAATATTTTTGCCATTCCTTGGCTTCAAAGAGTCCATTTTCAATAGACGACTCTTGTAGTTGTCGAAGTATTGCAACACCAAAAGTTTTGCCATTAACTTGGCTAACAAAACTATGTACTCGCCAACATTGTTTGTTGATGTCTCTTTTTCACATATGTTTCAGGTTTTGGTTATTCAAGCATGTTGCACATTGGAATGCATCCGGACTTTAAACTTCTTTAATCCAAAGACAACTTCCTGATATTCCTGTTAACAATAATGAAACAATTTAGTACCAGTAGTTGTGAGCAATTTGTAACGTGACTCCCTGATATTCCTGTCGCGTGTTGTTATATTACGCGATTGGGGTGTTACAATTTTTAAGGTCTATGAGGATGTTAAAGTATATGTGACTTGAATTATGCCCAAAAATGTCATGGATGTTGGTTCGTTCGGTTGTACGGTTGCGTTTTTCGCTTAATTACGACGAATGTTGTTACGATCGCGAAAATGACTGAAATTGCGCAACGAATGATATTTTTGCATTCTTATCACTAAAATACAAGATTTTAATGATTACAAAAATTTTTGAAAGTGCGTACATGTTCTGTATTAAGAAATACGCGAATCGGCATACTTTTGCAGATTTTGCAAAATAGCCACTGAAGTTACATAAGCGTGTTTTTGCCATACCGAACTCTTCAAAACTTATTTCTAAGTTATGTAGAGGATATTTAGGGTATTTTAGCTTATTTCATTGTTCTGGAGTGTACGTTACATTAAACTGATTATGTTTTCGTAACAGTTTTGTGTAACTTTCAGAAAAGCTTTGAGGAGTCGAAATTGTACATGGACTTAAATGTGTGAATGTCATATGTAATTATACAATTCCCGAGAATGAAATGCAAGATATTTCATTGGATTCAAAATCATTCGGATTGTATGATGGTTGTAAAGTCACAAATGTCACAGTCTCCCCCACTTTAGGAAATTTCGTCCCGAAATTTAAATCTAGAGGAAACTTTGCGAAAACAGATGTGAGTGTATCGCTTTCAAATGATCCTCCGTTCCCAGAGTAAAACTCTGAGCCACGTTTGGATTCCCAGTGAATTTGTTAATTGTACTCGTTTGTTGACTATAGGAATGAGTTCAGATTCGAAAATCTAAACTTCGTTCCGATAGGTAGATGTATAAAAATTTTGATTGTACCAAGTCTCAGAAGAGAGCCATGTAAATGTTATTCTTGTTGTAGAAGAATTCGAAGAGGGTGTGAACTTTGGAGCTTCGAACAACGTATGGAAGATAGTTTCCTATAAAGACTATTATAGGAAACTTGTGTGTGCTTGAAGTTGGTGTCAGAGAGTGAAAGATAAACAACATTAGTCAAGGTCTAGAACTTCTAGTAACTTAAATAACGCCACGCTTGCAATGTAATAAGGAACAGTACCAGCGACGTATCCACCATGCCCTTATTACATTGTTCTCGTTTTGTTATTCGTATCACTATGGTTCTTACACATGAAAAAACTTGCTATAGTTTTCTATGCAAGGAATTTTATAATTATGTACGCGTCCATAATTACTCAATTTGTTGCATAGTCTGCATAGTTCATTTTGTGATGTGTAGGGAAAAATTAATCGAATAAACATGAGATGACTTGTCAAGATCACCAAAGGGTCTTGTTAACTAGATCAACGAATAATCTTTTTAACTAGACCACCAAGGAGTCTCTTTAACTAGATCATCGCATGATCTCTTTAACTAGATTGACGAACAATCTCTTTAACTAGGTCAACACATGACCTCTTTAACTATGAAAGGCCTCTTTAACTAGATCAACGAATGATCTCTTTAACTAGACCCTGAAAAGCCTCTTTAACTAGGTCAACACATGACCTCTTTAACTAGACCCTGAAAGGCCTCTTTAACTAGGTCAACACCTGACCTCTTTAACTAGACCCTGAAAGGCCTCTTTAACTAGATCAACGAATGATCTCTTTAACTAGGTCAACACATGACCTCTTTAACTAGACCCTGAAATGCCTCTTTAACTAGATCAACGTATGATCTCTTTAACTATGTCAAAACATGACCTCTTTAACTAGACCCTGAAAGGCCTCTTTAACTAGAATAGTACTTTGGAATCCAAGGGTTTAACTATTTTCATAGAAAAGCCCATTACGGATTTAAGATAGTACTTTGGATATCCTCTAAGAATCTAACACATTTAAAATATGAAAGATTCTACAAGGATTTGGATAGCGAGCATTTGAATCGACTTGAACACCAAAGATCCTATAGTGATTCGGATAACGCTACAAGGGTAATACAATAAGAACACTTATATATAGGAAGTACCATCGGTGTATCCACCATGTTCTTATGGTATTACGCTCGTTTCGTTACCTAAATCACTAGTAATCACATAAACACATAATCATCAACTTGGTCATCAATTTGTACATACGTATTAAAGTACACAAGGAATCCAATCAAGGACTTCAACTTAGTACTTTAAACATCCATAAGAATCTAACTATGAAGATAAGAAGATCTTATAAGGATTTGGTACCTTATCAAACTATGCTTTGGTTTAGCATATCAAACTATGCTTTGATTTAGCATATCAAACTATACTTTAGTTTAGTATATCAAACTATACTTTGGTTTAGCATATCAAATTATGCTTTGGTTTAGCATATCAAATTATGCTTTGGTTTAGCATATCAAACTATGCTTTGGTTTAACATATCAAACTATGCTTTGGTTTTTGCACATAAACAATAACCACTGGCGTGTAAAGCACTTCTTAGAAATCTTACTATAAAGATAGAAAGATTTGAGACTGTACTTTAAATATCCTACAAGAATCTAACTATGAAGATAGGAAGATCCTATAAGGATATTGAGATTTGAGTGGTGAAAATGTTTCGAAAACCACACACTAGGTATGTTAGGTCAACATACGAAGCAAAGTGTCTTTGAAAACCGTGTACTTGGTATGCTTAGTCAACATACAAGCAAAATGTCTTTGAAAACCGTGAGTCAACATACAAGGAAAATTTCTTTGAAAACCGTGTACTTGGTATGCTTAGTCAACACACAAAGCAAAATGTCTTTGAAAACCGTGTACTTGGTATGCTCAGTCAACATACGAAGCAATATGTCTTTGAAAATCGTGTACTTGGTATGCTCAGTCAACATACAAAGCAAAATGTCTTTGAAAACCGTGTACTTGGTATGCTTAGTCGACATATGAAGCAAAATGTCTTTGAAAGTTTTTAAAATATGTATTTTAAAATCATGCGCTTTTTATATTAAGTAAATATGCTATGTTAAAATGTTTTTTTAGAATCTTATAAAATGTCTTTGAAATCATGAAATTTTGAAATCGGGTATAATGTTTTTGAAATCATGACTATGCAAAGTGTTATGAAAAACCAAAGAGTTGTGATATGCACATAGGCATATTGCATAAGACCATTTTAAGGACTCATGGAAGTACCCTTAGGTATCCAATCAAGGAGTTAAAGTGGTACTTTGAGTATCTTGTTAAGAGTTAACTTGTACCTTGTACTTGTTTCTTAGAAGAAACGAGTACTTAGGATTTTTGTGGAGATCGCGGGCGATCACAAAAAATGGAAGAAACTACGAGAGTAGTTTGATTCGCAAAGAACCATGTCCTTGGTATTGGTATTGTAGAGGTGTATCACACATATATGTAATCACATTTGTAAATAGAATGGAAACAACCAAATTTATTTATGGAACCATCAAAGTGTTTCAAAGATCCTTGGATAAACAAAGCGAAAATGTAAAAGTTTAAATGTTCACAGCTACATCGTCATTAGTACGAGACTCGTTAGCATTTATGTTAAATGCTCATCCATGGGCTGGATTTGCATTAACAAGCTTCAGGCAGTTGTTTCTAAAATGACCCATCTCGCCACAGTTGTAGCAAGAACCTGGTGGGAAGTGAGCTTGAGCAGATCGACAAGCGTTAGCTAAATGACCAAGTTGCCCACATTAAGTGCATTGATGACACTGTAGGTGAGCTTGGTGATGAGCGTTGCACCTGTTGCACAATGGTGTTGTACCAACATAAGGTTTCCTCGCAGGAGGTTGAGCTGGTTGGTTTGGAGCAGCTTGGTTATTCTATGCAACTACTGCAAAGTTTTTGAAGCGTTACTCTTCTTTGACTTCTTGGGGGTTTCAGTTTTAGTGTCCATGTTAGATGGTTTCTTGTCGCCTTTACGGAAGAGTTTACCCTTCTTGATTTGAGATTCAGTCAGGGTAGCGGATAGCTCAATGGCCTGTCTAACTGTAGCGGGATTACTACCAGTGACTATATCCTGAACTGGGTCAGGGATGCCATCAATGTACTTTTCGATTGCCTTGTCCAAAGGCGTAACCATGGTAGGACACAACAAACTTAGTCCCTCATATCGGTCAATGTAGGCGTGATGTTCCCCACTATCTTGTTTCAGATTGTGGAATTCATTCTCTAGTCCCCATTGCTCATGACGTGGGAAAAACTCTTTCACCATAAGAGATCTAAGCTCTTCCCGTGTCTGAGCCAGTGCTACATCCGCGCCTCTATCCCTCATAATTCCATTCCACCACGTGAGTGCTCTCTTTTGGAAAACACTCGAAGCAAAATCTACTTTTCGCTCGTTCGGACAATAAACATGATGAAAAGTGCTCTCGATACTCTCAAATCATTGTAGGAGCCCAGTAGCTCCCTCAGACCCACTAAAGTTGAGTGGTTTAGCTGAATTGAATTGTTTTAAGTTGAACGGAGTAGGTGCATTGTTGTTGTTATTGTTTTGTAAGCTTGATTGAGTTGGGTCACAAGCTTTGGGAGCACAGCAGCCATTTGCTGAGTAATTAGAGCTGCCATTTTGGCGTCTTGAGTAGCGTTGCTACGAGGAGGCATCCTAAAAGAGAGATGAAAGTATGAGAGAGAACAAATTGGATTGATAAAGGATAGTCAAAATGAATGTTTTAAAAATTATCGACGAAGCATAAGGATTGTGATCAATTGTGCATTACTAAAAACAAACAAATGACACAGTGACTAATCAAAGTAAATGGGTCTCTATAATGTATCGCGAAGACATGCTTTAGCCTATAAGTGGACACTCACCCCAAGAGTTCCTAGGTAAGAGTGATTGGTCCGGTGATGCGGATTTGTACGAACACTCTAGCCTTAGACAGAAAACTCATACATGCATCCAACCTTCCGGATTGCACATGTTCACATTATTAAAGCCCAAACTTTGAGGAGATTTTGAAAACTTTGAAGGCATAAAGCCCAAAAACAAATCATCTAAGGATAGATGATTTCTTGTGAAGTTTGGAAAAATTGTGACTTTCAAAAGATGTATTGTGCTTTGTTTTTGGTAATCACCTAATGATAGGTGATGGTAGTGTATTAAGAATCTAAACGCAAGTAAACTCGCGTTAGGGTCCTAGGAAGGTTATAGACTAGGTCAAAGCATTACTAATAACCTAATCCCTTTAACCATGAGCTTTGATACCAATCTTTAACACCCCAAATCGCGCATAACAACACGCGACGGAAACACTTGGGGAGTCACGTTACAAATTGTTTCACAACACATAGTACTTAAAGTTTTGTTTTATTGAATTATCAAATTACATGTCTGGAAATAACGGAAATGAAATACAATCATATTGTCTTTAAATTTTAAAGTCACTAAGGCCCGAGTCCATCCTATGTGTAGCATGCAACGACAAGCATCACGTGGTTAAACCTGAAACATATGTGAAAATAGGTACGTCAGCATAAAAATGCATGTGAGTAACATAGGTTTCATGTGTGTCAAATTCATGGCTTTGTATTTATATTACAAAACCTTGTCCAACTTCGAGAGTCGACGAGTATGAACCTTGAAAACAAAAGTGTTTAATTTTGCAATATATATAATCAACTTAACAAGTTGATATAAGTGAAAGAAAACCTTGTAACCATGAATCTTGACCGAACACTTTTCTTTTGTAAAACCGATTAGTAAGTCGATTTAAAAGAAAGCATTTGTATGGTTTATATCTTTAAATGAAAATCATTGTGTGTCATTTTCCAAAACCATTTGTCCTTGTCATAAATCATTGTTCGTGTTTAATTGTGAAAACTTTTGGTCATTCTTTAATGAACACATTCAAGCCTGTGCTGACTATACCCCAAGGGTATCTTTAATAGACCCTAAATGATCTCTTTAACCAGACTAACAAATCAACGAATGAATTGTTAATCATAGACAGTTTATGTCGCTTCCCAAACTACCCACCAAATTCTAGTGAATAGCTTAGCAACGGGATTGTCAATCCTATGGTACCATAACTTACTACTGGTCGGCTTCGGTCAAAGTTGATGAATGTCATTCGTGTCATGGATAACGCACCAACAAGTTCGTTATTGTTTATATAAACCATCGACTTTGTTATGAAAAGTTTAAAATAATTTAGCACATATGAATCACCCCAAAACATTTAGAAAACGTAAAAAAAGGAGCCATGTGCTCACTTTGGGATTGCAAAGTATCCATGTATCAAGTGAAATATCAAATCTTCAAACGTGTCCTAATGAGTCGGATAGCATATAAATAAGTCGAGACATTAAACGGGAGATCGGGCAGAATGAAGTCTTACAAACCAATCGAGTGTTGGAACTCATAAGATATGGTTTAATAAGCTTAACATTCTGATTTGGAATGAATCCTAAGTGCTTTTGACCCGTTATGACCCCTTAAGGTAGTTTATGCTACTTTAACGTGTTATTTGAGTAAATATGTGTTCGGATGGTTAGATATGTCCTGTGAGAAGTCTTATACGCCAAAACATGTTTGAAAATGTTATAACATCAGTTTCTATGCCAAAAATTCGATTACATATGTTTAAAGTAGATTTATGCGCAAAAATGGCATTTTGGTCACTATTAAATAACATAAGACCGACTTATCAGATAACTAAACAAACGACGTGACCATAAGGTATAACCTCAGTAGGTTATTCCCTATACAACTACGGTCACAAATATATCTTTGGTCGGATCCTAAGATCCACCAAACGGGTCGGATTCGAAAGTCAAAGCGCTGGTCAAGACCGCTCGACTTACGACCCTAAATAAGAACTAAACTAGAAGTGACGAGTTAGACATGTCAAACATGTCTAACTAAGTTTATAAAACTGATTTGGTATCAAAACTTGGTGTTTTGACACCCGAGAATAGTTCCGTCGTAAAATGCACATAATGCGCATTTTGACCGAAATTTTGACTCGTCACTTCGACTAGTAAAATGTGGTAATCAGTAGGTATGATCGCTAGGGATCATAACCTTCGTGATTACGATCACGTTGCAAAGTTCATTTGAACTTTGACTTGACCAATTTTGGCCAGTACCGAATTCATACAGAAAGTCAACCGTTGACTTTTAGCTCTAAATAAGCTAAAATAATGAACAAAGTAGGATAGAGCACTTACTTGTGTTGGAAACACCCAAGAGCTTAGAGAATGGAGGCCTCCAAAAGCTGGAAGCAAGCTCCAAAGAGATGGGAGAAGAAAGATTGAAATGAGTAAGTTGAAATGAAGAAAATCACTTGCTATTTATAGTGTTTTGAAGCTCACAAGATCAAGCCAAGTGTCCATGGAGGTGGAATGATCCTAGGGAGGTCATAACACATGTCTCTTGCAGGTTAGTGTAACACCCCAAAAACGTCGCAACGGAAATACAAACGTAATGGTGACGGAAGTTGGTGCCCATAAATATCTTAGTGGATGATGCATTGTTAATGTTGGACATTTAACTTAATTAAAACATAGTTTTTAAAACATAAAGTTTAAAAGTATGTCACAACCACACCATAGTTAAGTTGTTTTGATCCGTATGGATCTTATTACATTGGTCCCAAAGTTTTAAAAGTTTGTCCAAAACATTCATAAAACAACCATGCATCAACAACCACAAGATACGCCATAATTCCCAAAGCCATGCTCAAGTACCTGAAGAACACGTTAAAATCAAGTGTCAACACAAAGGAGGGTGAGCTCACATATTCAAGTTTAAAACAAGGAAAACTTTCTAATTATGTGTTTATTACCAAAACATCCAAATAATATTTTCGAAAGTTAATTTATTTCCTTAATAAAATCCATGGGTCAGCCGTCGCAAGCGTTTCCCCGAAACCTTCAATCTAAAGCATCTTCCCAAGTTTTACATATTAAATTTATTGCATCAAATGTTCAGATTTGTATATTTGCAAGACAATACGAACTATATATTAACAGTAAGGGTATAATCAAGACTAGACTATAATAAAATATCAATTCGTCGTTTGACTTGATCGGAGCGACCGATCACGACGGGGTAGTCAACCCGATAGATCTACCAACAATTCTACGTGTTCAATACTTAAATGATTAAACAGTAATACTTGCGCATGTGCCCATAAGGGCCATCTATATCACTTGCCTCGTGAACAATATATATATCCTACTAAAATGTTAAATTTAATATTTCATGTTGTACAAATTCCTCGAAGTCCCCATCGAAACGTAAATCATACCCGGTACTTACTCTCTTGAGACCGAGCCAATTCGTTACTACTTTAGATTTAAGCATTTTTAAATCTACACGGTCGTTTTCTCTAAAACACCGTAAAATCCCTGTTTCATCCCCGACACATATTTATTCCCAAAACCATTTCTACTCGAAACATATTGATATCATCAAATCATATATTGTCCATGAAAATATACATTTTATTTAAGCAAAGGTATGTTTTATTCAAAACATCTTTAATCCTTTTTAAGGCGTGTTCTTCCCCAAAACATATACAAAACAGTAAAAAGAGAGGGTTTAGTGACCCTCACCTTTGGGTGCGTATATAAAATAGCGTGATCCCACAATTTGATTCTACACGTCCTAATATACGTAGAAACGATTTATCAAACAATATATTACAAAATTCCTAAGTTTCTCCAATACTTAGAATTTTCACATAACTTTGAGATTTTCTCGAAAAGTTATTATTTTTTATTATGTTGGCATATTAAATATATATATGAGTTCATATATATATATATATATATATATATATATATATATTATTAAGATTTTGCGACTTGAACGATTTTATTGGTGACCTTAATGTTATATCCGTTAACACTCCCGTTTATAAGTACTATATATCTACGATTTGCGCGTGGTAATATATATACATAAACGTGCACATTTACACAATACTATAACACGTGAAATCTCGTTAACTCATAAACTTTATCATTTTTAAAGTATGCATACGTGAAATAACTTATTAACTTAACCTATGTATCAATTTTCATGCTCGACAAATAAGTTACACATTTAACGCGATTTTACCGATTCTACCATTTTAAACATACAAGCGTACATGCATAGACTTAATTCCCACTATCATGTCAACACTTAACATATCATCATATACACATATTTAATTCACATAACACATTTAAACACATAAGGTTCACCCATGAACAACCCATTCTAGTGTATGTTGTAAAATGCGTATTTTAGCGATTCGGTAACGTTTTCGGGCGTCGGAAGTCACGCATGACTAACCAAACACCAAATAAACTTAATATAAGTTAAAATAATTAGATTTATATAAAAATATCAGTTTAGTTACTGATCTAAAACAGTTTCGTAAAAACCTCGTAAAAAGGCGATTTTTACCGTTTTTACCGCATAGTTTTGCGTCAAACGTTACCATAACCATCCGAACTCGAAACGAATTCATATTTTAACACAATACATGTTATTTACTGATTAAAATGATGGTTATAATCAGATTAGTTCAGTTTTTGTGTAAGTCATACAAATCATGCGATTTCACTCATTTTACATCTTTTTAAGCACAATGTACTACATGCAAGGCTAGTAAACTTCATGACAAGTCTCATATACCTTTACACATGAAATAACCTTATTTTTAAGGTGTATAATCTGATCTTATATCATTTTTATCATAAAATCATTTATTCATCTTTTTATGTGCATACACCCACATGCATGTCCATGTACAAGCACCTAATGCATCCATAACATATTATTTTCAACTTGCACGTACTCATATGCATCTAGACATACATTTATTTCATGTTCATATTATCCATGACATTCAAATCTTCATATCATTATCATCTCATCATTGGACTTAAATGTAAGAATCTAATTTCTACATATTTATGAACTAGCATCAATTTTTACATGCATGCATATATACATACATATATATACACGGCCATATATATACATACATACATACATGCTTCCAAAATTTAACTTTTCATGTTCATGCTTTTCACATACTCATGTCAATCCTCAAACAACTTTTAGAACATTCTAAATATCACATGCATTCACTTTCAACACCTTATCCATCAAGAATCAATCAAACATCAAAACTCAAAATCTCATATGTATATATACACACATACATACACGGCCCTACATACATACACACACTTATCCATTTTTTTATTTGAAAACCCATTTGTTATTGTTTTTAAGTTAGTGTTTATGTCCAAGAACAAGAGAAACTTCCACAATCATCAAAAATCAAGAGCATAGATTTTTAAAGTAAAGTTATACCTTCAAGATTTTTGTTGGGTTTTTTATTAAGATCATATAAAGCTTGGTTTTAGTTTGAAACTCCTTGAAAACACCTTTGATCCTTCAAAAACACTTGAAATGGGATTGTATGAACATGGATTCTTCAATATCTTCAAAGTTTGAAGGTGTAGTGTGTGTGGTGTTGTGTTTTCGGCCGAGAGTGAGAGAGGAGAGAGAGATGAAGTGTTTGGTGATTGTTTCTTGGATTTGTAAAGATTTGAAGGAGATTTGAAAAAGTTTAATCATTTTGCTTCATTTCCCATGCCAGCACATGGAGGAGAGAGGGGTAAAGGGGCCCTAAATGGCTACCACCACCTCACCACTCACACATATATACACGCACATATGCATATATATATATCAATAATAGGCTAAAACTGGTATTTTACTGGATATTGGGTGTTTTATCTAGCGTTTTAACTGCGTTTTAAATTATTTTCAACGCTCTATAAAAATAAGCACACCAAAATATTACTAACCAATATTTTATTTGCCTGGACCGGCTACGTTGTCGGTATTTGGCTGTATTTGTGCTGTGTTACGCAGTACGCGCTTAAATTTACAAAATAGAGATTTTAACCGTTTTAATTTATTTTTATCATTTTATAAAAATAACTAGTCAAATTATTACTTAATAATTATTAGTTGCCCTGGACTGGCTGTGTTGACAGTATTTTGTCAGATACGCGCACTACGCGCTTAAACTCAAAAAATAGAGTTTCTTAGCGTTTTAAATTATTTTTCCTCACGATTATGATTAAATATATTATTTCAATTATAAAAGACTATTTTAGGATTTTAACATTATTCGGCGGTCACGGACGTTCGTTTTGCATTTTAACCATTACGCGATAAGCGTTTATCTTAAAATTGCCAACATAATTTTTATCAAACTTTGAATTTACCAACACATCAAATAACATATATAAACATCACAAATAATCAAATACGGCCTTTTATTCATTCAAGACACGTGTTACATTTGTACAATACTGCCTAAATAGCCGGTTGTCACAGTCTCCCCCTATTTAAGGAATTTCGTCCCCGAAATTCTTATACTACAGGTTTCATTTTCGCACTAGACTTAAAGAGATGCGGATATTTTCGTTGCATCTGGTCCTGTCGTTCCCATGTGAACTCGGGTCCACGTTTAGAATTCCAGCGAACCTTGACCAACTTAATCCGACTCCTTCTAAGCTTCTGAATCTTTTCATCCAGAACTTCAACTGGTTCCTCGATAATCTCAGTTTATCGTCTACTTGAACCTCATCAGGGGGTATAATTAGTGTCTCATCTGACAGACATTTCTCAGGTTGGAAACATGAAACACGTCATGAACTCCACTCAAATCCTGCGGCAGCTTAAGCCTATACGCGACTGATCCAACTCGAGATGCGATTTCGAAAGGACCTATATACCGTGGGCTTAGCTTTCCCTCTTTCCCAAATCTAACAACACCTTTCCAAGATGACACTTTCAGCAGAACACGATCCCCGACTTGAAACTGCAACGGTTTCCTTCGGTTGTCTGCATAACTTTTCTGTCGATCGGCGGCAGCTTTCAACCTTTCCTTGATCTGGAAAACCTTGTCGATGGTTTCCTGGATAAGCTCAGGCCCGGTTAGTTGCCTTTCACCAACTTCAACCCAGCACAACGGCGATCGACATTTTCTTCCGTATAAAGCTTCAAACGGAGCGGCTTTGATACTAGCGTGGTAACTATTGTTGTAAGAAAACTCTGCCAATGGCAAATGAGTATCCCAACTTCCACCAAAATCAATTAGGCACGCTCTCAACATGTCCTCTGCCATCTGAATGGTACTCTCACTCTGACCATCCATTTGAGGATGATACGCAGTACTCATGTCCGAACGAAAACCCAACAACTCTTGAAGAGATCGCCAAAATCTGGAGTCAAATCGTCCATCTCTATCGGAGATAATTGACACAGGCACTCCATGTCGGGCTACAATCTCGTTGAGGTACAACTGCGATATCTTTTTCGTCTTATCTATTTCCTTAATGGCTAGAAATTGAGTAGACTTCGTTAATTGATCCACAATTACCCATATGGTGTCATGTCCCGTGACGTACGGGGTAATTTGGTGATAAAGTCCATAGCAAGATGCTCCCACTTCCATTTAGGAATCTCTGGTTGCTGCAGAAGCCCAGACGGCCTCTGATGTTCAGCCTTAACCTTTGAGCATGTCAGACATTTACTTACATACACCGCAATATCTCTCTTCATATTCGGCCACCAATATAACTCCTTAATATCCTGATACATCTTGGTAGAACCTTGGTGAATCGAATATCTGGATTTATGAGCCTCGTTCATAACCAGTTCACGTAGGTTACCTCAAAGTGGAACCCAAACTCTGTTCTTGAAGTACATCACTTCATCCGCTTTTGGTATCAGTTCACATTCCAAACCTCTCAAACCTTCCCTACTCAGGTTCTCATCTTTCAAAGCTTCTCGCTGTGCATTACGAATTCGATCGGTCAAATTCGTTTGTATGGTCAAACCCAAAGCACGCACACGCAGAGGCTTCTCCCGCTCCTTCCTACTAAGAGCGTCAGCAACAACATTTGCTTTTCCCGGGTGATAACGAATATCACACTCGTAATCATTGAGTAACTCTACCCAACGCCGCTGTCGCATGTTGAGTTCCTTCTGATCAAAGATATGTTGGAGGCTCTTATGGTCTGTGTAAATCGTACACTTCGCGCCATACAGATAATGTCTCCAAATCTTCAAAGCGAACACAACAGCTCCCAACTCTAAATCATGAGTTGTGTAGTTCTTCTCATGCACTTTCAGTTGTCTGGATGCATAGGCTATCACTTTGTCCTTCTGCATAAGCACGCAACCAAGGCCCAAACGTGACGTATCGCAGTATACAACAAAACCGTCATTTCCCTCAGGCGGGGATAGAATGGGTGCACTACACAACTTCTCCTTCAACAACTGAAAAGCTTTCTCCTGCTTCTCTATCCAATCAAACTTCTTATCCTTTTGGATCAATAGCGTTAATGGCTGCGCTATTCTGAAAAAAATCTCAATGAATCTTCTATAATACCCAGCAAGTCCTAAGAATTGTCGCACCTCTGACGGAGTCTTTAGTGCTTCCCAATTCTTAATCGCCTCTATCTTCGACGAGTCTACATGTATACCTTTCTCATTTATGACATGTCCGAGAAATGCACCTCTCGAATCCAAAATTCACATTTAGAGAACTTGGCATACAACTTCTCTTTCTTCAACAGCTCTAGAATCATCTTCAAATGTTGCTCATGATCTTCTTTGGTTCGCGAATAGATTAGTATATCATCTATGAATACTATCACGAATTTGTCCAAATAGGGTTTGCATACCCTGTTCATGAGATCCATGAACACTGCAGGCACATTAGTTAAGCCAAAAGGCATGACTAAGAACTCATAATGTTCGTAACGTGTTCTAAAAGCAGTATTCAGAACATCTTCCTCAGTAATCTTCAACTGGTGATAACCTGAACGCAGGTCTATCTTCGAGTAGTAGCTTGATCCTTGAAGCTGGTCAAACAAATCATCGATTCTTGGTAACATGTACCGATCTTGATAGTCTGGTTGTTCAATTCTCTATAATCAATACACATCCTGAAGGAACCATCTTTCTTCTTCACGAACAACACATGTGCTCCCCAAGGCGAAAAGCTTGGTCGTATGAAACCTTTGTCTAATAGCTCTTGAAGCTGATTTGACAATTCTTTCATTTCTGACGGTGCTAATCTGTAAGGAGATTTTGAAATCGGTGCAACACCAGGTACAAGATCGATTTTAAACTCGATCTGTCTCGCAAGGGGTAATCAAGACAAGTCTTCAGGGAAAACTTCCGGATAATCGCGAACTACAGGAATTTCTTCAATCTTCCCACTTTCAGCCTTCGTATCCACTACGTTAACCAAGTACGCAGGATAGCCCTTACGCAACATTTTGTGCATCTTCATAATACTAACAACTCCTGATACTCAACTCGATCGGTCACTGTGAACAACTAAAGCGTCACCACCACCAGGACGAGGTATCCGCACTTGTTTCTCCGAACAAATGATCTCAGCTCCATTCTTGGATAGCCAATCCATCCCAACGACTACATCAAAACTACCCACCTCCACTGGTAATAAATCGATACTAAAACTATGATCGCATAACCGGATTCTACAATCACGAATGACTTCGCTAGTCTCTATCAATTTACCATTTTCTAATTCTATCGAGTACTTTTTACTTAGCTTACTTGTTTGAGAACACAAAAACGGTTCAAAGTTTTTCGAAACAAAACTCAAGTCAGCACCAGTATCAAATAGTACGAACACAGAATGCTCATTGATTAGGAACGTACCAGTAACCACTGCTGGATCATCACGTGCCTTCCCAGCATTCAGCTCAAAAGCTCTGCCCCTGGCATTCTGAACCTTCACATTCGGACAGTTCCTCTTGTAGTGTCCCCGCTCTCCGAATCATAGCATCCCTCGAGCTTAACTCCCTCCCACGTACTCTCAGCATAGCACTCGCGAGTAACATGTCCAGTTCGACCATATCTGGCACACTTTCCTTGGTCATCTCCGTGAGACTTCTTTACCGAACCATTTCCGCCATCCATGGCATTATCCTTCCTCGAACCACTAAAACTAGCCACATATGCTTTCCCCAAATCGCGTTTCCTCTCACGCTTCACATCGGAATCCTTTCTCACGCTCTCAGACTTTCGCTTCCGTGAATCCCCAGATCTAGGCTCAGAACGCTCTGATCGGTCAGATTTCCCATCTGCCTTGACTTTTCCCGACGACTTCCCAGTCTCCTCCTTCCTGTTAAGGCTACTTTTGCGAGCTGCATTATCTGCTAATGATTTCTCTAGAGTAGTTGCTTCAAGATAGGTAGTGGGCTTCGCTAATGTAACCATACTGCGAATTTGTGGCGACAATCCCCAAATATACCTCTCTACCTTAACGTATTCGGGAGTGACCATTCGTGGAACCAATCCAGCCAAATCATTGAACTGAGACGTATAAGCTCTGACATTCAGGCCTTCCATGGTCAAATTCCAGAAGTCAGTCTCAATCTTCTGCATCTCACTACGCGGGCAGTATTCCTTAAGAAGCATCTCTTTTAGTTCATTCCAGGTAAGACAGTAAGCCACGTCTTCGCCCAAAACTTGAAATTGAGTGTTCCACCAGGATAAAGCTCCATCGAGAAATGAGCATGAAGCATACCTAACCCTCTGATCAGCAGCACAACTGCTGATGGCCATCACAGATTCCATTTTCTCGATCCATCTAGTGATTTCAAGAGGCCCTTCAGCACCGGTAAATGATCGTGGGTTACAGCCCTGAAATGTTTTATACGTACATCCATTCACTGTTCACAAGGTTAATGAAAAATCAAGATTTCGCTCTGATTATGTCATAACACAGGAACTACTAAAACTTCCGATCATTATATTACCTTGCGGGTTTCCAATCTGTATAACACCTTCACCATGCCCCGGAGCACCACGCCCACGTCCTTGCCCAATATTCTGGTTGGCTTCACGCTGTTCCAAGGCAGTATTAACGTGTTGGGCTATGAGTTGTGCCAACTCTTCTGGGGTGGTAGGTAGTCTAGTACCCTGTCTCGCTTTTGGCGGCATCTTGTTGTTTCTATTATTGCAATAATAATATCAACATAAGACATTGTTTAAATATTTCAATCATTAAATAATAGTGGACTAAACAATACACATGCATCCACATAATAATGAGAATAATTTAACCAAAAGAGAACCCTTAACATTGATATTTATCAGGAAATTACAAAGCTTGTTCATAGTACAACAACCAACCAAAATTGGGTGTGACATGATCAACCACCAATAACAAGTCTAGATGAAATTTCCTCCTAAATATCCAAAAATTAGGCATGCAAGCCAACATAAGGGTTTATCAAAGAGACATACAAAACAAACAAACAACACAAATGACAAACAACCATCATTTCATCATACCAACAAACTCCAGAAGCTTCATCACAAGCTCCTCCAGCTTAACTATCCTCCAGTGCATATGATCCAGATCCTGAACCTCGTCAGACCAGTCCATCTACCCCTCTAAATCCTTCACCTTTCCCTTGGTCGCCTCCAGATCTCCGCGTATGGCCCCCAAAAGACGGTCGCAATGGGAGCATCGGTTAACCCACACCCCTTTCTGCTTCTTCAAAGCAAATGCAGTCTCAGCTATGGAAGTTGAAGCGATGTCTCCAGCTGGTCGTATCCTCTTCCTACGTCGAAAGTAGACCAAAAGGGGTGCAGTAGGAGCGCGCGATTCGATCGATGGAAATGATGACTCGGTAACAACTGGTGGAGGGATCTCAGTAGTGGGCTCAGCAACGACAGTAGATGAGATGACCAATGGCTCTAATGGCTGAGCCGTAACAATGGTAGCGTCTACTGATGGTGCGATACTATAAGATCCTCCGATCAGCAGAACACCTCTATCCACGTCATCAATAACTGGCACGGTACCTGATGATTGCCCAGTCTCGTAGATCGAGGGTGGAGCATCATCATCATCGTCTTCAATCCAACCATTGCTTGTAAAAGCATAACGAGGGCCAACCGGCGGGCGAACGCAGCAGGGTTAACCTGGAAGAATGAAGCGAATTCGGCCGCATCAACAAACTATGGAATCGTGGGGGTACCTCTGGTAATATGGATCTAGGTGAAGTCTTGAATTCTGGCTCGCTCTCAGAGTCAGTAATCTCGATGACCTCGTACTCGTGTGACATCTGCGACATATATAACCGTACAAAGTATGTGTGTGTTCAAATGAAAAAAAACACATAAGGCCCAATAAACAGATTAACACGTATGCACAATAACACGCAATGGTTCTCATACATGATAAAAATCCATGTTTATTTAAAAATTTTGGCTTCGTGAATTTTGGACTTATATCTCAAAATTCTTTGGTTGAAGTCTAGAGTTTTCCCCTGAAAACATCTAGTTCGCTAACAACCGTTGGCTCTGATACCAACTTCTGTAACACCCCAAAAACTTCGCAGCGGAAATACAAACGTAATGGTGACGGAAGTTGGTGCCCATAAATATCTTAGTGGATGATGCATTGTTAATGTTGGACATTTAACTTAATTAAAACATAGTTTTTCAAACATAAACTTTAAAAGTACGTCGCAACCACACCATAGTTAAGTTGTTTTGATCCTTATGGATCTTATTACATAGGTCCCAAAGTTTTAAAAGTTTGTCCAAAACATTCAAAAAACAACCATGCATCAACAACCACAAGATACGCCATAATTCCCGAAGCCATGCTCAAGTACCTGGAGAAAACGTTAAAATCAAGTGTCAACACAAAGGAGGGTGAGCTCACATATTCAAGTTTAAAACAAGGAAAACTTTCTAATTATGTGTTTATTACCAAAACATCCAAATAATATTTTCGAAAGTTAATTTATTTCCTTAATAGTATCCATGGGTTAGCCGTTGCAAGCGATTCCCCGAAACCTTCGATCTAAAGCATCATCCCAAGTTTTACATATTAAATTTATTGCATCAAATTTTCAGACTCGTATGTTTGCAAGACAATACGAACTATATATTAACAATAAGGGTATAATCAAGACTAGACTATAATAGAATATCAATTCGTCGTTTGACTTGATCGGAGCGACCGATCATGACGGGGTAGTCAACCCGATAGATCTACCAACAATTCTAAGTGTTTAATACTTAAATGATTAAATAGCAATACTTGCGCATGTGCCCATAAGGGCCATCTATATCACTTGCGTCATGAACAATGTTTATATCCTACTAAAATGATAAATTTAATATTTCATGTTGTACGAATTCCCCGAAGTCCCCACCGAAACGTAAACCATACCCGGTACTTACTCTCTTGAGACCGAGCCAATTCGTCACAACTTTAGATTTAAGCATTTTTAAATCTACACGATCGTTTTCTCTAAAGCACCGTAAAA